>CP136065.1:193577108-193759940 GCA_032622095.1 Siphonodentalium dalli | reverse complement strand
AGATTGCATGCCAGCCAGAGTAATAAATAAGGCATATCAACATTTTGACAGTTCATTTTGAGTAAGAGAATATTATACCTCAACATAACATGTGTACTATATATAGTGTAACGGCCGATGCAGCAAATTTACTGCACGAGAGGTCCAAATCTCTCGGTCACATTCGATAGCCGCTTTCGGTGATCACTAACGTCCAGCTCGCACCCCCTCTCTCTCTCTCTCTCCCTCTCTCTCCCACTCTCTCGCTCTCCTCTCTCTCTCTCTATATATCTCTCTGGTTCTGTTACACGTTATAGTGACTTGTATAGGCCCATATATATGGCCGGGTGTGTCAAATGATAAGTATGTGATATATACGTGGATTGTCAAATCGTAGAGGGGCGACCAGGGTTGTGGCGACAATGGGGAACATTGGGGTTCGTATCTCGAGACTCAACAACCACCACTGGCCGATATCGGTCATAAGTTTTGACAGCAGCTGTAAATCTATGGCTGCAGTTTGAAACTTCGGGAAGAAACGATGATTGAACGTTATCCAACGTGAAGTGAATTGAATATTCAGGATTTTTTTGTATCAGCATATGAATCCGGTTTCGGATATCAGGTGAAAAATTCTAATTCATTATCGAGGGGAGTGCAAATGAATGTTAGTCATGATGAGAAAACGGATTGGTTCAATGAGATATAAATCTACCCCTCCCCAACGACAGCTCCTCGCCACGTTCCTGATATAGGTGACTTCGATCCTTTCTCCAAAAATTAAAGATTTCCCATCTGATTTGACACCAAACCATGAGAAGAATCGTTTATAAAGCATTTTTTCAAAACGCCAGCTCACTGTAAATGCATGGGCAAATGAAACAACAATAACTCTTTATCGTAGATGATCCAGTGGACCAAATTTCAAAACCTGGGAAAATACTTAATCGATTTATAACTGTTAAAACTCTCGCGAAACGACTCATTGGTTCGATCTCATAATTTTGCGGATAAAAATTTCAACTAAATTAACATAAACTTACCACTGGTTCTTGTACCGGTCTGCGCAATTTTATTAGATTATGTCTATTCAACGTCAGTCTGGAGTAAACTACATACCCACATATAAAAAATAGTATCAGTATGAATCTGAGTGTATGTTTACATAGACTGATTCAACGTCAGCGGGTTGATTTATAGTTTTGATAGAAATTCAGTTGACACTGACGGCAGTGAGCCGTATAATGGGTTTAGAGGAGCAATGGCCAATTAACTGAGACGATCGGTGAGATAATGGAGCTTTCCAGTAGTGGCATATGAGCTAATTACGGTTTCTAGAAGCCAATTTTTGATGCGTCTTTATACAGAAACAGTTTTATACAGCACTGAGCACTATGCTATAAAGATATATAATACACTCGAGATCATATATATGCAGTTCGTAACTGATAACGCTCTTTATTGTCTGTCGCTTTTGGGTGAAGGAAGAATGGACGCTCTTTATATTAAATTGTCACAATACCACATCATTCAAAATCACCCATATAATACCAGGGGGGATTTCTGTGGTCCCATTTTATAGAAAAAAGGAACCAAAGAAGAACTATATAAACTGTTGTAACAAACATGAAATAGGGTTGTCCTATTATAAAGATCGAGTAGAAAGAAAATATAGCATTTAATGTACATACAATATCGCAAGGTAGGCCTATAATGCCCTATATGTAACAGCATTTAAAGGTTATAGGCCTACCGTTCTAAATCCAATCAGACGGTCCCCATATCATCAAGTTACAACACCACAACATTTCTTCAAAATACGCTTTTGTTGTCGGAATCGATTAATTACAACAAAATAATGCTAACCTCTGTCAACTATGTTATAAAATTTCCCAAAACCAGTTATTGATCAACATGTTGTTCATCGAAATATGGCCGTATTATCACTTGCCTATATCACGAAATTTGGCCGTAATTTAAGAGTTATCCATCTTCTTCCGCAATTTTGCCCGAGACAGTCGGTTTGACGACTCGTTTCTGTGCCACAAATAAGTTCACATTTCGAGATATAACAAATTTAAAAAATCGGTATCTGATCACTCTGAGCTCACAGGTCCCTGGCACAATAGACCACAAACACCCAAAGACATATATATAAGACAGTCTTATATATATGTCTTTGGGTGTTTGGGGTCTATTGTGCCAGGGACCTGTGTCTGAGCTTTGATGGGTGGGTTCCTCGACCCGAAGCAAATATTTATCAACCCCGAAGCCAAAGGAATAGACAGTTTGGGAGCGTTAATTCGGATTATGCAACTTTAAAATTAATTCTATCACATTCAATACTATATTTCCTTCCTGCTCGGTCTTTAGTCACAACCGAGAAATAAAAGTTCAAGTTCGCTGACGGCCAGCCATCTCTTGATTTTGTCCCCCACCCCCCCATATGTGGGCGATATTTTTGTAGGCCGGAATAATCGTTGGCTGAAATGAGACAGCGCATGACTAACAGTTCCGGTTTGACAGATTTCGGTTCGAACACACCCAAAGTTTGTTTAGTAATGGCGGTTTTACTGTCGAAATTTAAAATGGATTGAATAATTATCCTATCATTGTCATGTAGGTATAATTTAATTAAAAACATTAATATTTGTATTGTTGATAATTGTATCTAAATATTGACACTCGATTCAGACGCTCACTCACTCATTTTTACAACCAAAAGTGACTTAAATAACAAATTTGCGTTTTACTCCAATATTTTTCTGTGCTTGTTCAGACATGCTGTTTCGTTTCCACATTAAATGACTCACTGATTAAATTTAAAATTTGGCCTGCTACATCATAATAGTCGATGAATTCAATGATTTTCCCATATTGCTCTTTATAACCAACTTTTCCAAGGTTTGGTAATAGTTTAACGAATAACCTGTCAGTGACCAACCGCTCGCGGGTCAACATGACAATATTTTCGCTGCAGACAAACCCACCTACCTAAAAATCATAATGGTGATTAGGAGATATGAAGGGATTTTCAATATATAGTGATTATACAGATTAACTGAAACGTAATTAGGGCTGCAGCGTTTCGGTGAATCGTGTCCGTGATGATAACGGTGGTGCGGTGGTTCGTTCCTTAATTATTCCGGTTTGTTTTTCAATCCGTATTTTTGTAGTCCAATCGCATGCCCAAGCACTCTGAGAGAACTATTTTCATTGGCTGTAACTGCAATAATTCCGCAGTTTCCTGTTCTTTTAAAGACATATTATGGACTTATTCAGGCGCTTGAAACTGATTAAATCAGTTTCAAAATAGTTAGTATTCATGGGCTATGTCAACTGGAGGAATGTAGCATTATACTAACATCGCCGAAAATCTGAAGCAAATCGACCGTATCACTCCATAGAAAACAATGTCTGAACTACGCTCAATTGTAAATATTTACTTCTCGATTCGGGACGCAACTATTGGTGATAAACTAACAAAAATGATTTCCCCACCAACTTGTGACCAAGAGTCACTGCATTTAATTAATATACAAGAATGACGATGTGTGTTGTCAACTTGGATATGATCATTGTAAAAAATAACTACTTTGAGCAAGATATTCTCCATTTCTATTTACCGCTATTCTCAAAGTAATTGACCAGAAAAACGGGGTGATACCCCGGTCATGACCGCGGTGATACCGGTAATAAACGGTAGCGGTATCGAGACGGTCATGGCGTGGAGTTACGGTATTGGGCGATAATGATACCGTGGTCTTTTAGCGGGCACCGCATTAATTTTGTTGAATACCGCAGTGATTTTCATGGAACTCTTTTAGGGGAGGTATTTACTCACACATACTTGTTCGCGTTAACAAGCGGTATCAGTACCGCGGTATTGGAGGATACCGCGGTATAGTACCGCCATATTAACGGGGGTGACACCACGTTATTGGTGGTCAATTACTTTAAGTATAGCGGTATCACCCTACCAGAATGTTTCACCTCACTTTAACCAATAATTTTTTTTTTATTCCGTTATATCGATGTCTCGATGACCTTTCAAATTTAAAATCAATAACATGTCGGAACTATCAGACCATGATAAAATTACAAGTTCTCAACCGGTCATACAGGCAAGGTACATGTACATGTAACTCCAAAAATTGTCATGTCGCCGTGCGAAATTTAAATCGCCTGTATGGAAACACTTTGGTTTTGGTTTTTTGAAAATCGAGAACACCAAACGATATGCAAAGTAGGCAAAAGTTGTAAACTGGTCCAATTTTCAGTGTGGAATGTATCGCGATATGTATCGACTATCGTATCATTGCAAAAAATTGTTATACGTATTCAAATCGTGAGGTGGGCGTATCGTTGCAGCCCTAACAGCAAAGTCTGCAATCAGATTAGGCCGATATGTATTTGTCATTTTGTGTAATCTGTTTATAGTAAATTATACCTTATGCTGTTAGTGGTCGCTGGCTGGTGCCACTACATGTATGCCCACGTCTTCTGTGTCTGGTTCACCAAATTCAGGCTCTATATGTTTAAGTATATCCAATGCCCAACTCGCCTGAGAACTTGTCAGCTTTATAATAATATACATGTAGACTCGAATCAAATTTAGTGGACGAGTTTAAAAATTTGGTATAGAATTGCGACGAATATGAGATCCATTTTATCACATAATCACATTTTAGCAAGGAAAAAAACGATCTTGAAATGGCTGGGGTATAAAACAAATTAATTGATTTCCTTATCACAATCAAAGAGAAAGTAAAGACACCATCAAGAAAAAAACATATAGTTCCATTTTAAATGTGTCTTTTCATGTTGACAAAATTGTTCATCCACCCATGTTTATCTCAGTCGATGATATTAACCCAACACAAATCGAATATAATAATTATATTCTTACTAACATAATAATAAAGTTCCGGTATTAATATTGACATCATTGCACGTCACTCAGCATGCCAATAATATATGTGTGTCTTACTAAAAAATGTGGTAATTTTTAGGGTATATGTCTAATGGAATACAAGCCGGACCTATTCTTGTTTACTTTGTCACCAAGAAAGATGATGTACATTACATCAATGATCCGCTTTTTCATCAGACTTTAATCACAATAAAATATAGTATCACCAAAGGTGACAGTCATGGATTGAACTTATATGACATGATGGTGTAGAATAAATATAGAACACAACTTTCATCATAATCTACAGGTGTAGCCAGCGTAGAGTTTCTTGGCATGATCTAATAACATGAGTCAGTCAGAGTCACATACATGTTGTCTAGAAAGCCCATTCCAATGACTATTGTCCAATTTATTATTACAGCAATGAATGTACACCATGCTGAACCTGCTAGATCATCTCAGTGGAAAGACTGACTCGGGGGATACAAGGCCTTTATCACACACATGTGATCCAGACTTTGTCTCATCAATATCATTTTCTGGTGCTCCAATTCTTCCTCCTGTGGTAAGTATTACAGTAAATTTTAATTGCTTTTTGGTAGTAAGACTATATTCATTCAGTGTACATATTTTTGGGGACAGATTAGGCGATTTGGTATATCAGTTGTGTATATGTATGCCTCACATGTATAAGAGAATACACTTGGGCTCCAAATAAACATGCATGCATGCTTATTATTTTCTTGGGAAATTTCCCCCCTGCACAGTGCTTTATAATATTTGGGTCTGCACGTTGTTTAATTTTGAGGCTATGAAAATTGAAATCAGCACAAACTAAAGATTTCAATATTATTCTGATACCTAAATGATGAGCTTATAACTTTATGCATGTACATATTCAAGTATATGGCATACATGTGAACATTTAAATATTTAATAAAACACCACATGACACATGTATACCGTACTATGTTGATTCCTATACTTTGTTCAACCACAGTTGATGTTTTGCTCAGATTTCCCCCTGCACTATTATTTGGGCCTGCACTTTCATTTGGAGCCCGAGAGTACATTGGCCGAACAATATTTACCTTGACCTTGTAAGCCAGTGCATTCTCTTATATATTTGTGAGGCTCCCTATGGGACACTTGCATGTATAAGAGAATTGACTGGCACATGATCTATAATGCTGCACCAGCTCAGCCCCCATCATGAAAGGGTAAAAATTGAAGAAATTGCCAACTGGAAACACAGAAAACATGTGCAAAGATTCTGTATATTAGTATAGCATTTGTTTTTCAGCTTACTTCAAAGAAATTGGAAGAAATTCAAGATATTCGTCGACAAGCATTGAGGGTTGAGTTAAAAAAAAAATTGAAACAAGACCCAGAATCTGTGTTGAGGCCACGTTTGTCTGCCAGGAATTATGATGTATGTATATAGACTTAGGGCTGTCACCTTCCAAGTCTTGAAAAAGTGTGTCTGTCATTTGTAGAATGATGTCCCCAGAGGGTGAATATAGTGACGCTATCCTGCACTGCAGGCTAGCATCATCAAATTCAACCTCTGCTGAGGCCTCAACTGCTATGGGAGACCTAGGACCAGATTGAACTTTTCCAGTTGATGTTGGTGATGTTGACTCATTAGTCACCTCGATTTTGCATCCTATCTTCTGCAATTAGGGGATATAGAAATCTGAACAGAAGGGGAAAAAGTAACTAAAAATAATGTTAATTTGAGACTATAGATACTTCCCAGAAGTTGAGGCCTAAGAAGAATGAGGTCCCCAGAAGATGAATTTGGTGATGCTAGCCTGCTCTGCGGGGTAGAGTTATTAAATTCACCTTTTGGGGGACCTCATTCCGCAAATGACAAGACACACTTATTTCAAGGCTTGTCTAAAGTTCTATTAAGGGTCCCTTTATACAGGCCTTTACATGTATATTCTCTTAATGGTTTTTGTCCGGTGTAAGAAAATTTGAATTTTTGTATATATATATTCATTTACAATGAGAAGGTATGAATTCATCTCTGCTAATTTGGGCATAATTCCTTATTTTGGGCACACCCTTTTCCGGCTTGACTTTATTTAAATGCCTGTCCTTACCTAGGGCCCAGCATATCGCCACACTTCTGCAGATCGAAAGCTGATATTGAATCGGGAAGCCGATACCAGTACTAAATTGGATCCGCAAGCCACCAGTGCATTTTGTAGTTCCTCAAAAGTTGGCTGTGAGGCATCGATAAATTTCAGTAGAAGTATATTGAAAGAAAATAACATCGCATGTGCAATTGTCTGGGTGTACAATTTACATATCTTCTGATTAAGTTTTCGTATCTAAACTAAAATATAATACGGTAGATTATCATGTTTTTGCACAAAATAATTATGCAGTTAATGATTAATATTTGGCTGATGGATGCATGGTGTAATCATATGATTTAATATAACTAGTGATATATGGACATGTAAATCCACAATGGCATACAGTTTACGAAAGTATGCCTGTACCCATCCCGATATTGATCATTGTCCCTTACACATCCATATTTATTTTATGATTTATAACAAAATGCTAGGCAATTTTGGACAGTTTACCTCGTATTCAAGCTTTTTTATGTTACCTAAGCGAACCAGCCTCTGAATATTTAATGCAATAACATCTGTGACAAATATCGTGGATGGCATGACTTCTATTGATTCATTACCGGGTGAAAAATTCGGAACTATGAGTCTGACTGGCTCTATGATTGAACAAATTTAATACAGGGTTCCCGCGGCTCCTTCAAACCCTTGAATTCCAGTCCCAACCCTTGAAGACCCTTGAAAATGAACGTAATATTTAAACACGAGATAAAAGTTAAACATTGGTTAAAACACATTGCTAATTTCATGACTATCATTGATACTATAACTACCATTATTTAGTCCCATGTTTGCTCGTACGTAAACCAGCTAGTTATGCTGGTAGGCAAGATGCTGTTTTATGTCTGAGTCCCGTGTGTATGCTCTTCTATGATGCTCTTTACGCCCAGATAAATTTATTTATAAAATATCTGCTTTATTATCATATGGATTTGAAGCATTACATTAATGTTGAAACTCTGTATATTTTTAGGAAGAGCAAAGTTTCAATGAACGTCTCGAGCTTCCTCACAGCGATAGACACCGTTACGATCCACACTTCGATGATGATGCTGAGAGAATGCTGGATGATAACTTAAATGATAATGAACCGTTGTACACCACATCGATCAATCAGGATAATTTTTCTGGTGCAAACAGGTTACACCAGGAACCGCAGCACTTAAGTTTCAATCAAAACAATGCCGCGCAAGATGTGGAGAACCCAGAGATGTTAGACTCACTAACCTCGGAATTATATTCCTTGGAAGACTCGTCTCTTCCATCAAATTTCAATGGATTGCCATTCACTTCAATCAAACAGCAGCAGATTAGCCAAGTGCTTACACGACTGTCAAAAGCTTTAAATATTCAGGACACCAATAGTTTATTGTCGACAGGCGGGAGCACGGCATCTTTTGGATCTGTGGACGATAATGATCAACATGAAACTATTGGTCAATCAGATAAATCTGCATTCGACATTTTAAGTGAGCAGGATGTATACCATCAATCCATGCGCAGTAAATTTAACACGGATACTAGTGTGACTGATAGTCAGGACACTGTGATCGAGGTTAGTCCAAAGCTTGCCGATTTATCCGGTTCGTCATCAGTATTAAGCGGTAGGAATCTGCCGTCTGCTTCACATTCCAGCAGTCAGAATTTTGTAAACACAAATGCTTCAACTGCTTCCATACTGAGTAATGACAGCCAACGATCAAGCAAGTCTTTGAAAAATACTGTTCATTTTGCATCCATTGTGAAACAGATCAACACTAGGCAGTCAGTTGAAGATGATATCACTTTCGGGCAGTTGAAAACTAACAGTCCGAGGGTCATTATCGATGGCGAGAATCCGATTGTGTATTCACATGAAAATGCAGAAAGGCCACTCGAACAAAGAGAATTCTCTTCAAAAAATAAAAACTTCTTTCCAAAAAACGAGTCTGACTCTGGGTACACGTCGACGATACCCAGAGTTGAGTCACCGCTTCGTGACGTCTTGCCTGGAGATTCCTTGTTAAGCAAGGTCGATTTAACAATGGAATCGGATTCTTCAGGCACTTCCCCAGTCGACAAAGCACACATACACGAACTTTATCATCAAGCGTTGGCACGTGACGATGCATGCGACAAACTGGATGTAGATCTCGCAGGATCACTTGGGATAACTCAATCTAATATGGAAGATACTGGAGAGATGAGTACTGAAAGCACTTTGATGATGACAGAAGAAGACATTCTGAAAAATTGTAGTGAATCTAAGTCAATGTTAGACAGTTTAAATCCCGACGACCCAGGTCAGACTATTAAACAGTATGAAGCACGGCTATCAAATGCACTGGAAACATGTTCGCTTGATAGCTATTCCGAATCCGAAGTGCAGAAAGATGACGAAGTAGTCTTTGATGGTGAAATTAGTGCAACTTTACAATGTTTTAAAGATTCTGTGAACATTACAAATAGTGGAAAAAGAAATATTGATTTTTTGAAAAACGACATCCCAAATGAATATCATAAAATACCTTTATTGAGGCGTAATTCTTATGATTTGACAGAGCCTTCACCTGTACTTCTGCGATCACATGCTAAGACCATTGCCAGTGGAGAGCTTCCAGATTCTACAACCGAAGTGAATAACTTGATCAATGTTGCATCAAACGAAAAGAAAGGCATTCGCGAACGACTGAATTTTGATGCCCAAGATGTCATTGTTGGGAATGTTGATGTCCCAAGTGAAGTGAATGCGATTACTAAGATTAATAATGAGGACATGGACGGGGAGAGCACAGGGAAGGAGAATCACTTACAGCGGTACCTAGAACATTTGCAAAGTCAAAGTGAAGATGAAGGTGCTTATCAGAGTTACGATGAACCGTATACGATGACGGAGACCAATTCTGTTGATATGAACATTTTCGTTTCTAAAAGCATGCAGACTATCGAAAACTTCATGGTGTCACTACAGTCTATTCCAGGAATGTCGCAGGATGAGCTCTTGAAAATTCAAGCGGAGCAGTTCGAGAGCATCAAACAGCAGATTTTAGATCAACAGAAACATCAGTTAGAGGAGCTGTTCGTGCGACAACGACGAGAGCATTTATTACTTCAGAATGAAATCGAGACTCAACAGAGTAATATTAAGGGACACAACTCCTCGCTGCATTCTGATTTAGTGTCGCCAGGTAAGACAAGTCTTCATATATCATCTTATTGGCCTATTAACATCTGAATGGATTTTCCCATTCAGTTATAAAAGTGGACTCTCAAGCCTTGAAATAGTGTGTCTGTCATTTGCATAATGAGCTCCCCAGAGGGTGAATTTGGTGATACTACCCCGCACAGTGGGCTGGCATCACTAAATTCACCCTCTGAGGACCTCATTCTGCCTTAGCCTCATCTTCTGGGAAGTATCTATAGTTTCAAATTAAAAGTGTTTTTAGTTATTTTTTCTCATCTGTTCAGTTTCTAGATATGGCAAGAAACATAGTAAAAAAATAGGTATATCCATTTTTTCCCCTGCTACATGCGCACCATTAAAGATCTTGTGGCAGTGCATTCTCTCATATAAGCAAGTCTCCCATAGGGAGCCTCGCATATGTAAGAGAATGCACTGGCTTACACAGTCAAGGTAAATATTGTTAGGCAATGTTAGTGATGTTCATAAAATAAGTTTAAAAAATAGTACGTCTTTTTGTGGAACTTTTTTGTGGCAGAGTCAAAAATGAATGGAAGGGAATCTAAGTATTTATGTTCAGATAATATTTTCAACAAACTGCCAAAATCGTGTGTCATCTGGTTCCTGTTATCACCTCAAGGTGAGCCTGTTTTCTGCTGGGATGGTTGACTACTGAGGAAGTCCATCTACAGTATGTCTTTCTCAACTACTTGTGCCGTGTGTAATGAGGTCCATCCAATTGACAAAAGTGTCCCAATATGGTTTAAAATATTGCACTGTTGGCAACATTCCTCTAGAAAAATAAATATTTCCTCTCAAATTGAGTGAATCAGGACATCATAACTGAACACAACCTTAGTTTATATGAAATTCTAATATATCCATATCAGTAAATCATAAACAAATCAGTAAATCCTCTCCAAACTCTTCGGACTGGCCGTTCTGTTAGATTTTGAGAGGTGTTTGGTTTATAGAAAATCGCACTATGATCTGAATGTATTCACATTGTTCCTAAGAGTTGTCGTAGCACAACCAACTCATTATTGATTACATTATCTTTATTCAATAAAGTACTAAATAAAATATATCATCTTATTGGCCTATTAACATCTGAATGGATTTTCCCATTCAGTTATAAAAGTGGACTCTCAAGCCTTGAAATAGTGTGTCTGTCATTTGCATAATGAGCTCCCCAGAGGGTGAATTTAGTGATACTACCCCGCACAGTGGGCTGGCATCACTAAATTCACCCTCTGAGGACCTCATTCTGCCTTAGCCTCATCTTCTGGGAAGTATCTATAGTTTCAAATTAAAAGTGTTTTTAGTTATTTTTTCTCATCTGTTCAGTTTCTAGATATGGCAAGAAACATAGTAAAAAAATAGGTATATCCATTTTTTTCCCTGCTACATCGCTACAAGAAATCAGATTTGAAAAAGTTTACAGCCGAAGATTGAATCTAATATGTTTTGCAAGTTATTAATACAAAGCTAAGTCAAAAAGTGGATTCAAACTCCCCCAAAGCACTGCTACAACCGCTGCCGCGCAACATGAAATGATGCATGTTTTACAAATATTGCATCCCGTGTTTTTTTTCCAATGTAGCAACCCTTGTTATTTATTTGGCCTAACTGGGACCAAAAATACAGTTATCTTTAGATCTAGGACAGTGTGCATGTATTTGATTGAAAATCAATCTTTTAAAATTTTGTAGGGATGTTCATAAAATAAGTTTAAAAAATAATCTGTGTCTTTTTGTGGAACTTATTGGCAGAGTCTATAAATGAATGAAGGGAATTAACCCTTTCATGTCGGGCGCTGCGCTGGCGCACCATTAAAGATCCTGTGGCAGTGCATTCTCTCATATATGCAAGTCTCCCATAGGGAGCCTCGCATATGTAAGAGAATGCACTGGCTTACACAGTCAAGGTAAATATTGTTAGGCAATGTTAGTGATGTTCATAAATAAGTTTTAAAAATAGTACGTCTTTTTGTGGAACTTTTTTGTGGCAGAGTCAAAAATGAATGGAAGGGAATCTAAGTATTTATGTTCTGATAATATTTTCAACAAACTGCCAAAATCGTGTGTCATCTGGTTCCTGTTATCACCTCAAGGTGAGCCTGTTTTCTGCTGGGATGGTTGACTACTGAGGAAGTCCATCTACAGTATGTCTTTCTCAACTACTTGTGCCGTGTGTAATGAGGTCCATCCAATTGACAAAAGTGTCCCAATATGGTTTAAAATATTGCACTGATGGCAACATTCCTCTAGAAAAATAAATATTTCCTCTCAAATTGAGTGAATCAGGACATCATAACTGAACACAACCTTAGTTTATATGAAATTCTAACTTATCCATATCAGTAAATCATAAACAAATCAGTAAATCCTCTCCAAACTCTTCGGACTGGCCGTTCTGTTAGATTTTGAGAGGTGTTTGGTTTATAGAAAATCGCACTATGATCTGAATGTATTCACATTGTTCCTAAGAGTTGTCGTAGCACAACCAACTCATTATTGATTACATTATCTTTATTCAATAAAGTACTAAATAAAATATAAATAATATAGATAAAATATTATATAATAAGAATTAAAAACATGGCATATTAAGACATAATACATGTACATGTATAGATAAGGAAACAAAGAAACGATAAATTTTATGGTGAGGTTTTACTGTATACAATTATTGCGATAATAATTTCAAATGATGCTATTCCATTGTTTTTAGCCATCCCTTACTAATCTTGTTACTTGTAATTAATTTGAGTGATATTTTCTCATAAGCTTGTTAATTCTTCTATCCTAATAAAGGTAGCACAAGGAACCCAGGCTATTTTGGACAGGACGCAGGCTACATCGGACACAGTACAGGCTACGGCACACAAGACCCAGGTTATGCCAGTCAGGAGGCATATTACAGTGGACGGGACATGGCATTCACACATGTTGGTGCTTCAGACTCGGCCATGGTGCTAAATACTCCTCCAGAGAAATTAACGGCCAGCATGTCATTGCTTCTCAAGACAGATTCTCCAAAAGTGACACGTCAGCCGAAACCTGTGATGCATTCCCCTCAAAAGAGAATTCCTAAACGCCGGGTGGGCGTGATTCTACCAGAAGCGGTTAGTAAAGTTTTGCTACGAGAAGAGATAGGACAGTGTTGGCCATGCTAGACCAATGCCTCTATTTGTACATAGATTACATTGAGATCCAGAGGAAATGACTTATTTTCAGCTGTGAATTAATATGAAATTTTGACGATTGTAAAGGGTAGCTCTTTTCCTTTTTAGCTCAACTTACTTTGTAAGTTTGAGCTATTGCCATGGTTTGGCGTCCGTCGTCCGCTGGTGGCCATCTTGGATTTCAAAATTCAATCCATTGGCGCGGGCTACAGGTCGTACTCTTCTTCTGATCATCATGAAATTTGTCATGGATGTTAATATTGACATGTAGATGGGAACGAGTCATTTTGGGGTCGTTCGGCCCAAAAACATGGCCGTCAGCAGCCATCTTGGATTTTACTCTTTGCATGACTAAATCGTTTGGCGCGGGCTACAGGTCGTAGTTTTGGTCGGAACTTCATGAAATTTGTCATGGATGTTAACAATGACATGTAGATGGGAAAGAGTGATTTTGGGATCATTCGTCTAAAAAACATGGCCGCCAGCAGCCATCTTGGATTTGACTCTTTGCATGACTAAATCCTTTGGCGCGGGATACAGGTCGAATACCTTTGATCTGATCTTTATGAAATTTGTCATGAATGTTGACATTGACATGTAGATGGGAACCAGTCATTTTGGGGTCATCTGGCCAAAAAACATCTTGGATTTCAAAATTCAATCCATTGGCGTGGGCTACAGGTCGTGCTGTTCGTCTGATCATCATGAAATTTGTCATGGATGTTAATATTGACATGTAGATGGGAACGAGTGATTTTGGGGTCGTTCAGCTAAAAAACATGGCCGCCAGCAGCCATCTTGGATTTTACTCTTTGCATGACTAAATTCTTTGGCGCGGGCTACAGGTTGTAGCTTTGGTCAGAACTTCATGAAATTTGTCATGGATGTTAACAATGACATGTAGATGGGAAACAAGTCATTTTGGGGTCGTTCAGCCGAAAAACATGGCCGCCAGCAGCCATCTTGGATTTTACTCTTTGCATGACTAAATCCATTGGCACAGGCTACAGGTCGTACCTTTGATCAGATCATTATGAGATTTGTAAAGGCTGTAGATGGGAACAGGTCATTTTGGGGTAATTCAGAAAAAAACATGGCTGCCGGTGGCCATTTTAGAATTTACTCTTTGCATCAATAAATCCTTTGGCACCCCATAATCACCACATCCCTGATCTGATCATTATGAAACCTGTCATGAATGTTGATATTGACATGTACATCTAGTGTTACTTAGACATTTCAATTAGCACCTTTCCTATTCCTCCATTTACTGTCAACCATTAAATTATTCCCCTACCTAAGTTGAGCTACAGTGTCATTGACACTTTCATTTCAATTTGACCAGGGTTTCTGCTTGGGGTTTGGGGAATGGGGAGGGACCCCTATAGCCATGGGGGGGGGGGTGGGGGGAGGAATCTCAGTCCATACAACCAACTGCGAATATCTAATGATAAGTAAATCAGCCCATAATTTAAGCTCAAATTCTCAACATCCACGACAATATCATGTAGTCGTGCTAGTGAACATTTTTATTTTTGCACATTGAAATGTTAGTTGACCGGTCTATGACTAGAGCTTCCTGAAATATTGCGAAAAGCCTGTGCCAATGCATTCTCTTATATATGCGAGTCTCCCAAAAAGAGTCTCATATATAAGAGAATACATTGTCATAACAATATTTACCTTGTAATCCAGTGCATTCTCTTATATATTCTAGGCTCCCTATGGGAGACCCGCATATGTAAAACAATGCACTGGGAGCCACACTAGTGCAGCATTAAAGATCCTCATATTTATAAGAGAATGCATGAATTACTAGGTCAAGGTAAATATTGTTAGGCCAATGTAATATTTTATATATCGAGGCTACCTATGGGAGACTTTCATATATAAGAGAATGCATTGGCACAGGGTTTACGCAAAATTTCAGAACACTCCAGTCACGACAGCCCTTAAAGGGTTAAATTCAATATTGGGTCTGTGTCATCAGAAGTAAAGTTTTTGTAAACCTAGTATTTCTTATTCTCCTGTTATTAGATCTGTACTCTCAATGATGAATCTTGTGTGTGTTCCTGATATTGGTTGTTAGGGATACTCTCAATAAAAATATTAATTATTTTGCAGTCACCCAATTTGCAACCTACTGGCCTCAAAAGGCATCTATCCAAATTATTATTTTTTGCTTGGATCCACAGCGATGTAAATCTTCCCCTTGCGTCAGACACACTTTTGAAATGTCAGGCAGGTTACATTAACTCTTCCATGACTGGAGCTTTGTGAAATTTTGTGAAAACCCTGTGCCAATGCATTCTCTCATATATGCGAGTCTCCAATGGGAGCCTTGTATATATAAGAGAATGAATTGGCCTAACAATATTTACCTTGACTTTGTAAGCCAGTGCATTCACTTATATATGCGAGGCTCCATATGCACCAACGCAGCTCCCATCATGAAAGGGTTAAGAGTCGGACATGTGTCAGGTGATCCAATAAAAATTAATCCAGGCTATGGAAACTATGAGAAAAATTGTCTTATTGCAGACATTCCTGTATTGTTTATCCTTTGTTTCAGGCCTTTGATCCGATTATGAAGCCGAAGTTTGACAAGGTGTCGGCAGCTGTAAAAGGCTACCTAACACGGAGACTGTTAAGGAGTGAGAGAGTCCTAGAGATTGTCAAAACTGTTTCAGTAAGTTACATTTTCATAGCGCCAGAGAAAATTGTATCCTTAACCCTTTCAGTGCCAGGGGCCGATCTCATCGGCCCTAATTTACGGTCTGTAAAATCGGCCCTAAAAATTTAAAAAAAAAGTTGTTTTTTTTTAGATTGTTTTTTTTTTTTTTTTTGGGTTGAATTTTTTTCGGGTATGCTTAAGCATGCTATAGCGAATTTAAAAACAAACTGGATAAAACCTTAGGGGCATGTTATAACTCAAAACTATCACCAAGTATTCATAGTAATAATTTTGATGCCCATGAAAAACGTGAGATTCCCTGGCACTAAACCTATAAAATAAGTCTGTTAAAGAATATAAGACAAAATTATTAAAATTGTAAAAAATAATAACAAATGATGAAAAATTGTTAGGCCAATGCATTCTCTTATATATGCGAGGCGACCTATGGTCGACTCGCATATATAAGAGAATGCATTGGCACAGGGTATATGGGTTGATACAAAAATCGGACCTGGCACTCAAAGGGTTAAGTGCTGTCCTGATGAGACTTTTCAGTACATCAGCTTAACCATATTCCCCTAAAAGATATGTTACACACTGAACTGCATGGTAATGGGATTCTCCCATTCAGCTATAAAAGTAAACATTGGAATGGTCTTATTCATTTGAAGAGGTGTTCCACTGGGTGTTCAGGTAATAAAAGCAGACAACAGACAGACAAAAAGTTAATAAAAGTGCAGGATTCATATTCATTGGTGGGAAATATTCAAATAATAGGTTCATCAAACGACATACATGTATGGTCGTGTGTGAAAACTTTTTATCTGAACATTTCCTACCAGTAAGGGAACTACTCATCAATGAGTATTTAGGCCATCAAAATAAAATATGTGTTCTTGGGGAATTAATTCTGTTAAAAAGCCTTGTCAAACATTTTTTCAATATTTTCTGTTAGATATATTGGATTTGAACAACGAAAATGAATTTTGTTTGTTTATAGAGTATGTTTTCCATAAGATTAAATACACCATTTACCAGTCAAAAATCGGAAAGTGGAAGTAAGAATTTGGGATCACTAATGTGTCTCAAAAACAGTTTCCTAAAAATAACAGAGGTAGCAGCAAATCATTTATCCCACTGGTTGCTTTGGAACAGTAAACTTGTGATAACTATAAATAGATCTGACAGTACAGCGTATATTTGATCAGTTCAGTACACGCAGAGCGATATGGAAATCAGTCACTCAATTTGCCAGCTTCTATTCCGCACTTCTACCAATTGTCAACTAACTGAGATAATGCCTTTGTTTGTATATGCTAAAGCTTTGAACAAAGCCCGTCGATAAAGACTCGATATTGAGGGAGGAACTATTTTGTCCGCCGTCGGGTCACATTGGTAATCACAGGTAAAACTTCCGCCTGGTTCGGTCGACAATTATTTTGCGCACCCACCTCCCACCCAATATTTCTGATTCAGTTTTGGAAGGAGGTACCCTTTGAGCTAACAGCTATGCTTAGTGTGTTTCAGGACTAGATATGTTATCGTAGACCAGGATCCCGTGGTTGGCACTTGGGTTGTACTAAAAAATGGGCTTCACCAATAACAAGAAAGCTGAAGGTCCATAAACAAGTTTTCGACTACCTGTTGCTTTAGTGATTAATAAAAGGTAGTCATTAAGGCAATGAAAATATTGTCCAGGAAGAAAGTCCACATCTTTAATAGAGCTGGGACGGTTATGGGTTTTTCGTGACCGGTTATGAACGGCAAAAAACCGCGATTAACCGGTTAACCACATATTATAGGTACTATTATGGGTGGGTAAGCCCAGTATGCAGAACGGCGATGATTGTGATGCTCACTGACATGGTAAGTTTGAGAACGGCTCCTGCCCATTATACAAAGAAGTTGTCACCCATGACACACATAATCACATACCGGTACTGTAAAAACATATTTTTCGTGTTCAGTGACAACGTAGACCTATGTGTTCCTACATGTGGCCAAACACAAAGAACTGGCCTCTTGGTTATGTAAACACACAGTGGGTATCATAATGGAGCAGAAGGGGGGACTTGTCAATTAACAAAAATGTCTTCCAAACTGCGTCAACTTTATTCACTCGAAACCAAAATATTCAAACACGTGCTTTATAATACGTTTTTTATACGTTTTAGCATTCGGCAAACCTCGTCAGATTCCGTCACCGTTTGCCCCCAGAGGTCACAGGTCGAGGAGTTCAGAATGCCGTTTTAGTAGAAATACAACTGCCTTGTCAGTGCTGTTAAATAATTACACTCACTGGCTTTTGTTAAACATGCAATTAGTCGCCATGTATGTAGACAATGGATGACGAATAAAGCGCCGGGCTTATTGTTTTCCTAATCAGTCCTAATCGGATTAAATCGGAACATTGATATAAACTATAGTCAGACTATAGATAACCCACATTGCCGCTTACATAATAACCAGGGCATTCCTGACTCCAAGCATACACTTTGGGAACAAGACGGCTGTCCTTTGATGTTTCGTTTTGACGTCGGCACACCGCGTTTGATGTTGTTCCGTCAATCTCGGATTCATTTTAATTGACGGAGACAGATTAACCCTCTTATACCCAGTTATAGCTGACCATCACAGTGATCATACACTATAATAGTGATGTTACGGTTAACCGACCACGGCAAATCCGTGACCGGTCACGGCCATAGTTGGTGGTTAACCGGTTAACCGCATAACCGTCCCAGCTCTAATCTTTAAATTATTTGAATTTGCAGGACACCAAGGATTTTGCGATCAACTTCCAGATGGAAACTCCGATTAAGAAAGGAAGGCTAAGCCATACAGACCAGGATCTTCTGGAGAGAATTATTGCTCAGGTAAGCCTGGATATAGTGTGTCTGATATTGAGGGTTCCCAGAGGGTGATATTAGTAAGGCAGGCTTGCATCACTAAATTCACCCTGTGGGAACCTCATTCTGCTTAGGGCTCAACTGCTATGAGAGACCTAGGATCAGATTCCCAGTTGTAGTTGGTGATGTTCACCCATTAGTCACATACAGATACAAATAGATTATGAAAGAGGATTGGAATAATAGCTTCTTTAAGGGGGGACTGTTCACTAAATCCGGCCATTTTCCGACCATCTTCTTTTATACTCAACATAATATAGGCAACAAATGAATGAATTTGAGCCATTGATTAGTGCAAAATACACTCACGTGCTCAATGAATGACGCAAACAACATGGTAATTATAATGAAAATGAATTTATGACTCCAGCCATTTATTCATTTTCATTATAATTACCATGTTGTTTGTATCGTTCATTGAGCATGTGAGTGTTTTTTGCACAAATCAATGGCTCAAATTCATTCATTTGTTTCATATATTATGTTGAGTATAAAAGGAGAAGGTCCCATAAATGGCCGGATTTACAGTACCCCTTTAAGAGGCAGGTTATTATATTTATTTTTCACTTCCAAAATTACCCAGTAGGCAGGTTTGGGGGGGGGGTGAAAAATTACTCTTCATGATTACTGTAAGTGTTAATTCAATATCAATGTAAGTCTGTTGTATAACCTAAGTACATACAGTTTAAACATCCCAAAAAGAAAACTTTAATTTTATCAGAAGTATCAAATATGAGCTGAAATGTATCTGGCTAGATTTATGCTGAAGTAGTGGACAGATCGTGGACATCGCATTTTGCAGCCGAGCGGCAGGATTATTTTTTATTTTAATTTTCACTGGGTCATAAAAAGGACCAGCAGGTCATATTTTTATGAGGAGGCAGGTGATGAGAAACAGAACATTAATTTTGTTTGGCCTAACATACATTGGACACTATACAAATACCTTAGATACAAAAAGTAAAAAAATGGATACTGCACTGTAGTCAGTTCGCATCAGGACAGAAAACAAATTTGTTCAGTTTTGGAAATCACCTGCACGTTTGCATCCAATTAAAGAGGTTGAAAAAAGGTCATTGAGATCAGTAATGTTGCACCTGGAAAAAAAAATAATTTATATTTAATTTTTATGACTTTATTTCCAGCTCCAGGCAGCCCTGTTGGATATTCATGAGATATTCTTCCTAATCGGGATTCCTGCTAGGATGAAGCTCATTACCCAGTCACGAGAACTTGCTGAGAAAAGGCGGCTAAAAGATCAAGTAAGTAACTTCTTCTATCTATCGAAACATCCAGTATCCGTTGGTAGCCACATTATTAAACAATTTGGTCATGTGTAAGATTGTTTGTTGAAAATTGCTTTTCTGAACAATTCAGTAGCTTGGCCTGTACTGCACAAAAATGTTATTTTGGGGTAGGACATTTTCTAATAAATGTCAAATATTTACTTGCCCGTTATACTTTTTGAAATAAACTGCATAATTAATTTAGTAATCAAATTGTTTAGAAAGCCACAGAGAACAACCAATCGAAGGAAAATTTAGACCAGCTTTTATTCGGGCCTATTGTATTTCAATCACCAGTGGGATATTTTGAATACTAAATTACCACACTCAATGACTGCCACCGTTGTTAATCCTTTCTATACTAAATAGATTCTCCAACTCAGTTGAAAAAGTATACATTAGAATGGTCTATTATTCATCTGGATGGATTTATGGAAAAATAAGCAGACGACAGTTCATAGAAGAACAGGAGTCCTATTTATTAGAGAGAAATGTTCAGATAATAAGTTCAACAAACGACCTCTTATTGTGAACTTATTATCTGAACATTTCCAAAGGGATAACTACTCATCAATGAGTATTTAGTATTAAAAGGGTAAATAAGGTTATTATACCCTCACAATCGAAGGGAATGGTGGGTATACTGGATAAATGCATCCAATCTACCTTCCGTTCATCTATGAGCCGTCCTCCGTCCGAGCAGATATCTCAGCCACAGGTTGTCAGACCTCAATGATATTTGATATGGATGTTCACCGCTATGAGTACATTCAGAGGAGTGTTCAATTGTTTTGTCAGGTTTTTTGTTCCAGAGTTATTCATCTTTGTTTATCACCAGAGGGTGGAATTAGTGATGCTACCCGCACAGTAAATTCACCCTTTGGGACCTCATTCTGTTTAGGTCTCATCTTCTGGGAAGTTTCTATAGTTTCAAATTAACATTGTTTCATTTTGTACTAAATTCACCTTCTGAGGACCTCATTCTGCAAATGACAGACACAATATTTGCAGGCTTGGGGGGTATGCACCCTGTGACAGCCCAGCTCTTGTTTACTTATTGATTTGGGGTGTGGCTATCATAATGTTATGGGACATTCAGACAGAATGTCAACTTTTAATACATTTAACCCTTTCATGACTGAAACAATGCTGGCGCAGCATTAAATATCCTGTGCCAGTGTATGCTCTTAGATATGTGAGTCTCCCATAGGGAGACTTGGATATATAAGAGAATGCACTGGCTTACAAGATCAAGGTAAATATTGTTAGGCCAATGTATTCTTTCATATATGTGAGGCTCCCTATGGGAGACTCAAATATATAAGATAATGCATTGGCACTAAGGGTGCCACGATTAATCGTATAATCGATGAACAGTTGATAAAACCGATTAATGATTACCATTTCCATCGTCGATTAATCTGCATTATTTATTTTGACGTCGGACAATGCCGGGTATTATTGAATACCGTGTTTGTTTTACACAGTTTAATCTACAGCCGAAGGGTTAACAACCTAATGAGATTCCGACAACATGAGTAGGCCTACATGTACTACTAACTTATGTTGCCAACAGTCGGCAGTTCATTTGATGACGCGACATGGTTACTCTTCGGGTCATTGTATATTCTACAAATTGGCGGCACTGCAGCTTTGAACTTGTGGCGACGTCATTGTATATTTATACTTGAAAGGCGGCACTATGTCTTTGAAATGTGCCGACTGTCACCGTGTTCAATGAATTGAATGCGCTCGCCATTGAATCTGATTGGACCAATGGTGAGTTGATTGACATTCTCTGGAAACCAGGGAACCTACGGCATTTTAGTCAGCGATGTTCTCCGCGATGTCATTTGCAAGTATACTTTGTTTGCATATGTATACTTAGATGTTACTAGTACAGGCTATCGCGTATCATGCGGTGAATGCTGAATGAAACTCAATATTATCAAATACTTAACTTGTTCAGAGTCCTGCAATTTGCGGGTGGGGGCACACCTTTGTTATTGTTATCCACGCTCTGGAAGTTTGATGAAACTAATAGTTTCCTTGTTTTAGAAAAGCCGGCCATCCATCGTGCATTCCTACTTTTATATTGTTTGTATGTTTGGCTATTCATAACACTGAAATTAATCGCTACGTTCGTTCTAATGAACTCACAAATATTATATCATCGCCGAGAATTGTGCTGGTATTGAATTCATTGTGTTCATTGGTCATTAACAGTGGTTTATCATGCACTTTATTAACGTAAAATTACATCAGCTGAGGCCTCAAACAACATGGGACAGAGCAGTTAACAAGCACCCAGCCAATAGGCCATATTATGGAATACTTCCACTGATGTTATTAGGTATGATTAATCGATTATAGTCGATTATTGACGACCGATTATCGATTATCAAAATCAATAATCGTAGCACCTCTAATTGGCACATGGTTTTCGCAAAATATATCAGGAAGCTCCAGTATTGGAAGGGTTGATACAATGAAATTGTAATTATAATTTTCTTTATGATTGCAGATGACGTTAACAGCCTCCAACCCAAATGTGAAGTTGAGTTCTGCCACTTTGAAAGCCATTGAAAGAAAGAGGAAAGCAATGTATCCTTTTGACTTCAATTGTAGAGAACTTCAATGGATTTTCTCAAGAAATATTGAATTTTTATATGTGTATTTAACCTCCCATGGATCTAAACCTCAACATATTTTAAAACTGACTTATTGATGTTAGCCATGGACTTTACAATGAAATAAGTTGAAAATAAACTATATGAATGATCATGTAAGTGGCCTATTTGTATAAAACATTTGAAAAATAGCTACATTGAAGATTATTAGCCTAGAGCAAAGGAACGTTGTATGTTTTACATCACTTTAAGAGTTGACCCCATGCCTTTGTAAAATTTATTTTCTTAACCAGTAACTAGGGAAGAGGAGAACTCTCCAAACCAAAAGAAGGTTACAGCAATTAGTCCAAGGAGTCGCTATCGGCAACAGATGGATTCAAGGTAAATTCCCATTCATTTGCCAACCTATAAGAATTGTTTTGAGTGATATTGTGTTGAACTATTTTCACATTCACATTTTATTTGGGACAGTCAGAACACTAATTGAAGTTTGCGTTGTCTATTCAATTATGCTGGATACTAACTTGCTGCTTGGTAATTAATTGAATCGCATGATGTGATGTAATTAGTTGAATGTATCATAATCTTCCAATGCCTTTTAACTGGTTCAGTGCTGAAAGCCCATATTTGGACCCTATGTAAGAGTGCTGGAAGCCCAGATATGGCTTTGGCAATGACACTGTCTTGTTTAGTCAACTCTTGTTTAGTTTAATCATTTAAATAGTGTTTGTCAGGTAATATTTCAGAAATATTGTTACATATATAATTAAATTGGGACATTGTGAAGTTTGAATGGATGCCGACCAATAAAATTGTCAGAAAAGGTACTTTACTTATATCGCGAAAAGTTTGAGAAAATTTACAAGCTCATAACCATAACATAATGAGACATCCAGGCTCATATCGATAACCTACTTTGACAAACAGACAACCAGGCTCATAACCATGGCTTATGAGACATCCAGGACCATAACCATTGCCTAATGAGACATCCAGACTCATAATCATTGCCTAATGAGACATCCAGACCCATAACCATAGTCTAATGAGATATCAAGGCTCATAACCATAGCCTAATGGCTAATGAGACATCCAGGCCCATAGGCATAGCCTAATGAGACATCCAGACTCATAACCATAGCCTATTGAGACATCCAAGCCCATAACCATAGCCTAGTGAGAATCCAGGCTCATAACATAATCACAAATGTATATATAGGGGTCAAATTTGAGAAAATATTGCAAATTATCAACTCCGAGCATAAAATTCAATAATTTTCTGTTTGTTGAAATATATATACGCATTTTATTACGTGTATGTAGGATATTTAGCAGCGAACCAGTTAACCATTAAATTTTTAACAGAAACTTATCTAAAATTTAATTGTAAATGAATGAGAGATTGAGTTTTGACCTCTTGAAAAATTGTAGCTATATATTTTTTTAATGGTTTTCCTTTATTTTTCTTATCCTTGCAAATGACTTTTAAAGGAGCTGTTTTTTGTTTGGATGCTATCAGCTGAAGTTGTGGTGAAGTTATTTCTGAATCATTCTTGAAATTGTTTTATAGAGCATTGAAGCCAATACAAGGGATATCTCCAATGAGACCTAATACTGATGTCACACGGTAAGTCCAGGTTAATATGATCAAACGTGACATGTAATAAGTGGAGCAACCTCACAATTTCTGTGATTCAATATTACAATAATCATAGGATGATAATTATGTGAAGTACAGTAATGCTCTAATAATCGACTCCTTAACCACAGCAGAATTATGGTTAATTTTTCAGGATTTAGTCGGAAATAGCCAAATGGCAGTTTGTGCTCCAAAATACACATTATTATGTTCGCTTTTGAATTTCCCCGGTTTATAATAGGTTGATTAATACCTGAACTACCTTTATTCGAGCATTATATGTTCCAGAAAGACACATTGAAGTAATAAAAATTACAACTTTGAACACGATGATCGGATCCCGATCAAATATTGCGACATTTGTATTCATTATAATTCTGGAATTGGAACAAATACAAGCCTTGAAATAGTGTGCCTCCTTAACAGATCGGCCTGCAATTTTATGTGTCATATTCTAAGACGTGCAACTGGACATTTTGGCGCAATCGGGTCATATATTTTTTAATGTGCCAAAATTGTTATTACAGACAGTTACAGTCAGACAGACACACACAAACACATACTTGGCTTTTATATAGATAGAGATCATTTTGGGGTTCGACTGTTCGGCCTTTTCCATTTAACCCTTTGATAACTGAATACTTGCTGACAAGTAGTTCACTTGTGAATGTTCAGATCATAAGTTCAACAAACAAGCTAAGGCCGTGTTGAATTTATTATCCGAACAATCCCTCCAAATGACTGAATAGGGTTCCTATGCCATCTGTATTATCAAAACATTCCTGCATATGAATAGGAGGCCATTCCAAAAACTTATAACTGAATGGGAGAATCCATATAGCATTCAAAGTTTCTACAATCATAGATCATACCATGAATCTCTACTCTGGCTAATGCCCATAGAGATCATATTCCACCAGTATGGGACACTTGCATATATAAGAGAATGCACTGACACAGGATCTTTAGTGCTGCACCAGCGCAGCTCCCATCATGAAAGGGTTAACCATCTTTTGCATTTTCAGACCTGATAGGAAAGTGAAGACAGAAGCTCCTAGAATGGAAAATCAACCAAAAGCCTCGAGACCAATCAAAAAGGCTTTCCCAGGTGAGCATGAGTTTATAACTGACCGATGATTTGAGTTTTACCGGTGATACAGAAGATGAGACCCAAGCAGAATGAGGTCCCAGAGGGTGAATATGCAGAATCAAGATGACTAATGGGTGAACATCACCAATTTCAATTGGGAACTTCAGTCTGATCCTAGGTCTTCAATAGCAATTGAGACCTAAGCAGAATGAGTTGAAATTGGTGATGCTAGCCTGCTGTGTGGGGGGTAGCATTACTAAATTCACCCTCTGGGGACCTCATTCTGTAAATGTGAGACACACTATATCCAAACTTGAGTGCTTTTACCAATTAACTCTTTAAAGAGGTCCCCAGAGGAACAACCAGAGGAACAATGGACTCAGTGTTTGTTGTATATTTTCCCTGTCAAATTGTTATCATTTTCTGCAATGTGTACAGATTAAATTAGTCCATGCAGTTAGTTAACAGCGATTTGATCTGAATAATGTTCAACTATTTATTTCTATAAGAGTATACAGACCTCAAAGTTGCATATATCAGGAAGACATGTGATTTATTGCTGAATTTTTTTTTTTTTTCAGAGAAAACGGATGAGAATAAACGACAGGTACTGAAGAATAACACAACGTACAAAGTAAAATTTCCAGCATCCAAAGCATGGAGATAGCACAAATCTATATCCATCAGTTTGTCGGAATCCATATCCATGAGTCTGTCAATATCCATGTCCATCAGTCTGTCTATCAGTTTGTCAAAATCACAAAGATATCAAGTGCCTTGTTATCAGTAACTGTCGGATACAAAATATCTCAAGTTTAGCCCACAATGAGAGGTCAGGCACATCCTGAATTAAACTGTTATAGTTATATTCAACTCTAATATGTAAATATGGAAATCGCCATTTTGTGAATTCGAAACAAGAGGAATAACCCAACATCAACAGTATTCAAAAACATTGCCATACTAAATTGGTACCATGTTCGTTTATGTAACGAAATAACATGTCTTGATCCATGCGACAGATTAATCATGATTCATATGACAAGGAAGTCAAATAACATTCAATTGCTCTTAATATGGTTTATATGAAGGAGCCATTAAGTGATCATGTTAATGTCATTAAGAAAGGCATCATCGTGTCATTATTAACTAAAATAAGCCAGCGCAAAAGGTTGCAAAACACATTTTATTGGGAGACTGAACATTGCTGTAATGTTTTAACGAGTGCAATTTGGCTGTGCAGGATGCGCGATCCCATAGTGTCCATAAAAACGGAAATTGTGAATTTAGCACTGTCAAATTCACCCAATTAACAATATATATTATCAAAACACTGTGATCACTATTTACTTAGTGAATCACCAAGGACAGCTTCAAATTCAACTCTCATTAATTATGTTTATTGTCAAGTTGTGTGGATTTGCATAAAAAGGGTGCTTGTGCAAGCCTCCGCGATACCACTAAAATATTAATGCTGGGATTACCTTTGTTTCATTCACCAATACAATTCTAGTTAAAGAATCTGTTGGGCCATTTTACCTAAACATCGAGTTCAGATACAATCGAAAATCGGAGGGCGACTTCACTTCTCGCTGGCGCGACACTAAGGCAACTTCGTGGCCCTACTCGCCTGGTAAGCTGAGGCCTGAATATCACTATAATAGTTGAATTCAGGATATGCCTGACATGAGGAGCATGTTTGGTAAAAAAAAAAGAAGAAAGAAAGAGCTGCAACTGCACTTTGTGAAACTGCAATATAATATTTTTTAACTGTATGGCAGCGATTGTCTGGATCTTCTGGGATGAAATTTTTTATCCAAGGAGCAGATATTTAGAAAAATTTAGCTTGACATATGTGACATATTTATGTGCCTGAGTGGAATGTAGGGCCCTGCGAATCGGGGGTTTTCATTTTGAATCTCGAATCGAATCTGGCAAAACATTCAAAATCGAATCAAATCTTGAATCGATTCATTGTCTCAGGTGTATTACGACTGAAGAGACAGAACAGTATGGGAAATATTTAAATTGTTAGTTGTAACAAGTCGTAAGCCTCATAATGGGTAATCTTCTTTGGATTTTGTATTACCTAACCATAGTGCAATATGACAATCTACATTAGTATATGATCATAAACTTTCTTCTAAAAGTCATATACAAAATCATACAGAAAAGGAGTTGATAAATCACGATATCTACTGGTTATTTGCTATAAATAGGAATGATGTGTTAATAACAAGCTCACGCGATGTCATGAGTTATTAATTGGAATTGTAAATTCCTGGACTTTTGAATGATAAGAAAAGCTGTGTGTATTTCATCATACATGTAATGTTTATTTTGACTTGTTGAATCACATTGTTGTGCATTCGATGGAAATACACGAGTCAGTAAGGTATTTCAGTCCTAAGGGGCTTGAAAACATTGGTAGATCATATAATAAAACACTTATTGCATTGTTTCAAGGTTGACATGAGGATTTATCAACCCTAGGAAGTTAATATTAATTTCTTCAGGGTTGATAAATCCTCATTTCAACCTCAAAACAATGCAATAAATCTATAATAACAAAGATATCTGAAGTAACATGACAACATTAGACTAGAATGTAGCTCATTTTCGTCAAAAATACATGTATTGCTGTATGTGAATCGAATGCGATTTGTGGTGGTTGGCGATTAACTCTAAATAATTGTCATCAAATTTCGTCAGTCTCTGTGAGGTGTACTGAAATCAGCAATTTAATTGTATCTTTCTGAACTCCTTTGCATGGCAGTATATACGGAACAGAGAATAGCATGGTTTTCGCTGAATAAGTGTGTATGTAATTCCTAATTATGACATGCAACTCCTGGAATATCGGGAGTCCTGATGAGTTTATGCTGTTCTTACAGAGATTTGGCGGTCTATTTATATATCATTTGTGTGCGCACATTTGTTAGTATTGCGGAGTTTCTTCATGCAAGGGCAAT
This sequence comes from Siphonodentalium dalli, assembly GCA_032622095.1. Classification (NCBI taxonomy): domain Eukaryota; kingdom Metazoa; phylum Mollusca; class Scaphopoda; order Gadilida; family Siphonodentaliidae; genus Siphonodentalium; species Siphonodentalium dalli. Next base: position 193,731,349 of record CP136065.1, on the reverse strand, counting down.
GCTATTGACAATAGAATCCACGGGAATGCACCTGATAGAAATAATTTGATAAAATTTAAATCAGGACAACCAATTTCAAATCAAATCGAATCAGACAAAAGATTCTGAATCAAATCGCATCTAATTGATTCGCAGGGCCCCAGTGGAATGTGTCCCAAAGAAACTAAAGCCTCTTGGCTATAAATTAGACTAGTGTGGACTGTGGAGACAGTATTAAATGGTGTGTTCATTATTATGGTGCAAGGGTTTTATATTTGTAGATTTAGCATCTCTAAGGCAATGCAAAGCATCATTTGTGTTTTGAATTTAGGTCTGAGTCTGATCTTTACTTCATTGATTGTTATCCAGTTTAGTCTTCTGTTAATGTTTTATCTAATAACGCTAGACTAATTTCACAGTCTAAAAAGCTAGTAAAACTTATCCACAATATATAAAAGGTATTCAATCCAATTTGATGGTCCCCGTACCATCAGATTCCAACAACAACAAAATTGTTTTTAAATACCGCTTCAGTTATCAGAATTGATTAGTTGCCCAAAAATAATGCTAACAGTCAACTAGTATAAAATTGGCCAAAACTTGTTATTTATCAACATTTTGGTCAGATAGTCAAATATCTAGCAGCCAAAGCCACTTGATTTTTGAGTTATCCATTTTTGTCTGCAATTTGGTCTAGAGACAGTGTGCTTGACGAATATTTTGCCAGGCCACCAAAAATTACATATCTCCAGAAATAACAATTTTAAAAACTGAGATCTGATCACTCTGAGTTTTGATGGGTTGGATCCTCGACTCGAATAAAATATTTTTTACCCCTGAAGCTAAAGAAATAGTAATTTGGGAGCGTTAATTCAGATTATGCATCATAAAGCTGAATTTTGGAACTGGCTAAAATATTGATAAATCAGTGATGATTTCTAATTGTTTTTTTTTGCAGTCTAAAACAAAATCTAACTTATTTGTCAAAATATGGTTTTGCCTTTTTGTTATTATTTTCACATTTTGCAAATTTCATTTTGCAAATTTTTCATACTAAATGTAATAGTGGCTCAGTCAGAAAGGTGCATAGCACAGCCAAATTTCAATTTCATTAATTAATTCACCTTGATGCGAAGACTTGGCCCGACGTTGATAAATGTTTGTTTTGTAAAGTTGGGGTCAATCTGATAATTTATTTCAAAAATTGTTTTCAATCAGGTTTGTTAGATTTATTGTTGTTGGTGAATTGTTTCATTTTGTATAAAATATTTATATTACGTTATCCTTGCATTTCATTTTTCAGAATATTTATAGCCTGGCAATATGATTTAACCACACCCGACGTTATGGATCACCAATTTTAATTCAACTAATGAAGTATAACATGGAAATACATTACCCTTTATCCTTGAGTTGTTTGAAAAATGTCAGAAATGTGTTCCGAAAAATGTCTTTATTTCTTAGCTAAATACTCATTGATAATTCCCTGAGGAAATGTTCAGATAATAAGTTTTAACAATTGTGTGGGGTGTATCTTAAAGGGATACATTGTCCGTTAACTTCACATGTTATATAAGCTGGGTTTGGGGTAATGCACGGGTCTATTTCATTTTCAGGATACATATATATATATTTTGATACTATAAATTGGCGTACCTTCGTAGTTATGTTCTAAAATGCCAATATTTGTGTGTGGTTTAGAGTTGGAACTCATAGGAGAGGGGCAAGGGAAGAACATGTGCTATACATTCCTAATTGTCCACTTTAGAGCAATGGATATATTCTTTGAAGCATGCATCTTGTGATGAGCACCACTTTATAGTTGACCCAGTTACATTCATGTGTGAGTGAGTTGGATATTTTGTTGGTGCGGCAGTATGAGGAGAGCCATCTATTTGTTACAATTTCGTCGCATCAAAACTAAAGTGTTTTATCTCCATATTTTCATTTCTGTTGGAAATCCAGTTTAAAGTTTTGACAATCGGTTCACATATTCTCATTCTGTTTTGGAAGATAGTACACAGCAGGTGTGATAGCTGGTGTAAAAATTCTATGATGATTTTCTAGACAAAGGATATGATATATAGGGTGTAACACAAGCCTGCAGATAGTGTGGCTGTCATTTGCAGAACGAGGTCACAGAGAGTGAATTTATTTACGCTCGGCGGGCTAGTGTCACCAAATCGTCCCTATGATGTTTATCGTGTACTGCTTCTACAGTTAGTTTGCCATACACTTTAGAGATAGAACAATTTCAGTTTTTATTATGTGCTTCATAAACATGCACAAATTCTGCGTTAATTTAACCTAAGAATTCTAGAAATAAGATGTTCACACCTAGGAGTGAGAAAGCTTCTTTCCAACTAGTCACTTGGCTGGCTCTCTGCCAAATTCGGGTACCATTGCTTTCTATTGAAGGTTAGAGATACAACATTTTAGCACTGAACTTTATTTAATCATGTGGTACCAAATTAATAGATTCATTGGTCCACAGTTGAGATAGAACAATATAGCACTGCCCAAAAAGCAAGTTTTTAAGATGGAACAAATTTCCATAGCCTCTCATTCAAATTTTGTATATGTAACATTAAACAAGATATCTGGTGAATTTTGGATAGGAAATCCCGCACTGAATCGAAAGATACCAATTTCTCATTTTCCCGCAAAAATGGAGATAGAACAGTTCAGTTCTGACGTGACGATTTATTATTGGCTTTTTGAAAGAAACCAATTAAAATTCCAATTATTGGGAATTTCTGGAATTATTATCTGAACATTCCCTTCCAAATCCTTCTGCACATGTATAAATCTGTTGTCTGTTTATATTCCCTAAACATCCCTCCAGAAGAATAATAGACGATTCTAATGTATACTTTTATAACCAAATGGAAGAATCCATTTATTAAAGAAAGGGTTTACTTGAAGCATTTTTTAAATGGAAAACTATTACCCCTTTAATTTATGATTGGATTCTCCCATTCAATTATAAAAGTATACATTGGATTGGTCCATTTGTCATGTGTAGGGATGTTCTGATAATAAAAGTAGACAACAGCTAAAGAAACACCCTATGGATTACCATTCATTCATTTGTAGGGATGTTCGCATATGATCATCGACTGTTTTATCTGAATATGATACCTGCAAATGAATGAATGTGAATTAAGTAACTGCTTTGATAACATAACCTCTTGGCTGCTGTATGTCAGTACTGAGTATAACGAAAAATGTCACACTGTATGCTATGCTGAGTATGGACCTATTTCAGCACACTAGCAGTGGGCCATTATTCATATCTAGAACTCAGAGATTGGTGCATCGGAACAACTGTATCTCAAAGTTTCAAACAGTGTATGGTGTTCCACGATTGTGAATGATAATTGCCTTTCAACTGAGTCAGCAGTGAAGAGGTTATGAATTATCTGTTTTCTGTCAAAATTAATTTAAATTACAAACTATATCAATTAAACTCACAGGGAATACCAGAAAAAAGGTCATGAAATAAATCTAAAATGTCATACAACTCAAATCTTCAATATGAAATCAAACTTATGCACAGAGCTCTGTTATACTATATTTGATAAAAGCTTTATTCAGAAGCTCAATTAATATTGAAATTGGCCTAACAAATGTAGACTAATGAGCCCTGAGTGAGGAAACTATAGCTAATTAATAGGGTGGGTAAAATCATTTTGTCTGGCTAATATTATACTTCCAAATTATGTTTCAAAGAGAGAAACAAATTGTGGAAACAATTCTTTGAATAAGATATCTAGGGTCTTTTGATATTTTCAAAAAATAAACACTTTTTTGAATTTTGTTCATACCAGTTGGATATGCAGAATTCTCCCAATATATCCTATTTTGTTATCACAACCTTTAGACTCTGAAAATGGATCAGAATATGGATCTGAATATTTATTATATGACTGTCATTATTTTCACTAAATACCACCATTGTTTGGTGGTGGTTTTCCGTCAAATCGGATCATAATAGTATCGTGATCCGATTCCAGATCATGCGTGTCTGAATCAGAACGAGGCTCCTGGAATATTTTCAATTGAGAAATTTAATCTTAAAATTGTTGTTGATTAAATTGTTGCGATTCGTTAATTAAATTTGAATTCAACTGATCCCCTTTAAAAAAAAAAAATTCAGAGGTTGTTTGTAATAATTAAGTTCAATTGGTCATATAATAAACATATTATTACTACAGTGAAGTGATCTGAGTCTCCACATCACGTCTCGTTGAGAAGGTGAGATCCCAGATCAGACTCGCAGCCTGCGGCAGCTCGTCTGATCTGGGATCTCACCTTCTCAACTCGGCGTGATATGGAGACTCAGATCACTTCACTGTAGTGATAATCTCTATGGATCGGTGTATCCTTAAAATCAGGCCTGAGAATATGGTGCCGGACATTTGCAGAGTGAGGTCCCCAGAGGATGAATTTAGTGAAGCTACCCCGCCTCGCATATATAAGAGAATACATTGGTTTAACAATATTTACCTTGCTCTTGTAAGCCAGTGGATTCTCTTATATGTGTGATGCTCCATATGGGAGACTCGTATATATGAGAATGCATGGCACAGGATCTTTAATTATTAAGGTAATTCATGTGCTGGCAGACAGGATCTTTTGTTTATATAACCGTTTCATGACGGGAGCTGTGCTGGTGCATGTTTAATCCTTTACCCAACATAACGGCCCTGTGCCAATGCATTCTCTTATATATGCGAGTCGACCATAGGTCGCCTCGCATATATAAGAGAATGCATTGGTTTAACACATTAAAAATTATAAAATTGTTAAAGAATGTAAGAAAAAATGGTAAAAAGTGTTAAAAAAAGATTTTTTTTAGGCCAATGCATTCTCTTATATATGCGAGGCGACCTATGGTTGACTCGCATATATAAGAGAATGCATTGGCACAGGGCATAACTGTAACTATCACAATGTGGTCAATGAACCGGTTCCAATGATATCCATATGTGTATTGTTCTATTGAGACAGACCCAAGATATTTTAGGCTGTTGAAGCTTTATCTGGCCGGTTTTGGCCGGTTTGTTGGGTAAAGGGTTAAAGATCTTGTGCCTGTGCATTCTCTGACATATGTGAGTCTCCCATAGGGAGCCTCGCATATATAGAGAATACACTGGCTTACATTGTCAAGGTATTTATTGTTAGGTGAATGCATTCTCTTATATATGCGAGGCATGTAATGGTTAACCTGACACCAGGTTCAGGGTTTGATTGACTAGTTGATGTGATAACTGAGACCCATTGTGTTCTTATTCCTAGTAAGAAAGCATTCCATACTGTAATTAAAGTCATTGGTATATCTGATATCTGTGATAATTTTCTTTCTGCAGGACGGGCATCTACGTCATCATTATAACCTAGCCTGGATATAGTGTGTCTGACATTTGCAGAATGAGGTCCCCTGAGGGCGAATTTAGTGATGCTACCCTGCATAGCAGGCTAGCATCAACAAATTCACACTCTGGGGACCTCATTCTGCTTATGTAGGCTTGATTATAACCTCTAAGGCAGGCTACATTCATACAGCTGGCAAATTTTCAAGCAATTCACCACAGATGGTTCTATTATTGAATGATATATTTAGAATTACAGAATACAGTAATGCCCTAATGAATCAACTCCATAACCACAGCAGAATTATGGGTAACTTTTCAAGATTTAGTCGGAAATATGGCTTGTTGCCATTCATCGGAAAGCTCTCCCCGAGAGCTTTCCGATGAATGGCAACAAGCCATATTTCCGACTAAATCCTGAAAAGTTACCCATAATTCTGCTGTGGTTATGGAGTCGATTAATTACGGCATTACTGTATGTGTCTTTGGTTGTTTTATCCAGGCCTCAAAATATGGTGCTGGACATTAGCAGAATATTCTACTGATATGAGATTGTTGACTGTGTGTGATTTCAGCTAATATTAAAGGAGTACTGTACACTAAATCTGGCTATATATGGGACCAAGCCTCGAAATAGTGTGTCTGTCATTTGCAGAATGAGGTCCCCAGAGGGTGATTTTAGTGATGCTACCCCGCATAGTGGGCTAGCATCACCAAATTCACCCTCTGGGGACCTCATTCTGCTTACACCTCAGCAGAATGAGGTTCCCAGAGGGTGAATTTGGTGATGCTAACCCGCTATGTGGGGTAGCATCACTAAATTCACCCTCTAGGGACCTCATTCTGCAAATGAGAATGACAGACACCCTATTTCAAGGCTTGTATGGGACCATCTCCTATTATACTCGACAGAATATATGCAACAAATGAATGAATTTGAGCCATGGATTAGTGCAAAATACAGTCATGTGCTATATGAACGATGTAAACAACATGGTAATTATAATGAAAATGAATTTATGGCTCCGGTAACTGGTGATGACATAGGAGGCTCTGGCTGTTAATGTTCCACTTGTTACTTGAATCGTTCGTAGAGCACATGAGTTTAATTTGCACTCATCCATGGCTCAAATTAATTATTTGTTGCATAAATTCTGTTGAGTATAAAAGGAGATGGTCACATAAATGGCTGAATTTAGTGTACAGTACCCCTTTAAATGAGATCCACTGTGGTTTAGGGTGTGTTCACACACTGGCAATTTTGCAGTCAATCCGTCGCTGGGCTGCTGTGTGTTTGGGTATGAACAACAATCTACTTCTAAAACGCACATACAATTTACTATGAGAGCAGTGAAATCTATGCAATTAATATTAGCTCAAATCACACATAGTCAACTATCTGATCTCACTAACTTATGGTCCCGGTATGAAATATATGTATATCACTGGCTATAGAATATCAATTTTGGATGAGAACTCTAGTTACCGTAAATATTGTGAAATATTTGAACTATCAGTTGTGAGACTCACAATGTGAGTATGAAAAACTCTTGAGAATATAAAACAAGTATCATTATTTTTTTGGCTCAGAGCTGACGTAACTTATATTCTTCAAAGTATGTAACAGATAGAAGGAAAACCTATCCTAATTTTTAATGATGAAGTAGATACCTGGCTCTAATTTATGAATATGTGAATAAAAGATCTCCCCAGATCATGTCAACATTTCAATATTTGTTTTCTCTGTGGCCTACCACTCAACTTACTGCAGCCTATTGGGTCATTGTCACAAGTCATCGATTACATTCTTAGCCAGCTTTTCAAATCAATCACAAGACTGCTTTTCACAGGGATCACATTTTGTAGCTAGCGTTTCAAGTTCCCATCGTTTTATGACACGATGTATGATTTCAACATGTTCATGACTAAAATGGTGATGTCATGCTCCAAAACTGGGTTAATTTATTATTAAGTTATAGGCACAGAACTCGAGCAATTTCTCGACATTGATCGAAAACCTTAGGTATATAAATGATGAACTGATATTTAATTTGTTTCTTCCCTTTATTTAATTTGTTATTGATTCATCTACTAGAAAATGTGATTAACCTAACTAGTTTCTTTCAAAACTTGGTAGTCCATCATAATGCTTTATGCGGTGGTGATGTACACCCTATATAAGAATAAATAAAGCTGACAGCAAAATAACTTTATTAAAATAAACTCATGAATATATTTAGATGTTGTTCACTGCATTGTTCATATATTTCTTTCAAACACTGTCAAACAATTAAATGTCATTTGATTCAAGAAAAGCCTTGAAATCAGCTATAAATAGATCACTTGTTATAATAAATACTATGATAAGTATGCAAACATTTGAACAAAAATTAAGGTTGCATGTCGACCCAGACGTGCAATTGCACAAAATTATAATCATACTTTATTGTTTTACTTTTACTCAACATATTTCGTTTTCATGCCAAAATAATGTGTTGAATGAAATACTAAAAAGTGCAACAATTTTCGTAAAATACTATATTCCAGTGGACATCAGTGATAACTTTTATTACCCCCCCCCCCCCCCCCACCACCACCCTCTTAACATTACTGGTCATAGTAATCCATGACATATATACGAGAATGCATTGGTCTGACAATATTTACCTTGACTTGTAAGCCAGTTCAGTCTCTTATATATGCAAAGCTCCCTATGAGAGACCTGCATACACGAGAGAATGCACTGGCACATGATCTTTAACGCTGCACCAGCGCAGCTGCCATCAATAAAGGGTTAAAGTCACCAAGCAGCTTTTTTCAGAGAGCATAGACGCCAAACATGAGACTCAGTAGCTACTAATGAAGCCATTCAGTTATATGTAAAATTTAGTCCACCCAAAATGAATCAATCGACAGCATCTATATGTTCATCAGTCGGCGTTAGCAGCACCGTGAATGATTTTATTTTGAGTAGCTGAGTTTGCATGGATTCCGTTAGTGGATTCAGCTGTAGATTCACCTCCGATAGAGACAGCATTCTATTCAGTTTCTTTACATCTACATCTGGAAATACAGAGTAAGGTTCCCTCTCAAAAGCTTTTCAAGAAATAACTCCATTCGATTAGATTTATGCAGTCATAGCACAGCGCATTATAGTAAATTTGTCTTCAAACTTTTCGTTATACATGTAGCTCATAAACATATATTACAATATTCTATGAAATTGGCGGCTTATGATTAAATTACTCATGAAAGTTTCAAGTACAAACTTGTTCTGTTAATTGTTGCAAGTTGAAGCAAACTTAAAAAGCCAATACAGCCATTGTTAAAGTATTTTCAATTATCTCGTGTTTTTATAAGATCTATTTATGACACGAAAGTGTTACCTACCCCGCTCAATCGGCCTTCTATAGTTTTTTGTCAAAACAATAATTTTCCAAACAGCGCTTAAGACAAATCACAAGTGAAGATAACTCACCGCGCGATGACAATTCACCATGTGTACACAATGCTATTGATATTCCCCGCAGTAATTCCATTACACACGTGTACGCGCTGAAGTCTATTCCGGATTTTCCATCGTCATATAGGTAGACATAATTAACTCCGATTCCGTGTTTTTAATTAGTTTACCGCGCTTGACGTCATGCGAGGTTTTGCGACGGAGATAGCCGACAACCGATGTGTGTATTATTTATTTATTTCTCTGCTTATTTATTACGCGATTTTTATAGGACTGGGATCATTGTGATCACAATAGGGGTGGCTTTCCAATAGAGTTTTGTTGTTTCATGAGCATTGTAATCCTTTAAATACATTATGGACTTGTTCAGGTATGTGAAACTGATAAGTTAGCATTCAGGCGCTATGTCAACTGGAGGAATGTAACATTTTAGTAACATCAAGCAAATCGACCATACCACTCCATAGAAATCATCGTCTGAACTACCCTCGATTGTAAATATTTACTTCTAGATTCGGGACGCAACTAACGAAAAGGATTTCACCTTCAGGAATCACTGCATGACGATGTGTGTTACCAATTTGGATATAATATTTGTAAAAATAACTATTTTGAGCAAGATTATTCTCCATTTCTATTTGATCACCCTACCAGAGTGTTTCACATCATTTTAACTGCTCCCAAGCCTTGAAATAGTGTGTCTGTCATTTGCAGAATGAGGTCCCCAGAGGGTGAACTTAGTGACACTATCCTCCACAGTGGGCTAGCATCATCAAATTCACCCTCTGGGTACCTCATTCTGCTGAGACCTCAACTGTTATGGGAGACCTACAGTCATACATGGGTAGGATCAGACTGAAGCTCCCCAGTTGAAGTGATATTAACCCATTGACCATCTCGATTATGCATTTTATCTTCTGCAAATTAGGGGTCTCCCATAACAGTTGAGGCCTAAGCAGAATGAGGTTCTTAGAGGGTGAATTTGGTGATGCTACCCCACTGCAGGATGGCATCACTAAATTCACCCTCTGGGGACCTCAGTCTGCAGTCTATCTTCTGCAAATTGGGGGTCTCCCATAGCAGTTGAGGCCTAAGCAGAATGAGGTTCTTAGAGGGTGAATTTGGTGATGCTAGCCCACTAAATTCACCCTCTGGGGACCTCAGTCTGCAAATGACAGACACATGATTTGCAGGCTTGTTTGCAGTAGATCAAATTCGGTACGTTACCTTTTATGGAGTTATTCTCTGCATTAAGATGGCACAAATCGTTGTACTCGAAAACCACGGAGGGTAGTGCATCAAACAGATTCTCTGATATATCTAACACTTTCAAGTTAGATATATTTTTTAGTTCATCAGGAAGACTAGTAAGTTTGTTGTTGTCGAGGTATAGCTCTGAAATTTATTATATATTATATAATACTGTATGCAACCATCAGTAAGCCAGGGGGCCTATTGGCACAAGAACTTTGGACTGGGCTTACCTTCGAGGACCCCACATGCAAATTCTCAGTTTGCATTCATAGTGCTAATCTAATGTCGTATTTATTTGAATCATGATGTATATTAATTTTTTTAATGAAAATAATTTGTTTTGTGTTTTATTATGGAGATAAATATTCAAAATAAGACACAAAGGTCAATATTTTTATATTTTGTGAAACAACCTGTTAACCTGACATCAATCTATTCTCACCCTCAGAAGTTCTAAAAAGTGTGGGTGGGCTTATCTACGAGGCAAGCCTTGAAATAGGGTGTCTGTCATTTGCAGAATGAGGTCCCCAGAGGGTGAATTTAGTGATGCTACCCCCGCATAGCGGGCTAGCATCACCAATTCACCCTCTGGGAACCTGATTCTGCTGAGGTGTAAGCAGAATGAGGTCCCCAGAGGGTGAATTTGGTGATGCTAGCCCGCTATGCGGGGTAGCATCACTAAATTCACCCTCTGGGGACATTCTGCAAATGACAGACACCCTATTTCAAGGCTTGCTACGAGGACCATCCCCCATGACTTGTTTGGGAGTAAAAACATAGACTGGGCTCATCCTCAGGGATGGGCATTCTGAGGGGTATATAGGATAATATCATTTGAAATAATATTGATAGCAAATAAATATGTGGAAATGGGTTCATGCGAAATAAAATAAAAAAAATAACTCGTCAGTAATGAGATTTCGCATGTCAAATCAATTGTTATGTAAACATTACTGTTATGGTGGAATAAAAGATAATCCTTTGATGACGGGAGCTGCACTGGCGCAACATTAAAGACCCTGTGCCAATCCATTCTCCTCGCATTTATAAAAAAAAAAATACATTTTTTATAAATTTTTCTTACATTCTTTAACCTTTTACCCAACAGAACGGCCCTGTGCCAATGCATTCTCTTGTATATGTGAGTCGACCATAGGTCGCCTCGCATATATAAGAGAATGCATTGGCTTAACACATTAAAAATTATAAAATTGTTAAAGAATGTAAGAAAAAATGGTAAAAAGTGTTTTTTTTAGGCCAATGCATTGTCTTATATATGCGAGGCGACCTATGGTCGACTCGCATATATAAGAGAATGCATTGGCACAGGGCATAACTAACTATCACAATGTGGTCAAGGAGCCGGTTCCAATGATATCCATATTTGTATGGTTCTATTGAGACAGACCGAAGATATTTTAGGCTGTTGAAGCTTTATTTGGCCGGTTTTGGCCGGTTTGTTGGGTAAAAGGGTTACCAGTTTTTTATCATTTTTTTCTTACATTCTTTAACAATTTTTTATCATTGTTTTCATTTTTTCTTACATTTTTTAACAATTATAAAAAATAATATCAAATTTGTTAGGCCAATGCATTCTCTTATATTTGCAAAGCAACCTATGTTCGACATATATAAGAGAATGCATTGGCACAGGGTTTTCAAAAAAATTCAGGAAGCTCCTGTCATGAAAGGGATAATAGTCAGATTAGACCAATAGGATACAAAACTTGATGGTAATGATTGGAAAAAGTTAAAGCATTGAAAAATATTCTGAAAATCATATTCAGACTAAAATATTTGAACATACTACACAGTTAGCAATGTTTGTTGATGGTCACAGCAACAGTTTTGTTGACATAATAATGGTTTCAACATGCAAAATTCGTTACTGGAGAACTATCAATAATGAATATAAGCACAAAGTTTATCTGTTTCTTCATGTACTTAACTCTTAGTGGTGATGTTTTAACCCTTTCATGATGGGAGCTGCGCTGGTACAGGTATTAAATACCCTGTGCCAGTGCATTCTCTTATATATGTGAGTCTCCCATATGGGAGAATAAAAGAATGGCCACAAGAGAAGCACTGGCTTACAAAGTCAAGGTAAATATTGTTAGGCCAATATATTATATTATATATGAGAGGCTCCCAATGGGAGACTCGCATATATAAGAGAATGCTTGGCTTACAAAGTCAAGGTAAATATTGTTGGGCCAATGTATTCTCATTAATATATAGGGAGCCTTGCATTTATAAGACAATGCATTGGCACAGGGTTTTCGCAAAATGTTGGGTAGCTCCAGTCATGGAAGGTTCAAGACTTTTATATTTTGCGTGCATTTACCCACTGCAAATGCCTTGGGGCCCCCTTTAAAACATAAACAAAAACAATAATTTTATAGTAAACCTCTTGTAGGGTTATAGATTGTTCAGTGAACTTCTGCTTGGGGGGGGGGGGGGGGGGGGGGGGGGGGGGGGGGGGGGGGGGGGGGGGGGGGGCACGGCACTATTAGCCTGTGACTAAAATCTTATTGGACCGAATGGAAATGGAACTCGCATACATGTAGCTGTTCAGTTATAGAAATGTAGACAGATTTGAATCACAAAATATAAAAAGAATTGCTGTGTGTGAAAAATTACTTTTCATGAATTATTTCAATATATTTTAAAGGTACTCAATCCGATCAGACGGTCCCCATATCATCAAGTAACAACAACAACAACAGCATTTCTTCAAAATATGCTTTTGTTATCAGAATCGATTAATTACAACAAAATAATGCTAACTGCTCTCAACTATGGTATAAAATTTACTAAAACATGTTATTTATCAATATGTTGTTCAACGAAATATGGCCGTATTATCACTTGAGTATCATAAAATTTGCCCGTATTACCACTTGATTTTAGAGCTATCAATCTTCATCTGCAATTTTGTCCGAGACCTTCAAACTCTTTTCTGGGCCACAAATAATTACTTATTTCGAGAAATAACAAATTTCAAAAAATGGATATCTGATCACTCTGAGCTTTGATGGGTGGGTTTCTCGACTCGAATCAAATATTTTTTACCCCCGAAACCAAAGAAATGGTAATTTGGGAGTGTTTTTTCGGATTATGCATCATTAAACAGTCTATTGTACAACACATATATATATGAAGTTTAAACAAACCAAAAAGAACTTTTTTTATCAATGTTTCGAGCTAGATTTATGGCCAGTAGCGGACCAATTGTGGACATCGCATTCTGAAGCCGAGCTGCAGGATGATTTGTAATTTATATTTTCGGTAAGCCATAAAAGCACCCAGTGGGCCATTATTTCTTTGAGGAGGCAGGTGTCTGAGAAGCAGAACTTTAATTTTTATTGACCATACTTAGGCTTAACTTAATGACATTAAAAAAATAAAAGGACCCATGTATAAAATAAAAATATTAATCTGTTCACCTTTCAGATGAGTAAATTTTGTTCCTAATTTGGACGGAAGCCTTTTGATAAGATTATCTGTTATTCGACATATTTGAAGATCTGTGTTGGCCATGAGCATGAAGACAGCATCCGGGAATTTACATAACTCGCAGGAAGCTAAATCTGAAATGGACAATGAGTTATCGGTACATGTAATATATAAAAAAAAATCAGGGCATCAACCAGGGCTGCATGAATATGGGCCCCATTCCCAATGGAAAATAGGATTTCCCCCAACTTTTGACAGGAATGTTTGGAACTAGGAATTCATGTCTTGGCCACCACCACAGAGATCAAGGTATAAATTTTAAAATTGTGTGATATATATGTGATATTTTTTTAATGAACTTGTGCCCCTCTAAATTTACCTGGTGGGGGGATCAAACCCATTTCTGATCAATGATCCTGTGATCACTCGATGGGCAGCCAAATTAACATAAACTCAAATAGTTGAAGATATCTCTAAACATTTACATCTATCTTCAAATATTTACATCTATCTTCAAATATTTACATATATCTGCATAAATTTGAAGATTTAAATATTTGAAGATATCTACAGATATTTGAATATCTCTGCAAATTATTTGAAGATATCTTCAATTCCTTTGCAGATATATCTCTAAATACTATTTGAAGATATGTAAAGATTATTAAATCACACATATTGTATCCATAAAAGAATCCGACATATCTTCAATTCATTTGTAGATATCTTCAAATCATTTAGAGATATCTTCAATTCAAAGATTTATTTGCAGATACTGGTATGTACTGATTTGGAGTTATCTCCAAATTATTTGCAGATATTTAAAATTTATTTGAGGATATGTTAAAATATTTGAAGATATCTCTAAATATTTGAGGATATGTTAAAATATTTGCAGATATCTTCATATATTTGAAGTTATCTGCAGATATATTTAGATATCTTAAAATTTTTGAGTTTATGTTAATTTGGCTGCACATACCACTCTGGGGTCGAGTAGGGGTGGTGAACACAATTTGAACCCCACCCTAGGGGTATCACAAGACAGGAAAAATTCATAAATTATAGTTTCCAAATTCAAGTGATGTTCATTAAGCCCCCAAAAAACAGCACAGAACCCACAAATGTCATTTCGGTCCCTGGCCATGGATTGCAATCAATTCAGCCTAACTGCATGGTTCATATTGCATGTGTGTTAATTGGTTTTTAATTTCCCATATGTCATTATGTGAAATGTATGAATCAATATACATATATACAGTTATCAGAATAAAATAAAATAGTAATAAAGGAATATTATGGAAACAAACTCTAAGATATATAAAATAGTTCAAGTGAAACGTAGTAAAATTAATTAAGTTACACATGTGTGAATAATTTTACCTAGTGTCTTGTCCTCTTTGGCATCATCACACCTTTTCACAACTCTTGCAACTCCTTTACCAGCCATATCTGTGCTAAATCATTCATGTAGTGTATGGTACACCCCACAGGCCTTCTAAACAGTGACTGAGATCTTAATAAATAGAAATTTAATGCATCAAATACTAAGAGGTAAGTGGTCTAATTACTTCAAAATCCAAAATATCACTCAATTATCACTGTTTAGAAGGCCTGTGGGTACACCAATCACCATTGGATTGGATTAATATACGGTAATAAGACTCAAGTTCCTCTTATTATGACATTAATTGTGTTCTGTTTGCGTTGGTGGATATGCCATATTCACAAGGCATAAATAGAATATGCTAATGATAAGGACCTAATATCCTAGTTCCTGAAAGTCTTGCACCTGTAGTACTGTACCGTAGGTGATTCACACATGCATCTGATAGTTAGTGTTAAAAATAGTTTTACGGATGTGTACTCATCGACATGCGCATTTGTTTACATTCTGAAGAAGTGTGTCATGTTTTTATGTCAGTCAAATATTTGGACCAATTATCTTTGTTGTAGTTCCAGTAATTCCCACCTACTTCCTAGTGGACGATTCCATTTTGGAATAACCGCCGGGTAATAGGGGTGCTCGTTAATGCGCAACCGCATAGCGTCAAAATGGCCGCCAATGAGCGCGATTTAACGTGAAAGTTCCGGAGATCGCCACGAAGCTGTCGAGCACAATATGAAAAATGTTTTAACGGTATCAAGTGTATCAAATATATATCAAACTAAACCCAAGGTTCCAATTAATTCAACTTTTCCTAACCAACTAGAATTTGGATTGAAATAAATGTTACCTTATTTCGTGTTTTTGCATGTCTGGGCTAAATTTATTCACAGTCACACTCAAAACGTCAACAAAATTCATTATTCATCAGCTTGTTTGCTATGTCTGAGTTTTATTCTAAATCGACTGTCGCCAGTGTCGGTATTGTTTTTCTGTTGTTTAAGGTACTGTTAGAATTATTGTTTACAAAAAATAGCTGAATTACTGCCAATACTGGGGGATAATTATTAAGTTATGATTATGAAGGGATTATCAGATTAACTCAATAACTGTCAGTGTCACTCACTGTGTAACTTACTGTAAGTGTGTTGTGCTTCGTGATTTCAAGTGGTAGCCATTGTTTTTTACTGTATCATATCTATTCTATACCGTTATGCTGCAGAATCAAATTTTAGTATGTGACTATAACACCAGTCACCAAGCCGTAGGAAATACAAATTGAAGTTTATTCTATATTATTATGTATACCGTATGTGATGTTTATATTACCAAATAAAACTATTTTAATGATATTTGGTGGACGAAAGACTAATTAAGCCGCCTAGAACACAGTGCGATGGACACTAAGTCACGACTTGGTGTTTGGACAATTTGCATAGACCTTTTTACGGATAGCGAGAATGATGCATCATGGGATGAATTCTATCCAAAACAAAGCCACTGGGTCAACCAATTTCGTGGCTGGTTAGCTAGTAAGCCGGCTCAGTCGCGATGTTGGTGGCTGACGAAATATGGTGGCTCAGCCGGCTGAGACGTTATCATTCAGCGTATTTTCGTTTCCGAAATTGCCCTAATCCCCAGTTATAGACCTCAAGTTCTTCGTTTATTTTCGCCATTATGGTAAAGCCCAAGACCAAAAAAATATGTGTGGTCTGGAATTCTACGGATTCACCACAAATGCTAAATAAATGTCATAGATGTACTATATGTAGTTTCCCACCTAATCGGTATAAGTCACATTGGGACTTCTGCCGACTTCAGACTGCTATCATTACTAGCATCTTGCGATATATGCATGCATCATTGAATGATGAATCCGATAGTAAAAATATATAATATTTCAAACTGTTTACTATTCTATTCTACAGGTTATGCATGTCTGAGACTGCGTCGTATCGAAATAAACAATTTATATTTTAACCCTTTCAAGTTTCAATACTGAATGGATGCTCCCATTCAGTTATATGAAAGCATGCATTGGAATAGTCTATTCCACATTGAGAGGCCGGGGTGTTCTGATATTATAACAACCAAGCAGAGTCCATGCGTGTATGCCGATATTAGGCAATGCAGTTTAGTTCTTTGGACTCACAGTACAGTTGTATTGACATATGAGCCCATGCACACGTCTCAGCCATTTAAAAATTCTGGCGGCGGAGTTTTTTTCATGTGGCTGACGTTAGGATAATATGGCTGGCGGTGGCTTGTGGCCAATATGGCTGGCGGCGGCATGAGATGGCGGCTTGGGCTCTACACCTGACTCTAGCCGCATCGTTGTATCATCCACGCTTCCGGTAATGACAAAGTTGGCAACAGAGGGACAAAGTGGTTTGGTGTCCAAATGAGAGAAACATAGGGCGTCTCTCCAGCCCAAAGAATTGTGACAGGAGTTGTCCTTCAGGGACGGAACGCAGTATTTAATATTGGTATGTTCGCATCCCAGGCCCATTCTTTGCTCAATAAACCAATTTGACTGGTTGCCCAATCACCGAAGATCACTTATACTACGAATCTCATGACAGGATGCATCACAAATGCCACACGGATATAACACGGCTCAAGACTTTGATGAAAACATTGTTTCAGATCGAAGATCAGTCAGAGTCCATCTCATTCTTATACCCTGTAGATTAATCACTCATGTCACACTTCCGTTGTGTGTTGTTTCAATCGGATCCTTTTTACTTCTCATGTTTTCACAATTATGACACATGAACATGAGGTCTTTGCACTCTTAATACAATAACAGTAAGCAGTAACCTCTAATCTAATCAGTAACCTACCGCTATACCAACTGAAACTAATTAAGACTTGTGAGTGAATGAACAATGCAAATTGTCCAAACACCAAGCCATAGCTTGTTGTCCATCGCGCTGTGTTATTGGCTGTTTAATTAGTCTTTCATCCATCAAATATCATTAAAATAGTTTTATTTTTTCAAATAAACATCACATATACATAATAATATAGAATAATTAAACTTCAACTTTTCTTATTTCCTATGGCTTAGTTTGGCTTAGTATGGCTTGGTGTTTAGTCATACCGCAATTTTGGCACATTTATAAATGCAGTTGTACGCAGTGGGAGGAGAGAGGTCTAGGTGAAGTACTCTACCATGCTCATGAAGGAATCCACAGGCTTGCTCTTTAACAGTTGGGAGGAACCAGCTATTGATATTATCAATAGCTGGTTCCTCCCAACTGTTTCCAGTCACATACGGTTCAAACACAGAATGAGTTCGCGACTGGTTTGTGTTGTGTGATGGTGGAATAAAGTGCTCACTGTGTAGGTTTCGATGAGATATAACTTGGTAGTTGACTTGTAACGAAGTCTTTAACCCTTTACCCAACAAACCGGCCAAAACCGGCCAAATAAAGCTTCAACAGCCTAAAATATCTTCGGTCTGTCTCAATAGAACCATACAAATATGGATATCATTGGAACCGGCTCCTTGACCACATTGTGATAGTTACAGTTATGCCCTGTGCCAATGCATTCTCTTATATATGCGAGTCGACCATAGGTCGCCTCGCATATATAAGAGAATGCATTGGCCTAAAAAAAATCTGTTTTTAACACTTTTTACCATTTTTTCTTACATTCTTTAACAATTTTATAATTTTTAATGTGTTAAGCCAATGCATTCTCTTATATATGCGAGGCGACCTATGGTCGACTCGCATATATAAGAGAATGCATTGGCACATGGCCGTTCTGTTGGGTAAAGGGTTAAACCAATGTGTTGGTTTTTCTTTCGTATGCGCTTTGTGATAGGTATAAAGTATTGATATGGGGCAATAGCCATCGCATGTGCCCAGGGTATTATTACTGTAACAAATTTTGTATTTGCGACAGTAAAATCAGCAGTATTCCCAAGAATAAAATAACGAAACATAATATTCACAGTTATCGGCAGCTTATCAATCTTGTACGTAATCCACTGTATGGTGAAAACTTCTTTCTAAATTTCAGTGAAATGTTGCTTTATGAGCGACATCTTTCATGCGAATTCTGTCTTCACTATAAGTACAGTAATAATTGCCTATATAACCACCACAAACTCGTTATTCAGGGATTAAAAAATAAATCCTGCAGTCGTTTGGTCAGAATAAAAAAAAAAAATCTCCATTTTTTGTTTTGTTATATATGTATCACTCTCTGCCTGTGGCAGCTCATTTGATCCAATGACCTGACCTCATAAATTCGACATGATACTATTGCTAGATGTTTATACAGCCACAAAAAACTTCTGGATAATCACCCCTGGTACATTTTGGCTTCGTTTTAATGTGTGCTGTGTACACACAATACATGCAGATCATTATTACTGTTATTACATTTCTTTTTGTGCATTATGCTATACCTGTCATTATCCCCAAACAGTTCATCTGTTTTAATAGTTTTGTTCTCAAATACGACATCGAACCAAATGATAAAGATCGTTGCAAGTAAAAATGTTGGACTACAGCCAATATCTGGGACATATACTGGTTCATTATCGTCATCCAACATATGTTGGTGCATCATGTTATGTCCATGAATTTAGCATGTCCCAAATCAAACATTACGGTGGCTGGTTTAGGACATGGGGAATTTTGTTTTTATTTTGTGACCATGAAATAACTAATTCGTGGCCACAAAATACTTTTTTTTACCACAACATAATATTTTTATGTAATATATGGCCATCAGTCGAATTATTTTAATTGTAATCAACAGATCTTATCTGACATGTTTGATAAACAAATAACAACTTGGGTGAATGGCGCATCATTAAAGTTCAATTTAAATATGAGATGGAATGATTTAATCCCATATTATTATTAGCAATCTTGCTTGTCAACAAATTATAATTTCTCTTTAAAAGTGAGCCAGATGGTATTTGTACCAATATGATCTATTTTCATTTATTTGAATATCTGGCTAAAAGTGAGAAAGATATGAGTTGACTTAAAATCTTGAACATATCCTCCGAAATTACTAAACCAGTGGATCTGATAGTGAGAGGTTCTTGGATGATGTGAATAGGGGCAGAGCTGTGAGATTTAAAACTACCCCACCCACCCCAATTACTTTAACCCCTTCTTAACACGTCCAGTGCCGACTACAAGTTATCTCATACTTTTTGCATGTAATTGAATGGCTGTTGGCAGTGAACTTGTTGAGACAAATTATTTGAGCTTTTGAATTAAAGTTGGGTGCAGTAATTTGCTAACAATATTATGTACACCGGTATACATGTAGGCTGTTAACTCTTTCGTCTATGCTAATGAGGTATTGATCTAATATGGTGATAATTTCAAGGAAAAATTATCAGTGGTGCCAGCATGGGGGATAATCCTTCCATAAATTTTTTAACTACTTTTGAGGGAAATAAATTCACTTCAACTCTTAAAATATTCCATTTGAAATTACCAATTGAATGGATCTCATAGATTGGGATTCACATTTGTTCAAATAGGGGCAAAAATAACAGATTAAACTCTCCCCATCCACCTGTATCTATGCTGTTGAGTGCAAGTTTGGTACTGGTATAATGATATATAGATTCAAAATGATTTCTAAGTTGACTGGGTGGGGGATGTTCAATGTTCAAGGCGATGAGGAGGGGGTGTAAAGGCGTGGGGGGGGGGTTGGAGTTTTGTCCCTCTACTTCGATAAACATTTTCAACAGTTGAAAATTTCATGCCTGAAACACCATTAGTTGTAAATTACATTTTCATACTGCTTAGGCCTCATCTTCTGGGAAGTATCTATAGTCTCGATTTAACATTGTTTTATGTTACTAGGTCTCCCATAACAGTTGAATCCTCAGCAGAATGAGGTTCCCAGAAGGTGAATTTGGTGATGCTAGCCCACTGTACGTGATAGCGTCACTAAATTCACCCTCTGGGGAACTCATTCTGCAAATGACAGACATTATTTCCAGGCTTGTACCTAATATAACTTCTACATGTATGTGCAGCTCACAGGGTGCTTGTACCTTTAATTTTATCACCAATTTTGCAGATGGTGCATGGTCTGTGATAAGTTCGTTCGCTGTTGAAGTAAGGAGCATCAGGTTACAAGTTAGGGTTTGTGAGGTTACTGGTCACTCCCAGTCATAAGGTCTGTGAGGTTACCAGTCAGACCCAGTCATGGATCCAGAAGAATTCCGTGTGACGTACTGGAGGCTTTGTAAGAACAACCAAGTTGAACCACTGGATTGCGTTACTGAACAGTTAAAAAAGTAAGTTGTGTAGCAAGTCAATAATATATCTCATTTTACTTGTCTGTATGAATAACAAACAGTAACACAGTATGCATTTGAATGTAGACACAACTATTTCAGTTTAGTGGATCATCAAAGGCCCGTCTCATACACCGAGCCAGACAACGGTCATGCCAGCCTAATTAGTGTGAAAATGACAAAGTCCAAGATAGCACTGAAGCATATAAAAACAACTGGCTCGGCAGACATGGTAGATATGGGTTGCACTAAGATGAATCAGGGAAAATCACTCCCCATTTAGGGCCCCTTTAGCTGAGACCATGTACTATTTGAAAATTTTAGCTTCATTATGTTATTCCTTTATCATCCCAGTGCAACCCATGCCTGGCATGTCATATAGAACAGCATCGGACCACAGACGTGTCAACTATTGGACGTTGTCAATATGCTAAAATTGTTCGAAATATACAATTATGGCACATGCCAGCTGGCTTGACAAAAATATCAAACAAACATGTAACACATGTCAGTGACGAGCCAATGTCGAGCCAAGCGAAGATAGCATGACCCGTGTTTGGCATGACATATAAAACAGGCTTCATCAAAGCCTTTAATAGCCTTGAATTAAATTGGGCAAATGACCATTCAAGTCCAAACTACATGTACAAGGCAGAATTCAGCCCCTTGCTATGCTTTCATCATGTATATATACGTAATTACATCTAACATTTTTGTCCTCCAATATTTTTTTTGTGGAGGACTATAGAAATCAATGGTGTCTGTATGTTCGTGTGTCCTTCATAGATGGTTTCTGGATGATAACTTCAGCAATTATTAATGGAATTAAATAATGTTTGGTATGTGTGCTTATTGGTTGGGGGCACATGTCAAATTTGAATATGGGTGTTGTCTACCCATTTATACTGGAGTTATGGTCCTTGTTGACTTAATATCTGCCAATTATGTTTTTTTCGGATAACTTCAATTTTGTTACTGTATCTCATCGTTTTCAACTTTGATGGATTACTCACATGATGATATAGGTCAAGTTCAAATGTGGGTGTTTGTTTTTTTTTTGGATGATAACTTCAGTTTCAGTTATCAGTTTGTTTTTAAATTTGGTATATTGATTACTTACATGAAAATACGGGTCAAGTTCAAATCAAGTCCACTCATTTGTACCGGAGTATGACACTTGTTGACTTAATTAAAGTTGACCGATTATTTGCATTTCCGGATCATAACATAATAGACATAGAATTTTCTGATTATTCTGGTATCTAAACAAATAAAACTAGGTGTGTTAACAACAAACAGTTGGAACCAATGTTTCAATGGTTGTTCCCATAATGAAAGTTTTCATTTCTAAAAAAGCTGCTGGTCAAATAAAGCCACATTATTCAGGGGGAAATGTCGCCTAGCAGGGTTTTGTTTTGAGAGTTTTGTCAGTTACAAATGAAAGAATATGGACAGTCCAGTTTCTCAGAATAATGCAGAGCAAATTGTAACTGAGCAAAGTCTTAAATAACAAAATGTGAGTTCTTGTACGTGATGGCAGTTGTCAAACCAGCTTAATGAAGAGACTGAACTCTGCCTTGCAGTTTGATTCAAGTTATGGTAAACTAAGGGTGTTAAGAAGTGCTGAAGAATTGCCTTGCTTTTCTAAATTAAGAGATTTAGAAAAATGTGTAATAATTGCCATAGATGGTCTTTTGAATGTTAATAAATTCTGACCAATGTGAACACTCTTTGTTTTGAAATCCAAGAAAGTCGAGGTTAACGTTTGCCGACTATAGTATAGTGATACCCATGCAGATGGTGCAGCGATATATATACATGTACATAGCTATGCAATAATAGAAATTACATTCTCATCATGGGGTGGGGGGGGGGGGGGGGTGGTCAAACAATTTTTTCCAGCACATATGAGGTTCAAGAGGACCCAAAAGTAATTTTTCGTCAGCTCAAAAATAATTTTCTCCATACTTCAACTATTTTTGGTCTTAAAACTTAGGGGTAATGTAAATTTAACATCAAAACTACCTTTAAAAGTATAGATTGTTTCTTGTTGTAACATTACCATAATGTTAACAATTTTATTTTAGATTGAACTCCTTGCTCAATTTTACCAAAAAAAAGCACACATTCTTATTTCGCAACTTGGCCATAGCATTTCTGATGCATACCTCTTGTTTAATTTTTGCAGACTTGAATATAGTGAAGGTGGAAGAAAACCAGTCCTGAACTTGTCAGCCAACAGCATTCCAGCTAAAACATGTGCGATCCTAGGAAAAGTGATAGTTTCCGATCGCTTTTTTATAGAACTAAAGTTTTCTGACTGCATGTTGGGCGAAGATAGTAAGTATCATTAATCTGACTCAAATTGATTTAAAACATGCTTTATGTTCATATTAACCCTTTCATGATGGGAGCTGTGTTGGTGCAGCATTAAAGATCCTGTGCCAGTCCATTCTCTTATATATGCAAGTCTCCCATCGGGAGTCTGGAATATATAAGAGAATGCACTGGCTTACAAGGTCATGGTACTGGCTTACAAGGTCATGGTAAATATTGTTAGGCCAATGTATTCTCTTATATATGTGAGGCTCCCTATGGGAGAATGCATTGACATAGGGTTTTGCAAAAACTCAGGAAGCTCGAGTCATGGAATGGTTAAATGTCTTGAACTGATAACTCAGTACCGATGTATATTTTTGAGAGAAAAATGTAACATTCAACAAGATTTAATAGACAGGAAAAAGTGTCATTTTCCAATTCCATGGCGTTATATCATCCTTGTTAGTGAAATCCATCCAGAATTTTTAAGATTTTCGGAACAAATACCTGTACTCAGGAAATTTTGGAGACATCTTTGTAAAACTTGAGATTCTCTCAGTCTGAGTGAAGCTAGACTATTGAATGTCTATGCTGTTCAATAGTCTGGGTTTACTCAAGCCTGCAAATAGTGTGTCTGTCATTTTGTCATTTGGAGAATGAGCCTTGAGGGTAAATTTTTATGACGCTATCCCGCATGGTGGTCTAGCTTCGGCCTCAACTGCTATGGAAGACCTAGGATCAGATGTTGTGATGTTCAGTTCAGTTCACACATTATGCATTTTACTTTCTGCAAATTAGGGGATGTAGAAACTTCCCAGAAGGGAAAAAGTAACTAAAAACAGTGTTAATTCTGCAACAGTAACCTATCAATGTCAATTTTCTTTTAGATTAAATTCCTTGCTAAATTTTACCAAAAATAATTTTGTTAATGACTAATGCTGTTATAACATCCACCGGGTTATCCCGAGTCATCATACCAAATTTGTTTGAAATCTGTTCAGGGGTCTGGTAGAAAAATCGTGATTTATAGACAGACAGATCCTACTCTTTTATTATACACATGTAGATTTAGTATTGAATTCTTTGAAAATTCTAGATTAATTTACCTGAGATTACAGTATTTTTAACTCTTTTATATGTTTGGCCTATCAGGTAGTATTGACAGTAGACTGGTCGCATGAGTGTCTTATAAACAACCCATGTCAGAGTGTCCCTTCTTATCAATTATTACAGGCATAAAAGGCTTATGTCAAGGACTGTCACAGAATGCCTACTGCAAAAAGTTAGATTTCAAGGTAAGTACAGTGATTCAACTCTGTTTAAAATAAACATGGTTTCTATTGTATTCAGGGTCCTGTGTTATTTCTCATAATTGGCGACGGCAATCTGCTATGCCGAGGCCGTTTTCTGAAGCAAACTGGGCCATGGCAAAGGGTTGCCGTAGTGGATTGCTGAAGCAAAATAATCTGAATTAAGAGGGCTGATGTGGCCAGTTACCAAGAGCCATTTCAATTTACAACTCATGACTCCTTTAAATTCACATGGAAAATAAAGTTGATGAGTTACATATTAAGAAGTTGAGTACCATTTTAAAAGTTATCTCCAAGCTTTTATTTATGCGATAACAATTTTTTTCAAAGCTTTTGAGAAATATTAAAAAACTGTTGCCTCTACAGCCAGTGACAGATGCTGATGGTATCGTAATTATAGACACTTGATTTGTTGTTCTTTGAAGCGAGGAGATCAAATCAAACAAACAAATCATAACTTAGTCTCACAAACTCTGTCTTGAAGTTGCGAACAATATCACACCATGCAATCATCCTGCTATGTCACTGTTGCTATGTATTATCGTAGCAATGTCATTTATTGTTATGACAACAGCGTTTATCTGAATATTTAATTATATAACTAACCTGAAAAAGTTCACAAGTTGATGAATTTTCAACAATGTATTGGTTCCCCAGTTCATAGGAATGTTACATAGATGTTATTTGATAAAAAATTCTATATAGCTGGATAACTTGGAGTGCAGTATGGAGCCACAATATACAAAGCCATAGCTAATTGGAAGTGGTAGCCCAGTGATTAGAGTGATGGACTTGTAATGGTGTTAATGCACCGGCGTGAGTTCGCACCCCGCCAGTGGACTATCGTCTCCACAACAGTGGCTTGGCCAGATTAAGCAGTGTGTGTGCTATATAGAGCCACACGCTGTTTCAAATCTCGCGCCAGGTTGTGACTCTTGGGCAAGGTACTGTGCTCACTTCGTCGTACCCAGACGGAAAATAGGGACCTGGTTGTTGGGTAAGTGTAAGAAATGGCCTGTAAGATGGCAGCATGCTAAGACTCGGCATTACTCAACAGCTGGGGTAATAATGTGAAGCGCTTAGGGCCCTCACAGGGATAGGCGGTATATAAGCACCATTATTATTATTATTAATTACATGATGATTCTATTGGCCTCCGCACACTTAAGCAATCAAGCTTAGCAATCTTGCTCTGAGTAATATTTGCTCACAATCAGCGTCGTGGCGTTTCCTCTGAGCAATCAGACTCACTTATCAAACATGTTTGATAGTTTGTCGACTTTGAGCCCGATTGCTCAGTTGTGCTGGGTATGCGAACCAGATTGCTTAGCTAAGAACGATATGCTTTGAGTTCATAAGTTGTGGGAATAGACCCATCAATCCACATGTGGTCAGCCTGTTGTAATGCCCTACTCTGCTTGGATAGTCATATGTACATTTTTATGTTGAGCTAATTTTACGATTCACTTTTTCACATTAGTTTTATAGTGATGAGCGTGGTATATCTCATGAGGGACGGCGCTGTTTGATAATTCGCCATAGTAAGCCTATATGCCTCTTTAGTGCATTCTGGATGCAGAATTCATAGATCCATTTTAAATTTGTTTTTTCTTAATTAAAGGACCTCAGATGACATGTGTTGCCTTTTAGCGACAGCATCTAAACCCGGCTTCACACATTAAGTGGAATATTATATTTGCATACTTTATGCAACCTCGGATGGTATGACCTGTCGTGACAGCGCAGGTAGCTAATTTGTATGCGACTCCGATTGCTGAGCTTGACTGCTCAAGGCTGCCGTGACCATAATACTCTTACACTCAGCTACAGGTTTTGGGGTACCATGAAGGTATATATTTGTTAAATATTCTGTAAAGTTTAACATTTATTTTCTATTTACTGGGTGCAAGGCTGGATATAGTGCATCTGAAATTTACAGAATGAGGCCCCCAGAAGCACAGCGTGCCAGCATTATCAAATACTCCCTCTGGAGACCTCATTCTGCTTAGGACTCAACTGATATGGGAGACCTAGGATCAGATTGAAGGTTCCCCATTTGA
The DNA here is from genome assembly GCA_032622095.1 of Siphonodentalium dalli. NCBI lineage: Eukaryota > Metazoa > Mollusca > Scaphopoda > Gadilida > Siphonodentaliidae > Siphonodentalium > Siphonodentalium dalli. Next base: position 193,704,457 of record CP136065.1, on the reverse strand, counting down.
AGTTGGTTATTTTCACCCATTAGTCACCTCAATTATGTATTTGATCTTCTGCAAATTAGATGATACAGAAACTGAAGATATCTTCACTTTTCTATGACTACCATACAAAAGTTCTTCATAAATACGTAGATTAATGCTGTTGCCACTACAAACCTGTTGTCACTATAATAAATGCTGCTGTCAAGAGGTACACTGCAGGATGATTGTGCGGCATGAATATTTGTGGCTTTAACCCTTTCCATATCTGGAGCTTCTGAAATTATGTGAAAACCCTGTGCCAATGTATTCTCTTATATATACGAGTCTCCCATAGGGAGCCCCACATATATAAAGGAATATATTGGCCTAACAATATTTACCTTTACCTTGTAAGCCAGTGCATTCTCTTATATATGCAAGGTTCCCTATGGATGCCTCACATATATAAGAGAATGCACTGGCACATGATCTTTAAAGTGTTAAAGGGGCCTCGGTGGCTCAATCGGTTAGGGGTACAACTCCAAGCCGTTTCGCCCTCCAGCGCTGGCGATTAGGGTTCAAATCCACATGTTTCCATCGTGGACTTTGTAACTCGAAATCGTTATCTGGTGGAGTTACCAGTTACTCGCCGATGGCCGGTGGTTTGCCGCACATGGTTGACAAATTTATCAGCCATTGAAATCACTGTTAGATTAGTCGCAAGTGTGCGGATTTCCTCCACCACTAAAACTGGCAATGTCGTGATATGGCCTTAGTGGCTAAAGCGACAATAAACCCCAATCAATCAATCAATCAATTAAAGTGTTAATTTTTGTTCTCAGGGAAACAATATAAGGGGCTCTGGTGCTGAAGGCATTGGGAAGATGTTACGACATAACCATTCTATTCTAAGGTGAGTGTTTGTTTAAGTTGTTAGCTAATTCTGCACTGAAAGCCTCTATGGGAACCCATGGTCCGATCTGCCACTTGCCAAATTTGTCATTGCAAACAAAAATTAATTCGGCAAATATTTTGACTAGAGTGTTTTAAATTATATGTGATGTGAACTATCTATTCATAAAACATCATCAAAGGTGGAAAATCATATATGCATTGTTACAATGATCATGACCCGGACAGACAAAGGAGATTATTAACTGTAAAAACAATTTTATAATGACTTTTTGCTGTTTTTGTGCAAATTCAAATTCACCATCTGGGGACCTCATTCTGCTTAGGCCTCAACTGCTCCTCAACATCCAGGCTTGGTTGGTTTGATGGGTGACAGGTTGGTAATTCCGAGCGCACTTCGCCCTCTCGTTCTGTTACTGTAAACAAGTTGATATAATATCTCTAAGAGAGTTTTAATTCTTTCTTTAAGTTTGTGTATGGAGTGGAATGCCTTGGGGATGTTGGATAACTCATTCGCCTCCTTTTGTGAAGGTTTAGGAAGCAATTCTACACTTCAGCTGCTGGATCTTCGTAACAATCAAATTAGTCACGACGGAGCTGCCGAACTGGCGTCAGCACTCAAGAGGAATAAGACTTTACGATCTTTAGATATACGGTGGAACAATATAGGGCTACTTGGAGGAAGAGCGTTGGTTGACATGCTTAAATTCAACAAATCTCTGTGTCGACTGGACCTAGCCGGTAACAACATTCCTAGTGACATACTCAAGTCTATAGGTAAGTTTTAACCCTTTCTTTACTGAATGGATTCTCTCATTGGAATAGTCCATCATTCATCTGTAGGGAGGTTCAGGAAATATGAGCAGATGACCGATAGACCAACAGATAATACAAGTGCAGAATGATTCCTATTCATTCGTGGGAAATGTTCATATAATAAGTTCAACAAATAGCCAGTTTGAACTTATTATCTGAACATTAACTGAGGGAACAACTTGTCAATGAGTATTTAGTAAAGAAAGGATTAAATAAACTTCATTCTTTAAACGGACATGGCTCAATCGAACCTCCAAATATTTTTCTACGTAGTTTGGATACGATAGGTCGATAAATAAAGGAACTATTGATATATCGGCTTCGTATGCTCTGAAAAACACTTGCCAAAGTCAGCAATTTTTCAGACATTTTCAACTTTTCGCAAGAAGTCATACAAACTCTCTTTATTGCTACCATATCAAGAATAGACTACCACGGAATGCTCTTTTCTGTTCCATGTCGCGCAAATGGTGGTTTTTTGTTTGGGACCCAAACACCGTATTCATAGTTGTATTTTACATTACTTCAATGCGTCTTTTTGGGTTACATAATAACTAAAGGTAGTTCATATATTTATTGACCTATTTCGATACTGAGAAAAATTCAAAACCGAATAATATTATGTGTATTTTGGAGCGCAAACCACAATGTGGCTTTAATTAACCTCATCATTGCCATATGGTGTATGCCATTGTGTGCTGAGCTGATGACTTTATGACTATTTTGCAGTGGAACAAGTTCATGTTCTTCTTAGTAATAATGGTTAGGGAACTTGGTTTGGGGGAAGCATCTAACTACACATCTTGTCTCATTGATAATGATTTTATGACTCTAATGCATAAACTGCTGGTAACGCAACTCAGTCGCAAACAAATCATATACAGTCATGAGTGAGTACTAGTTGGTATCCATTGTCCCAGGTCTCGGCGTATCTAAGTACATGTAAGTACAGAGTGACCAATTAGGCCACGACTAGACTGTTCCACGACACTTAGGTGATTTTTCAGCTCTACCAACCACGAATGCTTTCTATAGATTTAATTGATGCTAAAAGCAAGATTGGTATACTGATTGTATATGTGTTCATTGTTTATTTTTAAACTCTATCAATGTTATGATACTGTTCCTTGTCATAATTAACCCTTCCATGATTGGAGCTTCCTGAATTTTTGTGAAAACACTGTGCCAATGCATTCTCTTATAGGGAGCCTCACATATATAAGATAACTAGCCGATGAGCCCGACGTTGTCCGGGCTATTCAAAAACCAAATTTCATGGGCGTCGCACGGGCTCGCCAATACGACAACGACGACCGCCTGGTCAAACTACACACACGTACCAAGTTTCGTCCCGATCGGTCGAGAATCGTAGATTTGTATAAATGACAGACAAACATACAGACAGACAGAGGTCTTCAATAAGAGCCTCACATATATAAGATTCAAAATATATATGAGATAATATATTGACCTAGCAATATTTACCTTTACCTCCTTGTAAGCCAGTTCTCTTATATATGTATATATGTGAAAGAAAAGGTTCAAAACATTCCTTGGAGAATTGGTCTTCTGGGATCTTCATTCTCCCTGTTGGAAACTGTTTTCTGTGATCCCTGAAAAACATACTATTACTATGACGAGATACGGTTGGCCGGCCTCTGTGGCCCTAAACCTATATAAAATAGCCATTTATAGATGAATTCTAAAAAATGTTAGGACGTGATTTTATTGTCACTTGCGACAGCTGCACACAGAAAATCGGGCTGCCCAACTTTCTAACCAGATTGTCACTCTTGTAGGCAAAAAAACTTGATGAGCACTATCTTCGATACGCAGCCCTTGCTATCTTTATAATTATTTCTCCACAGAAACAGCAATTAGTCACAATGAGGACAGATGTAACCTTAGAAATGAATACAACAAGAGAACTGTGGCCATGACGAAGAAAATAAAACAATCAGAATATGACAGTTCACAACAGGTATGAATAAAGTAGGCCAAGTCGAAATGAATAATAGACCATTCCAATGTATACTTTTTAACTGAATGGGAGAATCCATTTGGTAAAATAGTTAACACTTCCATTATTGAATGAATTCTCCAATACAAGGGTCTTCGCTTGTTTGTTGAACTTATTATCAGAACAATCCTCTAGTAAATTACTTGTCAGTGATTATTTTGTCATAAATGGTTTAAAGGTACACAATCGGATTTGATTGTCCCTGTATCATCAGATTACAACAACAACAACAACAACAACATTTCTTCAAAAGGCCCTTTAGTTATCAGAATTGATTAACTACCAAAAAATAATGCTAACCATTGTCAACTATAGTATAAACTTTCCAAAACGTGTTATATATCAACATTTTGTTCAACACAATTTGGTATCGAGAGTTAGACCAAGTCTTATCAATCCAAAACAGTTTGGGACATCGGTTGGGTTGATGCTGTTTTGGAGTGAGTCCCATATAAACTCACATGTCATTTATAAAAATGTAAAACATGTAACAAATGCAAAAACAGTATGTCGGTCAGCCGAAACGGCACTTTGGGATACGACTATCAGAATATTTGCTGACATTTGACATGAAAGAGACACCCCAGTCTCATTCCGTTTTAACCTGTCTATAGCTATATATAGCCTGACATTATAGGTTTACTACACCGGGACCCGGATAATGATTGGAGCTCCAATACTCAAAAACAAAGGGAAACAATCTTCACATTCGACCTGATTAGAAAGGACTTCGAGTCACTTCCCTTTATTACAGTAATGCCCTAAATAATCGACTCCTTAACCAAAGCAGAATTATGGGTAACTTTTCAGGATTATTTAGTCGGAAATATGGCTTGATGCCATTTATCGGAAAGCTCTCACCGAGAGCTTTCCGATGAATGGCAACAAACCATATTTCCAACTAAATCCTGAAAAGTTACCCATAATTCTGCTGTGGTTAAGGAGTCGATTATTTAGGGCATTCCTGTATATTAGTAAAAAGCAATATATTTGAAATAGAATATCTAAAGATGGGGAATACAATTTCTGCATCAAATCAGTTAATGCAATTGTGACAAATTTTATAATATAAAATTTTCTGAATGCTGACAATTATTTATTTTTTTTATTTTAAAATAAATTTATGTTTTTTTTTTCCCAGATGGATGAAATGATGAATACCATAACGAAGCAAGAGGAGTTAATGAGGCATTCGAAGAGGTAGTTAATCCTTTCATGACGGGAGCTTCCTAAATTTTTGCGAAAATCCTGTGCCAATGCATTTTCTTGCTAGTATATATGCGAGTCTCCCATAGTCTCACATATATAAGAGAATACTTTGGCCTAACAATATCTACCTTGACCGTGTAAGCCAGTGCATTCTCTTATATATGCAAGGCTCCCTATGGGAGACTTGTATTTATAAGACAATGCATTGTGACTTTAATGCTGCACCCTGAAAGGGATAAAGAAAGCTGGAACTCTAAATATAGAATATGTAGCTAGTTTCAGGGTTTCCACTAGGGGCTGGGGGAATGCAGGGTTTCTGCTATAGGGGCAGCGGGTCCATTTTAGGATCCCTTTCCTCTCACCCAAATTTTGCTTCCACCATATTCCCCTACCTGATCCACAGATTAACCCTTTACCCAACAGAACGGCCCTGTGCCAATGCATTCTCTTATATATGTGAGTCGACCATAGGTCGCCTCGCATATATAAGAGAATGCATTGGCTTAACACATATTAAAAATGATAAAATTGTCAAAGAATGTAGAAAAATATTATAAAAATTGTTAAAAAATGTAAGAAAAAATTATAAAATTGTTAAAAAATGGTAAAAAGTGTTAAAAAAAGATTTTTTTTAAGGCCAATGCATTCTCTTATATATGCGAGGCGACCTATGGTCGACTCGCATATATAAGAGAATGCATTGGCACAGGGCATAACTGTAACCATCACAATGTGGTCAATGAACCGGTTCCAATGATATCCATATTTGTATGGTGTTATTGAGACAGACCGAAGATATTTTAGGCTGTTGAAGCTTTATTTGGGCGTATTTGGCTGTTTTGTTGGGTAAAGGGTTAATGCCCACATCACCTGTGTATCTGCCACTAGTTAACCAACAGGGGGTGATAAACAAAGATAATTTTATTTATCACTATAGTGAACAATTTTGCAGGAAAAGAATGCTTTTCATAGCTACTTACATTGACAATTAATTCCTTATTCTGAAAGATACCAATGTGGAAATCGCTAAAAAACAACTGGTTGATTCTGTCTGGTTACGTAACTTACGTCATGATAACGTTCTCAAATAACATACTGTTCTGACTGATTCTGATTTATGATTATATAGATGAGGTCCAGATATTAGCCACTGAAGGATGATCAGGAAAATTTCATGGAATTGGCAATGGCAATTCACGTTGTCATGGGTGTAGTGAAGTCGAACATAGAAATAAATTGTGAATTTTAACAATTTCCTCTACCGTTGTTTGTGGTGGTATGAAAAATTGTCAGCACACTTTTTTTTACCCGCGAATTTAACTTAAATTTTGTTGTAAAGTTTACAGTACCTATACAATATCAATGTTTATATTCAGTGCCAAATGGCAATACCCTTACTTTACTTAACCCTTCAAATTGTTAAAAATAAAACAAAATTATGATTCCTTGACTTTTCTACTTATATTTCAGAACTTGGCTTAAATTATTGATTGGTTTACGAAATACTATTAGATATTCGCAGTTTGTTGATATTGATGGACTGAGATTTCCCCAAGCGGTTATAGGGATACCATTCCCCTGACCACTAGCGGAAACCTTGGGGAATGGGACACCTATATATATATATATATATATATCTATATATATAGCCACTAGGGTCCATGCCCCTAACTTTAAATATAGTAATAGTAAATCAGCCCATAATTTGATCCCAAGTCCTGAATGTCTATGGAATATAAAAGTCAAGGAAATATACTTCTGTTTTTATTTTCAACAAAGTGGAAGGCTAATTAATGCAAGGGTGTTTTCAGTGGCACTGCATAAAATTGATACTTTTTGTAGAAATTTTGTGATGAAACCATCAAGTTAAATCTGTGTGTAAAATAAGTAGACTTGGAATTCTTCATACCATCACTAACATGAATGACAGATTGGGGATGAAAGGGAAATTTGGGGCTAGAAGAAAGGGACCCTAAAAGGAACCAACTGCCCCTCTAACGGAAACACTGCTAGTGCTTACTGTTTTGCCCGTGATCGGGATCAGTGAAAACCCAATAGATGCCGAACAGGCATTAAAATGTAAGTGAGAGCATTAGCTACATATATTATTTATCCATCACGCAAAACCTGTCATCAGAAATTTTGTGTTATTTTCATCGTTTTGTAATTAATATTTTCTTATGGTCCTACGTTTGTCTTTTTTTTTTTTAGTTAGGCCAAAGTTTCAGAAATATGGCAAAACAAATTTTTGCAAATTCAAAATATTGACCAAAATAATTTTCTTGACAGTGGTGGTCTTGTTGACAAACCTAAGTGCAAGTAAAAATAAATAGTTCTTATGTTGAATTTTCGAGGCCAAATTCCCATTTAATAGCTAATTACGCTTAAGTGTAATACATTATGATTAAGCGCAATGCCATTTGAGTTTGGTCTGGTTGGGAACTTGGGTTGGGGGAGAACTATGAGCTGTTTAGAACTACTTGTTTTAAAGTGATTTTGACGTTGTTCAGTGATAGCAAGTTAATTGCCAATTATGTCTTTGCATTGTAGGTCTTCTTCTGGGAAAATATCAAATTTACAAGAAAGTTTAGATGACCGAAAGACAGCATTTAACTCTTTAGCAGCCAAGTAAGTGTTATTACTGAGTTTATCGTGCTTTGTGTTAAGAATTATTTGTGTATCTATTAAGTGTATGAAGTTTTAACCAAGCCTGGAAAGAGTGTGTCTGACATTTGCAGATTGAGGTCCCCAGAGAGTGAATTTAGTAATGTCACCCTGCACAGCGGGCTAGCATCACCAAATTCGTCCTCTGGAAACCTCATTCTGCTTAGGCCCAACTACTATGTCTCCCATAGCAGTTGAGGCCTAAGCAGACTAATGTTTCCAGAGGGTGAATTTGGTGATTCTAGCCCGCTGGGGACCTCATTCTGCAAATGTGAGACAAAATATTTCAAGGCTTGTCAAAATATGATCGAATACATGAATTACCTAGGCATATGTATATATACACAGTCGATGTGTCTCAGAAAAATTAACTGTTTGAAATCACAGAATTTATCAACTGAAAATAAAGCAAGAATTTAGCCCTGAGAACAGCTGAGAAGCGAAGAAAATGATTCTTTTGATGTAAAATTTCAGAAAAGTTCTCACACTGGACCTGGTTGAACGGTTCACATCAGAATACCCAAATTCACGGAATTAAGATATCTGATTCAAATTATTTCATTTCTCTATATTACAAAACAAACCTTTGGTCAATGCAGGCACTACAAACTTCCTACCACTAGCTTCATATATCCAGTGATACCTTTTATGATCACTTCTCTTTTATGAGATATATATATATATACTACTAGCAGGGTAACCCGACTTCGTCCGGGCTGTTTCCCCTCTGCTTTCAAAAACCTCTGTGGAGCTAACATCGAAATCTGTCGAAAGGCGCGATTTGACCTTGAATTGACCATTTTGAAAGTCAAGGTCAGGTCGAGGTCACGATTTGACCCATCCAAAACACTCCCCGTACAAAAGCATCCCTAGGTATCAAATTTCGTTGAAATCCGTCCGGCAGTATTCCCGGCCATTGCTAACAAACAAACAGACAGACAGACAGAAGTCCCAAAATATATATTAGATTCACCAGATATACTTTGTTGTATTTCGCTCAATGATTATTTAGTTTTTACCATCAATGAATCAAAAGGTTAAATACTCATTTTTTTACTCGTTTCAGGCTTGCCATGACAGAATCTGAGTTGGCTCTCTCCGAACAGAAGTGTCATGATTTAGAAATTATGGTCAAACGGTTAAAGGAGGAACTCTCCCAGGCGACATCTCTGCACCAAAATGATCTGCGAAGAGAAAGGGAGGTAAGTCAAGAATACACAATATGACACGAGTGTGTTAATGGGTTTATCCATACACCACTAGTGCCAGCACGAAAAGATAGAACGAAAGGCTGTGTCGTTCTGTGTTTATTACACGTCACCCATCCTAGAATCTATTAATTAATAAATAAAGACTTACAAGGTTTATTCAGAAACAGTCATTTCTTAAATAATATAAAATATTATTTGTACATTGTTGTTCAGTTTTTAAAACATTATGTGTTCCATGAAACCATCATATCTTTAAACCTGATTGTTATTTTAATATTTTTCAGTCCTTCAGGGTTGAGTACTGTTACCATATTAAGCCTTTCATGGTGTTCATGACGGGAGCTGCGCTGGTGCAGTATTAAAGATCATGTGCCAGTGCATTCTCTTATATACGCAAGTCTCCAATAGGGAGCCCCGCATGTATAAGGAAATGCACTGACTTACAAGGTTATGGTAAATATTTTTAGGCCAATATATTCTCGTATATATGAGAGGCTCCCTATGGGAGACTTGCATATATAAGAGAATGCATTGGCAAAATTTCAGGAAACTCCAGACATGAAAGAGTTAAATAAATTTAGTAAACAATGAAAATTGATAGCCAATTCAGAGATATTATTTTCATTTACAGGATAGAGCATCAGAAGAAATGAAACTGTTGAAGGAGTTATCGGAGAGTCACGATAGGAACATAGTCCAAGAAACAAAGGTAGGTATACTGAGAGTCACGATAGGAATCTAAATATAGCCTAAGAAACAAATGTCGGTAAAATGAGTCACGATATGAATATCTAAATATAGTCCAAGAAACAAAGGTTGGTATACTGAAAGTCGTGATAGGAATATCTAAATATAGCCCAAGAAACAAATGTCGGTAAAATGAGTCACGTTATGAATATCTAAATATAGCCCAAAAAACAAAGGTAGGTATACCAGTATACTGAGAGTCACGATAGGAATCTAAATATAGCCCAAGAAACAAATGTCGGTAAAATGAGTCACGTTATGAATATCTAAATATAGCCCAAGAAACAAAGGTAGCTATACTGAGAGTGACAATAGAGAAATTTATTTTAAATTATAACTTTATTTAATCATAATGCTTAAAATAAACATAAAATATAATAACAAACATGAGGCATGCAAACACGATTTGTAAAATGATAACAAAGGATATAAAATTTGATGCATGATATATCCATCATAAAATTTTGTCTTTATCACGTAGAAAACAGTGCAAATAAACACATGTGACAGTGACCTTGATAAAATATATCCTCGAAGCAAAATGATGCTTGGTTGCTACATGCAGGGTTGTTCAATATAAGCTTTTGGATATATATTGTACACACATCGTGCCAAAATGTAGTAATATTGGTGTGTTGAATATCTTTTATGCAAATTTTTTTCTCATGCCTTGGATTTGATCAAGGTAAAATATTGTTAGGCCAATGCATTCTCTTATATATGCAAGGCACCATATGGGCGAATTGCATATATAAGAGAATGCATTGGCATATGGTTTTGTCAAAAAAATCAGAAAGCTCCAGTCATGAAAGTGTAAATCATCAAATTACATTTCAATGACCCGTTAATCAGTCTATTTTGATCAAATTGGACAATCTAAGTTACCTTGTAATATACATAGACAGAACACAACGCGCATCTTAATCGAGAATCTTTTATCGAATGAGTTGCGGATGGTGCAAGGATATATTTCACGAGAGCGTAGCTCGAGCGAAATATAACTTTGCGCCGTCCGCAACGAGTTCGATAAAAGATTCGAGATTATGATGCAAGTTGTGTTCTGTATTTATTCTACACCGTTCAGTCAAATAAGTTCAATCCCTGAATGTCGCCTCCATTGTTACTCTAGCTACCTTTATTGTGATTTAAGTCTGACAAATAACCAGTATTTATGCGGGGATCACCGGAAGCGGATGATCGACGTAATGTACGTCATTATTCTTGGCGACAACGTCAACAAGAATAGTTCCGGCTTGTATTCCACCAGAGGTATACACTAATTTGTATTCAATGGCTGGGATTCCGTTGAATACATGTGCCTCACGTTAATGGGTGTGGAATAAAGGATAGGATACTGCTTCAATATCTAGAATTGGCCATGGTCATTTATGTTAGAAAGAATAAAATAGTTAGAAAGAATGAAATATAAAAAATAAAATTTGCCCCCCCCCCCCCCCCCCCCCTTACCATTTTTTCGAAAAATGTTGGATGTAAATCTTGCAATTTATTTATATTGGCCTTACCTTTGTGGTATTCAAACATTTTTTACCTAAAATATTCAAACCGAATTTGAATCGAATATTGGGCCAGAATCGAATACCGAATCAAACATTGAATATTTGCTGGACCCAACACTTGCCGTGTGGATACATATTATGCTATACTCTTTCCTTCAGACACAAGATCTTGAGAGGAAGGTAAAACAACAGCAGGAGCAGATATACGATTTAAAGGAGCAGAACTCTCATCTACAGGCCGAACTGAAGATGAAAGGAGTACAATTTGATGGTCAGTATACAAGCCTGCAAATAGTGTGTCTGTCATTTGCAGAATGACTCAATGAGGTACCCAGGGGGTGAAGTTAGTGATGCTACCCCGCACGGCAGGCTAGAGTCACCAAATTCACCCTCTGGGAACCTACTGCTTATATTGGGCCTCAACTGCTACGGGAGACCTAGGATCAGATTGAAGTTCCCCAATTAAAGTTGGTGATGTTCACCCATTGGTCACCTCAATTTTGCATATCTTCTGCAAATTAGGGGATATAGAAACTGAAAAGAAGGGAAAAAGTAACTAAAAACAATGTTAATTTGAGACAATAGATACTTCCCAGATGAGGCCTAAGCAGAATGAGGTCCCCAGAGGGTTAATTTAGTGATGCTAGCCTGCTGTGGGATAGCATCAGTAATTTCATCCTCTGGGGACCTCATTCTGCAAATGACAGACACACTATTTGCAGGCTTGCTGAATACAGTCCAAGTTTCCTTGGATGTAAACCCGCTAGTAAATCGGTACGGATAATACTGGTTTACATCAAAGTATGGTTGCCTTGCCTTTCAATAGCGGACTTAATAACAAATCACCCGCTCATTTAAAATGTCACAGTTGTGAAAGTATTCTGGTTTTATCCATAGAAAAGCCTGACATAGAAGCTATATAAATGGGTCCTGAACGTAAACTAACATCTCTCTCTACCAATATCACTAGCTTGATCAAAATTGATATCTGCCCATTATTTAGTGGTGAAGTAGAATTATGGCACTTGGTGATGTCGTAAAAATGATATTACTCTGATTGGTGATGTCACAAATGGATATCGCATTCAAGGGCAAATTGAAGCAATATTCACATAGTTCTGGCATTCTGGGCAAAAATGTCATATCTAAGTAATAAATATCCATACTGAGTATGAATAGTCGGAAATAATCACACACCCTCAATTAACTTCCTCAAGAATCAATACAAATCGCAATATGGTTACATGAATGTTTCAGATGTTCATCATGCAATAACTGAAGTGGGCGACTTCATAAAAAGGGATGAACACTACATCACTCCACGCCGACCATGTGCATGCGCTTTGTGCGTGGTGTCCACTTCACAAAAAGCGATGAACCACCTATGTCACTTCAAGCTGCATGTTTTTATTGGGAGACTGTGTTGGAATTTCTATCAATATATGTTACTTACAATTGTTGTGATAGTTTTGAAAAGTTGTTCACATTATTAATGTTCTAATAAAATATACTGGTATATGATTATAAGAAATGACTGGCAGATCCATTGGGGATATGACCGGCAGAGTAATTAAACAAAGTTTGTGTTAATCGCTTCAGGCTTCACAGACTTTGTTTAATTACTCTGCCGGTCATTTCTGAATTGTATATTTGTCACAGGAGACATGTAGAATTATTTCCTACCTGTCACCTCAGAAATTTCCCTGTGCATACCCTTATATGTGGTATCATAACTTGTCTGAGTTGTGGACAGATCGGTTCTAATTATACCCCCTTTAAAAAAAAAAGGGGGGTATACTGTTTTGCGTCTGTCTGTCTAGCCGTGCATCTGGATGTTCACTGCTATGAGGACATTCAACGAAGTGTTGAATTGTTTTGTTTGTCATTTCCGTTCTAGAGTTTTCATCTTTGTTTATCTGGATATGACTGCTTTTTCTCCGTCCGATGTCTGTTCAGGTCATAACTTGAACAGGAGTGCTCAGAAATATTGGCTTTTTGTCTGTCTGAGCAGATATCTCCACCACCAGTTGTTAGATCTAAATGAAATGGATGGATGTTCACTACTATGAGGACATTCGATGGAATGTTCAATTGTATTGTTCTGGTTTACCGTTCTACAGTTATTCATCTTTACTTATCTGGAAATGTTGGGTTTTTTTTCCTTCCGAGCCTGTCCGAGCAGATATCTCAACCATTGTTAAGAATATTCAACTAGAAGCTAGAGGTGGTACTAAGGATACCCCCTTCTAGTTGAAGCTTATGTTGACTGGTGTCTCTGATTAACCCTTTCATTACCAAATAATCAATGACGAGTAATTTTCTTAGGAAATGTTCAGATAATAAGTTCAACAGGCCTGTGAACATTTCCCCATATGAATAGGAATCCTTCTGCACTTCTATTATCTTGTCATCTGTCTATTATCTGCTTTTATTTCCAGTGCATCCCTCCAGATGAATTGTCACCAAACTTCATATGGATCTTCGGGGTGACATGCTTTTTAGTGATAAAGGCCAATGGCGTTTGCCGCTCGTATTGAATAGCATCTGTGTTATTTGCGGTGACTGCATTTTCTGCAGTTACTCTTATGTTTCCATTGAACTCATAGTTCTTTTGTTATTCGCATATTTTTGTTTAAAATGATTGTATTGTGAAGCGATGCACAGTTACAGTCCAAAACTGAACTAGTCCTAAAATTGCTGTGCTTCCATTCCAGTTTCTTCATTTTATACCATCATTGCAAATGGCAGAATTTACCAAACAACTATAGACAAAAACATGCGGTACGTGTGATATGCGGAGCACTGCACCACGGATTGCATTTCCTGCCATGTTTTCCGCATTGCACACCGTGTGCAAGCACTCATTGCCTTCCTTGTGTTCTAATTCAACAAATCATGCATATTGCATGGCATGCCGCACCACAAAGGCATTTGTGGAAGAACCAAATGGATTTAACAGATTTGTATTATTTTTCAGCTTTATCTCATTCTCGTAAAAAATTTTCAGAAAAGTTATCGAGTGAGAAAATGCATTCAAGAGAGTTACTGAGGGACGTAGAAAACAACAAGCAGAAAGATGTGAGTAAATTCATGCACAGTAAATAGCTTAACCTCTCTGTACTAAATGGATCAAACACATTTTTTAAAAAGTGGACATCAGAATGGTCTATTATTGATTTGGAGGGATGTACAGGTAATATAAGCAGACGACAGATAATAAAGTGCAGAAGGAGTCTTATTTATTGTGGGATATTTTCAGAAAATAATTTTCTGAACATTTCCTTCATTTTTTTCCAGTATCGAAATAGGTAATTAAATACTAGAACTACTTTCTATGACCATTTTAAGTCACAGAAAGAGGCACTGAAGTCATAATAAATACAACTTCGAACACAATGTACCAGCCCCATATAGAAATGGTGCCACTTGCATTCATCAGATTCTGAAATAAAACATGTATTATCAGCGCTATATCAACGAATTTATTAGAAAATCTTCTGCGTATAGATATGTTTTGAGATATTTATACATAATTTTGGGGTTTGAACGGTCTATGTCCGTTTAACCCTTTCTGTACTACATGGATTCTCCCATTCAGTTTCTCCCAAAAGTATACATGAAAATGGTCTATTATTCATGTAATAAAATCAGACGAAAGACAGAAAAACAGATAATACAAGAGCAGCTTTATTCATATTCATTGGTGGGAAATGTTCAGATAATAAGTTCAACAAACATTTGTTGGACTTATTATCTGAACATTTCTGAGAGAATAACTCGTCAATCAGTATTTGGTGCAGAAAGGGTTAAACCTCAAACATAACAATAATTCATATCAGCAGAATAAGGTCCCTGTAAGGTGAATTTGGTGATGCTTGCCCGCAGTGGGGGATAGCGTCACTAAATTCACCCTCTGGGGACCTCCTACTGCAAATGACAGACACACTATTTCCAGGATTGGCCGCAAATGAAGTTCAAGTTTGGCTTCTGATTCTAGCTACCCATTTTATCCTCTACAAACCGATTAAGGCGGGGGATATAGAAACAAGTTCTGTTTGTCCGTCCTTGCATTTGTGCGTTTCATACGTCCTTCAGTCTGCAACACTCTTCATCTTAGTCATCAATTTGATTTGAATGATCTTTGGTATAATCATGAACCAGGATGGGAGAAAGAATATCCACATGGAATGGGTCTCTTCACTCATTTCTTTTGCAGATTTAGGGTCCTTAAAGGTGAAAATACATCCATGATTACAGAGGCAACATCAGTTTGCCTAGGAACAAGCCTTGAAATAGGGTGTCTGTCATTTGCAGAATGAGGTCCCCAGAATAGTGGGTTAGCATCACCAAATTCACCCTCTGGGAACCTCATTCTGCTGAGGTGTAAGCAGAATGAGGTCACCAGAGGGTAATTTGGTGATGCTAGCCCGCTATGCGGGGTAGCATCACTAAATTCATCCTCTGGGGACCTCATTCTGCAAATGACAGACACCCTATTTCAAGGCTTGCCTAGGAAATTCTATTGCCTAGGTAAAACAAGTTCATTGGTTTTCTATAATTTCATTGCATTAATCAGAGCTACAACCTCTTTAGCCAAAATGACATCTTTTCACTCTTCTTTACATATATTGTCCTATAATAAGCTAGATCACGAGAGTCGTGGTCATTTTGGATTCATCCAGCTCCGTTCCATATATTGAATTCATGGATAATTCATAACTCCATATATGGAAATGCTACTCCAGTACAGTGACCTGTAGCACTAATACCACAGAACCGGGCCTGGTGGATCCAGTATGGCTGCAAGTTAGTGACAGGGCGTATAGCATGGGTCCATGGCACTGGGGCATTAACTATAGGGACACTGTATGGGAGACCTGTGGTTGGGGAATTGTTCATATATATGTTGAGTAATAAGTAAGAATTTGGAGGACAGTATTTATTTGAGGGAATTATATTTTAAGCATCCATTATTGACTATAATCTTTGATAACTAATCATAATAAAATAGCATACCTGGGTTGTAAGGTTATTATTGGTTTGAAATATTGTTGAAAAATTGCCTATCCCGAATTCTCCTACCAAGGCAAAGATATTGCCTAAGCATCTTTTCCTCAGTTCCCAGGGCTGATATTTCTATTTCATGCTGAATTACCTTCACATGCAACAGGTTTTGTCTATTCATTTCTTTTGAAGTTATGGCCCTTAAAGTTAATCTCAGCCAAAAGCCATCTTTACGAGGATACAGGGTGTGGTACACTTGTTCATTGTACTTTTATCTCAAGATCGAAACAAAATTATGAAAATACGGGATAAATATTCACAGGACTTTATAAGCATATGTATATAAATGTTTATGTCACAATCTACTCTGGGACTAATCATTTGTCTTTCTTCGTGTAGTATCAGAGACTTCGCCAAGAGTGGGAGGAGACAGAGAAAGGTTTGAGGGATAGAATACAGAAGATGGAGATGAATCGGATGGAATTAGAGGAAGAAATTAGTCGAAGAAAGACGAGTAACATGTCAGAGAAACTGCAAGCAGAAGAGATTCTGTCGCTAGCCAAGCAGAAGATAAAAGCTGAAGAGGTATTGTTACATACCTATAGGAACACATTGAATAACTCTGCGATTTATGAATATATAGAGAGTAATCAATTGGTTTCAATGATTATATGACATAATTCATGAGGGGAGTCGAGCCTGGTAAAACCCAAGGCTTTTACCATTAGGTCCGACCCCCCAAGTGAATTATATCACGTAATCATTGAAACCAATTGATTATTCTGTTTATTACACAATTTCAACCATTAAAATTTGTTAATTTTATATATAACATGTGACAAAATAGTCCCTGATCAGCTGATTATCCCTTGCTGAGCCCCAACTTCTTGTTGCGTGGATGAACACGTCATTTGAATATTTGTGACGTAATGATTCCGCTTGACTTCATTGGCTGTCAAAATTTGCATGCTGTCACCGGAGACGTAATTCAAAGGTGTTACAGTAGTACTTATTACCACTTTTTAATTCACAGAGAAATCCTTATAAATCACCAATAGGTGTGTAATCAATAGAGAGTAATCAATTGGTTCAGAGAATGACGTTAAATAATTGCGCGTTAGCACACAAGTTTCTTACCCAAATGTCTCTTGCCGTGAGTAAATTATTTAACGTAATTCTCGGCACTTATTGATTACTCTATTTATTACACTTCTGCATCAATTTGGTTTGCCAAAAATGATTAAAAACACACAGAATTAATGCATGAAAGTCCCGATGTGGAGAAAGATCAACCATCGAAAATTCAGTCTAGATCAGTAAGCGACATAACGTCAATGATGTCACGGGAAATGACATAATTCACTAGTGACATTACCATTTTTAATTAACAGCGTTTTCAATGGAAATCGCGCATAGGAGTGTAATAAAATATAATAACAGACACATTGAATAATGCTGCGATTTATGAATATAATATAATTACATGAACACATTGAATAACGCTGCGATTTATGAATATAATATAATTACATGAACACATTGAATAACGCTGCGATTTATGAATATAATATAATTAAAGGAACACATTTTAATAATGCTGCGATTTATGAATATAATATATTTACAGGAACACAGATTGAAGCAGCTGGAGGATAAAGTCGGTGTTCTGAGAACAACTAAAGAAGAGATACAGTCTCGATGTAATCAGCAAACCACAACGATTTCAGATGTACAGTTTAAAAATAGCAACCTCACACTCGAGCTGGAAGCGATGAAACGACGGGTCGGAGAGCTTACCGAGGTAACTGCTACCATATGCAATAACTTCCGTATTATTTCCGGATGATTTCTTTTATATTTTGTTTTTCAATCGACTCAAAACTTGGTATGTGATTTATCACTAGAAAACACAGGTCAAGTTTGAATAAAAAGTTTTGTCTGAGTTATAGCCCTTGTTAGACTTTTGTTTATTTCCGGATGAGAGTCTACTTGTTGTTAACTAATATGGAAACTATAATTTGGTGTTACTTGTTCTTATAAAAATGGGCAATACATTGATTGTCCCATCCTTTTTCGCCTTCCTTCTCATTATAAACCCCCATTCAAGGTGGATTTCTTATTTGGTATGTGCTGAAATAATTTAGAAATTCTCTACCTGTCATGACAGGCAAGATTTGAAATAGTGTGTCTTGTCATTTGCAGAATGAGGTCCGAAGAGGGTGAATTTATTGATGCTATCATGCATGGAAGGCTAGCATCAACAAATTCACCTCATTCTGTTGAGGCCTTAAATGCTATGGGAGATCTAGGATCAGATTGAAGTTCTCCAGTTGAAGTTGGTGATGTTCACCTATTAGTCACCTCGATTATGCATTTTATCTTCTGCAAATTAAGGGATATAGAAACTCAACAGACGGAAAAAAAGTAACTAAAAACAATTTTAAGTTGAGAGTATTACCGGTAGATACTTCTCAGAAGATGAGGCCTGAGCAGAATGAGGCCCCTGTAGGGTGAAATTAGTGACGCTACCCCCTGCACAGGGGCTAGCATCATTAAATTCACCCTCTAGGGACCTCATTCTACAAATGACAGGTCACACTATTTCAAAGCTTGATGACAGACTCAATACAAGTTCATCCTGTTTATTCTGGATTTCTGTCTTTCAAAAAGCCAAACAGTTAAGACTGACTTGGTGATTGTTGCATGCCAACATGCATTAGGTTACACAGCATCTCCTTAAATAATGATCAGGTAATGCAGTATCCCATCGGGAAATGCGATGTTCCATTTGTTGTTGGTTTGTTCAGTTATGAACATAGTGTTTACCCTTCTGGAAGAAGCAATCTGCGGTCGTACTGACCAAGTTGTAGGTTTGCTTTGTTATTTTTCACCAACCAAATTAACCATTTCTATACTAAATGGATTCTTCCACTCAATTTTAAAAGTATACATTGGAATGGTCTTTAAGTAATTGGGAGGGGTGTTCAGATGATAAGTTCAACATTTCTTAAGGGATAATGGTAACTACTCATCAATTAGTATTTAGTATCGTGTTTTTTTTTAATTCACGGATTCTAGGATAGGTGATGGGTAATAAACACAGAACGACACGTGTGTTAATGGGTTTGTTGAAAGTGCCATCACGGAAGGATAGATCTCGTGGCTGTACCTCTTGTTCTCAGCTATCCTTCCCCACTGCTACTCATGCCATAACAAAAACCCATTAACACACTTGTATCATTATGTGTGACACCACTTGTTGTGGTCA
Source organism: Siphonodentalium dalli (assembly GCA_032622095.1). NCBI lineage: Eukaryota > Metazoa > Mollusca > Scaphopoda > Gadilida > Siphonodentaliidae > Siphonodentalium > Siphonodentalium dalli. The sequence goes on along the minus strand of CP136065.1, from coordinate 193,685,131 downwards.
AATTAAAGGTACACAATCCGATCAGACGCTCCTAAATTACTATTTCTTTGGCTTCAGGGGTAAAAAATATTTGATTTGAATCGAGGAACCCACCCATCAAAGCTCAGAGTGATCAGATATCGATTTTTGAAGTTTGTTATTTCTCGAAATGTGGAATAATAAGTGGCCCAGAAACACGTGGTCAAATGGACGGTCTTGCGGATGAAGATGGATACCTCTAAAATATCGAGAAATAACAAACTTCAAAAATCGATATCTGATCACACTGAGCTTTGATGGGTCGGTTCCTCGATTGAATCAAATATTTTTTATCCCCAAAGCCAAAGAAATAGTAATTTAGGAGCGTCTGATCAGATTGAGTACCTTTAAGTTGTGACTGTCATATGATATGATGGGTGGAAGAAATTTTGAGATCCTATGCACAGTGACTTGACGGACAGGCAAACTGATGGACATTATTAATATAGTCGTATCACAATGTGGAAATTCCTTATAACTACCTCTTAGTAAAAAATATCAGCTTGAAATTCATTTGAATTGCCAATATCATTCATTATTTGCAACTTTATACCTCCATTACAGGAACTCTCGGAGAAGAACAGCATAACTCTTGCAGAAGTCGGGAAGGTCAAGATAGATCTAAATCAAGCATTGAACAAAGTAGAGCAGGAGAGGCAGATGCAGGTCGAAATGAGAGAGAAACTTTCCAATACCGACAGACACATGTCAGGTGAGTAACAATTCCTACCCCTCCCACAATATCTGCCACTCCCCACCAAGCCTGCAAATAGTGTGTCTGTCATTTGCAGAATGAGGTCCCCAGAGGGGAATTTAGTGACTGGCTAGCATCACCAAATTCACCCTCTAGGGACCTCAACTGCTATGGGAAACCTAGGATCAGATTGAAGTTCCCAAATTGAAGTTGGTGATGTTCACCCATTAGTCACCTCGATTGCATTTTATCTTCTGCAAATTAGGAGATATAGAAACTGAACAGAAGGGGAAATGTAACTAAAAACAATGTTAATTTGAGACTATAAATACCTCCCAGAAGATGAGGCCTTAGGAGAATGAGGTCCCCAGAGGGTAAATTTGGTGAAGCTAGCCAACTGCAGGATAGTGTCACTAAATTCACCCTCTGGGGATCTCATTCTCTGCAAATGACAGACACACTATTTGCAGGCTTACTCACCACCACTGACAGACCAGGCATATAGATTCCCTTAATAAGGGGGACACGGTGGCAGTCCGCGGACCCACAGGGCCAGTGAACATTTTTTGAAATTTAACAGAATTTCTTCGCTCTGGGGGTTCAATTCATGATTCAAGAAACCTTAACCCTTCCATGATGGGAGCTTCCTGATATTTTGCGAAAACCCTGTGCCAATGCATTCTCTCATATATGTGAGTCTTCCATAATGAGCCTCGCATGTGTAAGAGAATATATTGGGTAAAAATATTTATTTCTCTTATATATGAGGCTCCCTATGGGTGTCTTGCATATATAAGAGAATGAACTGGCACAGGTTATTTAATGCTGCTGTGAAAGGTTTAAACAATGATTTTCCTTTGCTCAAATAAACAATATATGAAGTTTCAATTCATATTAAAATACATAAAGAAAGCATTCTTCAACTGGACTAATTATGTCACAATTCCATATTTTAGACACACCCTTTCTGGTTTGAATTTGGGGGAATTAATCCTCCCTCTCCACTCCATGTCAGTAGGGGGGGGGGGGCATGTTCCAACCACATTTGACCTCGAATGATGCCTGTACAAGTGCATAATTTACAGTGGGGAAAAGTGCCCTCAGAAGTCCCCCCCCCCCCCCCCCCCCCCCCCCCCCAATCCTTGTCATCGGTGCTTCTTCCGCCTTTGCGTGTCAGCCAAGCACCGAAATAGAAACCTCCCACCACTGACAAATAACAATGAATTATTGATGGATCAGACATTCTTTTAAACAATTTATAAAATTATACTTTGGAATGGTTGATTATTCATTTGGAGGCGATTTCAGGAAAAATAGGCAGACAACAGATAATGCAAGTGCAGAAGGAGTCCAATTTATATCATTCGGTAGTTTTTGAACTTATTATGTGAACATTTCTTTACGGATAACAACTCATCAATGAGTATTTAGTATAGAAAGGGTTACCCTTCCATGACTGGAGCTTCCTGAATATTTGCAAAAACCCTGTGCAAATGCATTTCTTTTATATGCGAATCTCCCATATGGAGCCTCGCATGTACAAGATAATACATTGGCCTAACAATATTTACCTTGACCTTGTAAGCCAATGCATTTTCTTATATATGCAGGGCTCCCTATAGGAGACAGACATATATAAGAGAATGCACTGGCACATGATCTTTAATGCTGCACCGGCGCAGCTCCCATCATGAAAGGGTTAAAGGCATATAATGTTGTTATTTCACTGCTCCAATCTAATGTTACCACTCAACCACAGCTGTTTGAAAAGCATAACATTCAACAACATCGGTTTTATCCGTTTATAAAACGCGATTAAGCAAAAATGTCAATACTAAGTCCTTTTTCATCTTGATTAATAACTGATCAAACGAAAGATTCTAGCAACGAGAGTTACATATGATATGTAAAATTGAATGAAGTGTGCTGCAAATTATGATAAAAATATTCATCATTCCCCCAGGACAATCAAAAATCATATTGTGGGGTTGCTTACAGAAGACAAGCAAAGCAAAATTAAAATATTAAATAGATTACGTCATTAGTTATATGCACTAATTATTATTAGCTCAACTTGAGTTAGGTTTGAGCTATTGCCTTAGGTTGGTGTCGGTCAAGAACTCCTTTGTCACACCCTACAGGCCATATCCCTCATATGATCATCACCAAACTACATATGGGTCTTCGGGACCTCCAGATGGGAGCCATCAAATTTTTCCGAAATTTGTTAAAAAACATGGCCAACAGCAGCCATCATGGATTTCAAATTTAAATCCATTGGCACACCCTGCAGCCCGCATTTATTGGAGAAATGTTTTGGAAATTACAGGCATGTTTAGGATCACCTATAGATGGGTGCCATCGAATTTGAATTTTTTTTTTTATGAAAAACATGGCCACTACTTTTTGCATGACTAAATCCTTTGGTCACCCTACAAACTACATCACTCATCTAATGCCTCCAAACTTTATATGGATCTTTGGGCTGATGTCTAGATGGGAACCATTGATTATTTCTGAAATTTGTAAAAAAAAAAAAAAATAACATGGCCTCCAGCAGCCATCTTGGATTTTACTCTTTGCATGACTAAATCCTTCGTCACACCCTGCAGGCCACTTCCCTTATCCAATCATCACCAAAACTTCAGGGTGACCTCTAGATGGGACCCATCGATTAAAAAACATGGCCACCAGCAGCCATCTTTGATTTCAAATTTGAATCCATCGACACACCCTACAACCCGCATATTTCAAATAATTGTTTTGAAAATTTACAGGCATGATTAGGATCACCTGTAGATGGGAGCTATCAAATTCAAATGATTTTCAATGAAAAACATGGCCACAGGCAGCCATCTTGTATTTTACTCTTTGCATGACTAAATCCTTTGGCACACACTACAGACCACATCTTTTATCTGAATTACCAAACTTGGATCTTATTTTTGGATTATTAACACCTCCCCAAGTTGAGCTACAGTGTCATTGACAATTTCTTTGTTATTCTTCCAGAAATGACACTGAAGAGCAGAGACACATTAGAAGAAAAAGATCGGGAGATCGTCAGTCTACAGGACAGGCTGCGGTCGAGGGAGTTAGAACTGTCACGAATCCGTGAGGAGGAAGCACAGAGAGGCCAGATGTTACAGCAGGCAATAATGAACTACATCAAAAGTTGATTCCTCAATGTCCGGCCAAAGCCAATACCATCATACCGTCCAAAACTGATGACATGATACCCATCCAAAAGTCCCGAATCTGTGAGACGAAAGCACAGAGAAGCCAAAGGTTACAGCAGGCTATAGTGAACTACATCAAAAGCTGATTCCTCAATGCCAATACATGTACCATCATACCGTCCAAAACTGATGAATCATGATACCATCCCAAACTAGTAACACAATACCATCCAAAACTGATCACATATTCTGTCCCAAACTTATCACATGATACCGTCCTAAACTGATCACATGATACAGTCCTAAAGTGATCACATCAGATTCATAACTGATCCCATCAGATTCATAACTGATCCCATTATTCATTGTGAAAAATCTCATGCTCTTGCATGACAACAATTAGTGCTAATTTAATGGACAAATGTGTCTTCAAAAATCATTTATTTAATCCTTTATATACTTACTGGATTCTCCCATTCAGTTATAAAAGTCTACATTGGAATGATGTATTATTCATATGGAGGGGTGTTCAGGAAAAATAAGCAGAAGACAGATAATACAAGTTCAGAAAGAGGCCGATTTATTGGAGGGAAATGTTCCAACAAACAAACTTATTATCTGAATATTTCCTAAGGGATAACTACTCCTCAATGAGTATTTAGTATAGAAGGGTTAATTTATATAACAATCCTGTATGAAGCCTCACACGAACCCAAGCAGACGACAGTCATCAGTACATCGTTCTTTCCTTCTCGGGCTCCATAAAAGGTCTTGTCAATGAGTATTTCATATAGAAAGGGTTACTTTATATCACACTCCCGTATGATGGAGCCTGACATGGACCAAAGCAGACGACAGTCATCAGTGCATTGTTCTCTCTATCTGTGGCTCTATTTTGGTCTCATCAATGAGTACTTAGTATATAAAGGGTTAAAATTCATGTTGTTATATAATTGTTGTCTATGAAGAGAAACCACATCTTGAGCTAATATTTCTCCCCGATTTAGTGCATGTTCAGATGAATATGTGTCCTAATTGTAATGGACATAGGATGAATTAACAATCAACAAAACTATTAATAAATTTGTTTAATTTTAATTTTTTATTCAATATATCATATTTTTAAGAATATGTCAAATAGCACCTTCATGAATCATATTATATGACTAGTAGACACATAACTTTTCCTGTTTCTTGCACTGTATCAAGAAATCGCTAACAGACCACTCCAGTCGTACTTCCTTTCTCACTTTATAACTGGCTCAATCCCAAATTATTAACTTTTTTTCGGCTTTCTATATTTAGAGTTGGTAATCCAAAAGAAGGACCTGAACTCCCAAAAATCGCAGAAAGTTTAATATTTTGTTTGCTTCTGGAAGAATTTCTGCCTCAAATACAGGTTTAGTTGACAAATTTATCCTGTTAATTAAGAATGACTCAATTAGAACATCTGAATAAATAACTTTATGTGGTTGTTATAGTTAAGGTGCGCATCTCTGCATGAAATAGTTCTTCGAATCTAGTACCCGCATTTCAAAATTAAGGAATGAAATTATACAAATTATGGTTGATATTTTGTAAGCTGACTGGGGTGTAGCACCACCCTGAACATAATTTTATTCACATGAATAAATGCGCACTACAAGCCAGATTATAATTGTTAGGTCAAGGGCATTGTCTCATACAAAATTTGTAATGACCGACTATTGACTTTATGGAGGATAACATGACCAAAGTATATTTCTCTTGATCTAAGTAGATTGAGCTATCGATATATGATGAAAGGATTACACACTGAGATACAGTGATCCATGGTATTAATTTTGTTTATTCCCAAGCCTTGAGATAGTGTGTCTGTTATTTGCAGAATGAGGTCCCCCAGAGGGTGAATTTAGTGACGCTATCCTGCACAGTGGGCTAGCATCACCAAATTCATCCTCTGGGAACCTTGGCCTCAACTGCTATGGGAGAACTAGGATCAGATTTAAGTTCCCCAGTTGAAGTTGGTGTTCACCCATTAGTGACCTCGATTATGCATTTTATCTTCTGCAAATTTGGGGATATAGAAACTGAACAGAAGTAACTAAAAAGAATATTATTTTGAGACTATAGATACCTCCCAGAAGATGTGGCCTATGCAGAATGAGGTCCCCAAATCGTGAATTTAGAGATACTAGACCAATGTGCAGGGTAGCATCACTAAATTCACCCTCTGAGGACCTCATTCTGCAAATGACAGACACTATTTCAAGGCTAGGATGCTACAAAATAAATATATAAAAACACAAATAATGTGAGAGCTTTACCCCGAAATATTGTTTAGTCACAGGTCAAGTTCAAATAAGAGGGTCGGTCCAACAAATTTCGCCTGAGTTATAGCCCTTGTTGGACTTGGAATACATAAGGATGATTTTGGATTCTGTCTGTTCCCAAACAATTCAAATAACAGTATTTGTTTATGTCAATCATTATGCGAAAATAGTCACGATCTGGCAGTGCACTTGTTTTATATCAGAATGACTGACCGTATCATAACTTTGTAGGTAATTTTTACCTAAACCACTGGGAAAATTATAATCAAGCTTGGCTTACTATGTCTTCCTTGATGGAAATGCATTCTATCAGATCTAAGTAATTAACCATGTATTTTATCAACATTGTAAAATCATTATTAAATCTAATTGTACTTGTTTTGCTGTCTATTTAAATAATCTTATAAAATCACATTATTTATTTTGTTCATGTGTCATATATATTTGACATTTTATATATCAATAAATTATGCAACTTCTTTCTATCTTACATGGTACCAAACGAAATGGACCCTCATGTGGCTATGTTATTAATGGACCCTCATGTGGCTAGGTTATTAATGGACCCTCATGTGGCTAGGTTATTAATGGACCCTCATGTGGCTAGGTTATTAGGTCTGGCAGATCCTGAATTAATGAAATGGACCCTTATGTGGCTAGGTTATTAATGGACCCTCATGTGGCTAGGTTATTAATTAACCCACATGTGGCTCAGTTATTATTCCCCCTGCAACGAGTTGTGGTGGGGATATACTGGAATCAGCTTGTCCGTCCGTGGACACAAATTTGTCCGGAGTTTTTCTGTCGTTTTATGATCATTTTCCGTGAAACTTGGCACAGACATCAACCACCATGGGAACCTGTGCACCTGCAATTATGACGTTTGTCAAACTTTTTTGGTGGAGTTATCCCCCCTTTTTCGACTTAGAAATTTTTCACAACATGTATAATTTTGTCCGAGCTTTTATTCCTACATTTTTAGGTCAATTTTTTTTTAACTTGGCAGATGTTTAATACCATGGGAACCTGTGCACCTGCGATTATGACGTCTGTCCGACATTTTTTTGGTGGAGTTATCCCCCTTTTTCGACTTAGAACATTTTCACAACATGCATAATTTTGTCCGAGCTTTTTATTCCTACATTTTTCGGTCAATAGGTTTAAGATTAGGGTTAGGCACCTGCAATGGGACTGTTATTTTATTATTTTAACTAAATGTTTACTGACATGTGAAACATCTTAGTATTTTAAAAACACGGGGGGTATCCTTAGTCCCATTGGGACAGTCACACCTCCAGTCAGGTCTGGCAGATCCTGAATTGATGAAATGGACCCTCATGTGGCTAGGTTATTAATGGACCCTCATGTGGCTAGGTTATTAATGGACCCTCATGTCGCTAGGTTATTAATGGACCCTCATGTTGCTAGGTTATTAATGGACCCTCATGTGGCTAGGTTATTAATGGACCCTCATGTCGCTAGGTTATTAATGGACCCTCATGTGGCTAGGTTATTAATGGACCCTCATGTCGCTAGGTTATTAATGGACCCTCATGTGGCTAGGTTATTAATGGACCCTCATGTGGCTAGGTTATTAATGGACCCTCATGTGGCTAGGTTATTAATGGACCCTCATGTGGCTAGGTTATTAATGGACCCTCATGTGGCTAGGTTATTAATGGACCCTCATGTGGCTAGCTTATTAATGGACCCTCATGTGGCTAGGTTATTAATGGACCCTCATGTCGCTAGGTTATTAATGGACCCTCATGTCGCTAGGTTATTAATGGACCCTCATGTTGCTAGGTTATTAGGTCTGGTAGATCCTCAAATAAAGGTACTCAATCCGATCAGACGCTCCTAAATTACTATTTCTTTGGCTTCAGGGGTAAAAAATATTTGATTCGAGTCGAGGAACCCACCCATCAAAGCCCAGAGTGATCAGATATCGATTTTTGAAGTTCGTTATTTCTCAAGATGTGTAATAATATGTGGCTAAGAAACACGTGGTCAAATGGAGGGTCTCAGACAAAATTGTGGATGAAGATGGATAACTCTAAAATCAAGTGGTAATAGTCAAATTTTGTAATACTTTAGTGATAATACGGCCATATTATGTTGAACAAAATGTTGATAAATAACAAGTTTTGGGAAATTTGATACCATAGTTGACAGTGGTTAGCAAATATTTTGTTGCAATAAATTGATTCTGATAACTAAAGAGTAATTTGAAGAAATGTTGTTGTTGTATCTTGATGGCATGGGGATCTGATCGGACTGAGTACCTTTAACCCTTTCTATACTAAATGGACCCTCATGTGGCTAGGTTATTAGGTCTGGTACATCCTCAATTAATCCTTTTTATAATAAATGGATTCGTCCATTCAGTTATACAAGTATACATTGGAATGGTCTGTTATTCATCTGGAGGGTTGTTCAGGCTATAAAAGGAGACGACAAGCATCAAGACAGGATAATACAAGAGCAGAATTATTCATTGGTGGGAAATATTCAGATAATAATCTCAACAAATGACCTATGAACTTATTAGCTGAACATTTCCTAAGGGAACTACTCATTAACTGTGTTAACGTTGAACATTTGTTTGGAGTCACATCTGATTAACTGTGTTAACGGTGATCATTTGTTTGGAGTCACGTCTGATTGACTGTGTTAACATTGAACATTTGTTTAGATCTATACTTGAATGAGCGGCATTTTAAGGGGGAAATATCAAATTAAAAAGTCAGTTGAGAATTCAAAATGCAAAATTCGGGCATTATCCGTGTTGTTGCATTTACCAATGGGCTTAAAGAGTGCTGACCTATGTCCTGAATTTGTAGGCATTTAATTTGCATTGGACCGACAATCAAGTCTGGAAATAGTGTCTGACATTTGCAGCATGAGGTCCCCAGAGGGTGAATTTAGTTCTCTAATAACCTCATTCTGCTTAGGCCTAAACTGCTATGGGAGACCAAGAATGAGATTGAAGTTCCCCAATTGATGTTGGTGATGTTCACCTATTATTCACCTCGATTGTGCATTTTATCTTCTTCAAATTAGGGGATATAGAAACTCAATAAAGTAACTAAGAACAATGTTATTTTGAGACTATAGATACTTCCCAGAAGATGAGGCCTAAGCAAAAATGAGGTCCCCAGAGGGTGAATTTACAGATACTAGGCCACTGTGCAGGGAAGCATCACTAAATTCACCATCTGTGGACCTCATTCTACAATGTCAGACACACTATACCAAGGCTTTAAATTATACATACCGGTACATAATCTTTTAGGTTCAAATGAATAATCTCATAAAGTTTTGCTAATTCATGTTCAGTTGATGTGTGTATTTCCCATTCAGTGATCGACCAGTCTCATTTTCGAGGTACATACACTGAGGGTTCATTTTATAAGCACCAACATCTTCGAGCACAGCACCGGGAGCACATATCCATGGGTCTAACGTCCTGTTCTGCCAAGAATTTAGCTCCGACTTCAAAGTCCTTAAAACAGTAGCATAACTTGCATCGTTTGCAAGATTTTTTGACTCCAAAACATCAGTGGCAATATCATATAGTTCCCACTGCTCTCTGTAGTAATAATCATGAAGAGTCTTGTACCAATTCGTTGGCTTCTTTAATTTCGTTCTTGATAAAATGTCTTGAAATGTTGGTGAAAGATAGAAATCCTGATCGATGGGGAAGGGCATTTTATAATTGATGTTTTGAATGAGTTTATACTGTGTGCTTCTGGCGACTCTTATCGGGTAATACATGGTGACTTCATGTAAGCTGTGACTAGAAAATACCCTGTCGAAGCCTGTTGTTGGTTCCTCTTTTAGTATAGGCAGAAGAGATTTACCATAAAGTGTTATGTTTTGCTTGAAGGCAGTGATTTTATAGTTTGGTGTAGGGATCTGGAACCAGTCGAGGACTGTCGGTACAATGTCAAGGTGAGTGATCATCGCTGTGGATTCCTGGAGAAAAAAAAATTAAGGCCAATATTAAAACAAAATTGCTAGATTTACATCCCCTCCCGACCCTATTTTTAGTACCCTCCACAATTTGTTTTTATTTGGATATCTTTATGTAAGCTTTTTTCTTATGCCTTAAAGGCCCACTTAATTTTTGAACCCCCAGATCACATATATAACATATATGCCATATTATATTCAGTAATGCCCTAAGTAATCGACTCCATAAATCCTGAAACATTACCCATAATTCTGCTGTGGTTATGGAGAGTCGATTACTTAGGGCACTACTGTACCATTTGAAAGAGGAAGCTCCAAAACATTGTATTATCAACTTATCCGATGTAATAAACTGTGAACATGTAGTTTTTGTTGAGTTACCGACGTGTTTTTGTGCTTAAGTTTCATCTGGATTCTAGTGCAAAGTGTATTATTTTCAATAGAGGGGGAATAACTCTATATCCTAAAGATCAAGTTATTCCCCTTCTATTGAAAATACATTTTTAGTTTGAATTCTGTTGCATTCTGGGAGCCATAACGGGGGAAATCTTTTATGATTTCAGCTGTTTTCTATTTCTCTATGGGCATCTTCTGAGACACAGATGTTTCAATGGTGATGAATAATATTTTATGGCATAGATTGTTATTAAAACCGTATATCAAGACACTATAAAACAAATAATCGGTGACTCGAAAATTAAGTGGGCCTTTAACCGTCAAAATACATTTCAATGACCCATTAATCAGTCTATTTTGATCAAATTGGACAAAGCAGAATAGTTCCAAGAGGTGAATTTAGTGATGCTAGCCTGCTGTGCAGGGGTAGCGTCACTAAATTCACCCTCTGGAGACCTCATTCTGCAAATGACAGACACTATTTCAAGACTTGGCATCCAAGGTATAGCAACATCCCTCATTTCTCACCTTGCCCCATCTTCCCCTGTGTGAAGGTGATGACATCAAGAATGGTTCTTTCATTCCAGGGTCGTAGAGGTTCGTGCGACCACTGGGGAATGGTATGCCATTATCAGATGTATATATGATCAGTGTGTCATCAAGGTGGCCCGCCGCTTCTAACTCACTCAATACCATACCAATACCTGGAAGATAATCACAAAAAGAGAGATAAGATTGCCTGCAGGTTCTAACTCAGTCGCATGCACGAGCTAGAGTGAAAGTGAAAATATCAGACATAGACCACATGGTTATGGAACGACCCATCCAAAAAAGGCCAGATTTTGTCATAACGGATTAAAATTGAAAATTAATAACTGGCTTCTAATGGTGTACATGTACCATCTTGTTGATAACTGTACTAACACAGGCCAATACATACAGGCTCTCTAATGAGTCGCAATTCTATACAAAAGTTATTAACAGAGTGTACTAATTTTGATTCGAGATGAGCTTTAGCGAGGCTCAAATGGAAATTGGTGCACAAGTTTAATAAATTTTGTACAGTATTGCGATGAATTTGATGACCATTGTATCACATAATCACATTTTAGAAGGAAAAACGATGTTGAAATGGCTGGAGTTAAAAAAAAATAATATTAATTACCTTATCACAACCAAAGAGGATGTAAAGACACCTTCAAGAAAAAATATAGTTCCATTTTAAATGTGTCTTTTCATTTTTGACAAACTTGTACAACCACCCTTATCACCCATGTTAATCTCACAGTCAACACTAAATAGTCAACACAAAATGAATATCATAATTATATTCTAATTAACATAATAATAAAGTTCCAGCATTGACATCGATATCATTGTGCTAAGCTCTTAAGCCACTGTGCATAATACATGTGTCTTACTAAAACATATGAGGTCATGTTTACGGGCTAATTATGTGATAAAGCTTAAAACTATAGGCTTGATCACTTTTCCTTACACCATTTAAAAAAAATCTGGCCATTGGATAATTTGGCGAACCCTGTCCAAATGTCAAATTACTATTCAAACAAAAGAAATTCAAAGTCACTCTACGACTTCCTGGCATTCTTTCATCACAAGACGCTTAACTCTTCCATGAGTGGAGTTTCCTGAAATTTAGCGAAAACCCTGTGCCAATGCATTCTCTAAAATATGCGAGTCTCCCATAGGGAGTCTCGCATTTATAAGAGAATACATTGGCCTAACAATATTTACCTTCACCTTGTAAGCCAGAACATTCTCTTATATATTTGAGGCTCCCTATGGGAGACTCGCACATATAAGAGAATGCACTGGCATAGGATCTTTAATGCTGCACCAGTGCAGCTCCCATCATGAAGGGTTAATTCTAAACTTATCACACTCTAGTTGGTAAAACTTGAAAACCAGAAACAGGTGAGGAGGGAATAACTCTATCTTGATGAAACCTAAACTGATCAATGAAGGAAATAACTCTAACATTGAAAAAGGGAGAATCAGATACTGATCAAGAATAACAGTTCCTGTAGAACTTCGATTGATGAAATTATTCAGTAGGGAATAACTTTATGTTGATAATCAGGAGGAGTGACTTTACCTTGGTCAAGTCTACTGATTGTCGTATATTGATCAGCAATATCTTTTCTTGCAGCCGGTGTGTTTGGTACGAAGTAAGGAACGACAACCTCATCTGGATGATAATGAATTGGCTTCCAATCCGGTATGGTGCCCATCCCAGGGGACCCATCACCAAATTTCTCGCAGAATGCACCGAACTCCGGGTGGGTGTGTCCACATCGATGGGGGTCATGGAACCCAACGTACAACAGAAATGGACTGAAATAAGAATTTCAGAATTTACTAAAAGAGTTAGTCCTACTTTTTTAGAGCGTTAAATGGGTACTGTACATAATAAAAAGAATATCTACAGTTTTTGTTTGAATGCCTGAAACATCTCAATCGTGTCAGATTCTCCTGAAATATTTTGGTATTCAATCAAAAACGGTAGGTATTCTCTAGAACTAGTTGTACATTGTTAATCCATGTGCCAGAATGAAGGTAAATTCTCTGATTTCATGTGACTTCTTTCAAGAGGAAAGACTTAAATTGATAAGTACATGTATTTGCTTAACATACGCTTAGTAGTCGAAGGCAATTCTTTGCATTCGCTTACCATTTTAGTGCTAAGAGATGTCATCTGAAGACTAAATGCCATGTTCCTTAACATTTGCTAAAGTCATAAACCTATTTTCATTATAATTAGCATGTTGTTTGTATCACTAATAGAGCACATGATTGTATTTTGCAGAATTTGCACTAATCCATGGCACAAATTCATTCATTTGTTGCATACGTTCTGGAGCCTTATTAATGCTCAAAGTTACTAAATTAACTCTTGCATAATTAAATTATTAACTCTACTTAATTAATGAGCGCGTATCATTGTTTACAAACAGGTAGGCGTCTGTTATGTACCGGGCATATTGATTCGCAATCGTGTAAACCACTGGAAAGCTACAGCGAAATAACAAAAGCAACAGTGAAATAATGAAATTGTATTTCACTGTGGCTTCTTTGATATACATACAATGATCTATGTTTTGGTAATTTTCCCCTATTTTATAGGCTAGCATATAATACAAATATTTAAGATAGGAGCAAGTCTGCAAATAGTGTGTCTGTCATTTGCAGAATGAGGTCCCCAGAGGGTGAATTTAGTGATGCGATCCCACATGGCAGGCTAGCATAACCAAATTCACCCTCTGGGAACCTCATTCTGCTGAAGCCTCAACAGCTATGGGAGATCTATGATCAGATTGAAGTTCCCACTTCCCACACTATTTGCAGGCTTGCATAAGAGGAGAAGCTGAGCTGTTGAAGCATGTCACATTTCTTATTAATGGCCTCATCGTACCTTTCATCAGTGTTAGTCAGAAACTTTTTAATGTATTTCTTCATATATGTGATATTCCGTCCAATCTGAAGAGTACTGTGGTTTTCTTCTGTTTCAGCAAAATCAAATGGGTAGACATAATCTGGACCAACATGCTTCTTCCCAACTATTCCTAAAATAATTAAATATATTCCAAATCAAGCCTGAGTTTAGTGTGCCTGTTATTTGCAGAATGAGGTCCCCAGAGGGTGAATTTAGTGATGCTATCCCGCATTCTGCTTAGGTTTAATTTTCTCTGGAAAATTTCTTTATTATCAAATCTCTGTAGAAACTTCTTCACATAGATTCTTGTTTAGTTTAGTTTCTCTATATCCCCAAATTGGCAGACGACACATTGCATAACTCAGGTTCCCAATGGGTGTACATCACAATATTCACCATTTGGGAACTTCAATCTGAGTCTATGTCTCCCTTAAAGCAGGCCTCAGCTCACAAGGCGACTCGGGCGAGATTGTCGCCTTACTGTCGCTGACTTCGCCCTATCGTCGCTCTAAGGCGAAATCGATGTCGCCTTCAATTTTAGGGGGGAATTATTATTTATTTTTTTTTCTTTATTTTTTTTCTAGTTTTTTTGCAGATGAGGCCATGCAGAATCAGGTCCACAGATGGTTAATTTGGTGATGCTAGCCCATCACAGGACCCTGGGAAAAATAACTATACCAATAAATGATATACAAGAGACAAGGCTTATTACACGTCTGATTTTGGCAAAAACACGACATCTACCATATTCCTCATAGATTCTCAAATGTGGTCATTTCAGACACAAAAAATTTAATGTGTCTGATCTGCAATGAAATTTTCTTTCTTAATCGACAGAATCAAACTAATGGAAGTCGAGATATCGAGTCAACAAATTGCGAAATCTACCACCAAAAAGTGGCCGTAAGCTTGGGTGTTCGGTAGTCATAATACACAGTTATGAATTCAATTATTACAATCATGATTAGTGAACTTGCGAATTCCAAGATCATTATGTTGACTGTGCTTCGCTTGATTCCGTCATGTTATTTATCAAACGAAGGAAATTTTATGGCCAATAAGATACAGTAGCGAATATTTTGGCTGATTTTACCAACTTTTAGAATTAACCTATTCATGATGGGAGCTGCGCTGGTGCAGCATTAAAGGTCCTGTGCCAGTGCATTCTCTTATATAGTCTCGCATATATAAGGGAATGCAGTAGCTGACAAGGTCAAGGTAAATATTGTTAGGCCAATGCATTATCTTATATATGCGAGGCTCTCTACAGGAGACTCACAAATATAAGAGAATGCATTTCCACAGGGATTTCGCAAAATTTCAGGAAGCTCCAGTCATGAAAGGGTTAAAAGAGGTTATTAGGCAGACACCCATGCTAATGACCCGTTTTACCCTCAAATTTCTGATAGATTTTGAAAGTTTTCAGCATGATATCTAGTCCAGTTATATGTCAGAAGATAGGGGACCTTATGACCAATAAGACACATTGGGTGATATTTTGGATGAGATGACCAATTTTCTATGTTTATGAGAGACTTGTGAGCCTTGTCTCTTTATAGTATCTGTATCTATAAGCTGCCGAATCCAATTTTGGCATAAACGCAGCAGGAATATATAGAGGTTTTGGTTGAATACCCAAATTATCTCATGTATGGTGTGGCTGCAAGGAAATACAGAATTTCCACAAGCCGCTGAAAGCCACAAATGTGATAAGATGGGTATCAACCAACACTCTTAGGTGTTCTTTTAGTTTTATGCACATACTAAATAAAAACCCGTATATTTTTATTATATGCAAGTACTACATAATAAAATTCCCCATAACTGCTAGTTTTGTTCTACAGTTCACTGAAAATTGTTAGGTCAACTTTGACAGTTATCTCTGAGAGGGTTTTCATGTAAATATTGTGTTATTTATCACCTCAGTGTTATTTGTTGATCGTCAGTGTTATAAATCCCTCAGTTCAGGCGATTGACAGAACGTTCTATGCCACGGCAATTTCCACTATTCAATGGGAAAGCATATAATAAATTGCTATATTTGGTATTATTAATTAGATATGACATATTTAACCAGAACGACCTGTTATCAAACTAGGTGAATATTGCTTCAATTTGCCCTTAAACAGTGTAATAGCATTTTACGACATCACCAATCCGAGTAATATCATTTTACTAAATCACAAATCAGAGTAATACAGTTTTACGACATGCCGTAACTCTATCTCACTGCTAAATAATGTTTAGACATAGATTTTTGTGACGTCACTCATTTGAAAGAGTTGTCGATATTACACTGTTACTATGAGGCAATCTAATTAATAAATAGGATATTACTTGGTTGGTTTGATATTACCAGTATTATCCTGATATCAGCCCTCTGTAACCTCATATCAGTCTTTGACCTTCAGTCTTAGGCTGATATGATGTTACATCAGATTGATATCGGGCCTAATATCAAACAAACCAAGTAATATCCTCTAATTATTAATTAGATATCGAGTTTTTGCCGCGATCGGGCTATATCAAACTCGGCTGATATCACCTTAAACTCGGCTGATATCACCACAAACTCGGCTGATATCGGTTTCGCAGGAGTTGTCGCACTTATGACGTCACGATGAGCAACGTTGTTTACATCGAAACGTGATTTCATTTAACCGACGCTTTTCCAAGTTTTGGTTGCCGTTTTCCCTTCAACATTAACTTTGATGGGGCAACAATTAACAACGTAAATGTATATTGCGCGCCAACGAAGAACGGACACGAAGAGTAACCATATCAAGAGGTAGGTTATTATAAAAGTTGTTATAACGTCGCATATAATTGGTATATAAAGGTACTTTTCTGTGTAATCTGATTTGTTCTTTGTTTAAGCAGCACCTACGCGAAAGTACGACCTCCTAATTGATCTTATAATGGCCCGGGCCATCTAATTAATAAGAAGGTTATTACTTGGTTTGATTGATATCGGCCGAGATATCAGCCCTCGGTAACTTCACATCAGCCTTCGACCTTCGGTCTCAGGCTGATATGAAGTTACCTCTGGCTGATATCTAGGCCGATATCAATCAAACCAAGTAATAACCTCTAATTATTCCCCACGGGGGCTGTTGGTCAAACTGCTAGGCTTCCAGGCAATTCAAGTATGTAGACAAGTTACTTTGTAAATTGTACAGTACTCACCTGTCCTGACTCCAGCGGACTTGACTAATTGTGGAAGACTCCTAATTCCATCAAATGAGTTGAAATGATGATATCCGTTATGTAATCCATACATGCCATTCTGATGCTGTGGAAGACCTGTTAGAATGGTCGATCTGAAATAGTAATCACAGTACTACAGTAATGCTCTAAATAATCAACTCCTTTACCACAGCAGAATTATGGGTAATTTTTCAGGATTTAGTCGGAAATATGGCTTGTTGCCATTCATTGGAAAGCTCTCGACGTTAAGGAGTTGATTATTTAGAGCATTACTGTATGTACAGGTCTGAAAATATGGTGCCAGACATTTTCAGAATGAGGTCCCCAGAGGGGGAACTTATTGACTGCACAGTGGGCTAGCATCACTAAATTCTCCCTCTGGGAACCTCACTCTGCATGGCCTCATCTGCTATGGGAAGCCTATACTCCGATTTCAGTTCCCAGATGTGTCATCTGCCTATATGGAGATGGAGATACAGAGAAACTAAACTAAAAAAGAAAAGAAAGAAGTTTCTAAAGAAACTAAAAACCTTGTTAATTTGATCATATATTTACTTTCCAGAGAAGATGAGGCCTAAGCAGAATGAGGTCCCCAGAAGGTGAATTTTGTGATGCTAGCCTGCTGTGTGGGGTAACGTCACTAAATTACCCTCTGGGGACCTCATTCTGCAAATGTCGGAACCATATCTTCAGGTCTGGTGTATAAAATCCAGTCTTTGTGGAATAAAACTTATTGACGTAAAAGTAATTTTATCAAACAAAATGGCGGAGCTTTTATGACTATCTATTTGAAAGATCTTGGACGATCAGGAAGATACATGAATCATGATAGGCCCTGTGGGTACAGTATTTGTCCAAGTCTGGATTTAGTGTGCATGACATTTGCAGAATGAGGTCCCCAGAGGGTAAAATTAGTGATGCTATCCTGCACAGCAGGCTAGCATTACCAAATTCACTTTAGGGACCTCATTCTCCTTGGGCCTCATCTTCTGTTAACTATCTACAGTCTCAAATTAACATTGTTTTTAGTACCGTACTTATTCTGTTCTGTTCAGTTTCTATACCCCCTAACTTGCAGAAGATAAATTGCATAATCGATGTGACTAATGGGTGAACATCACCAACTTCAACTGGGGAACTTCAATTTGATCCTAGGTCTCCCATAGTACTTAGTTGTTGCCTATAAGCAGAATGAGGTTCCCAGAGGGTGAACATCATTACACTGTTTTTAAACTTACGATGCACCAATGTTTGGGTCCCAGTCTGTACTCACATATAGCACAGAGTGACATTTTACGTTCGTACTCAGTACAGACGTATATTACATGGTGTGACATTTTACACAAGTACTCTATACAAACATATACAGTAATGCCCTAAATAATCGACTACTTAATCACAGCAGAATTATGGGTAACTTTTCAGGATTTAGTCGGAAATATGGCTTGTTGCCATTCATCGGAAAGCTCTCACTGAGCCATATTTCCGACTAAATCCTGAAAAGTTACCCATAATTCTGCTGTGGTTAAGGAGTCGATTATTTAGGGCATTATGGAAGCAGCCAAGATGTTAATCAATTGAAACCAAACAAATACTCATCAGCAAGTATTCAGGGAACCCCGTGTTATAATGGGGTTTCCTACATATAGTCAAGCTCTTAACCCTTTCATGACTGGAGCTTCATGAGATTTTGAGGCAACTCACCGACTGGGAGAGCAGCTGCTGACTGATGTGAATGAATTCTGGAAAATGATGCTTCTCTTGGCTAACTTGTTGATGTTCGGAGTCAAACATACAGTGTTATTGTAGACCTGTGTCTCAAAACCAGCATCGTCTCCTGAAATATACAGAAAATACTTCGATAGCAGGATCTAAATACCATGCCCACCGCACAGTAAACAATTGGCACAAACTGTCCGAGTTTTAGATTGCAAATCTCAGATGTTTATGGGGAAGATAACTATTATTAGAGCAAATATTTAGATGTATCTGATGGGTAATTGCTGAATTCCTATTTATTAATTTGTAGGGTTATTCAATGAATAAGTTAAACAAACATCATTATAGATATATCAGACATTTAAATATCATACAATTTTACATGTAAAAATATGATGGGATCAGGTCGAGCACATTTTAAAAGCAAGCTAAATAGTCTGTTTGATTAGTGATAACCAGTTAGGACAATAAAAAGTGTAAACAAACGATAACTAGGTATTATTGGAAATTTATAACAATGCAGAATTTACATGTTTACAAAAATTACATTTGCATCTATAACTGCAAACAATCGATAATTAGTTGTGCTAATTAAGTAACCATGCAGGGATTACCGTCGGTAACACCAGGTGCCAAATACAGACAACTTTCCGAATAGCAAAAGTATCAAATTTTTCCCAATGTCCAGCCTAAATTTCTCAATTTACCAAATAGATTGATTGCAGTATACATACAAGGATCCCCAGAACTTAAATACTTCATCTTTTGTCAATTGTAAGTAATTATAGTTGATATAGCCGGCCTGGCCCTTTGAAGATACTAGTATATGTACAGCCTGCACCACAAATTCATCTATAATAGATGTAATTCATCTATCATAGACCAATTCATACTCCCGAAGTAGTCATTTCTTGCAAAGCGACCTTACCACTAATTTCTGCATCGAACAGCATCGAAAATAATCAAGTGACGTACATTTGTTGTTTTGTCTACATCAAATCACTGCAGAGATCATATTTACAATGAAATATCTCTGAGGTCAGATAATTAGCAACCGACATGATACGCAGAAATATATTTTGTCTCACATTTGTTCCAAAAAACTGGAAAAAAATGCACAAATGTTGTGGTTGTTGTTTTTACTGCAGTTTAAGTTTTGAAGTGGTTCAATGAGTTGACACCCTGCGAGTATAAAGTTATCTAACAGTTTGTTCAGAGTATCATTAACCTATATAACATCGTACGATACTCGAGATTTACCTGCACATGCATGCAGTCAGAGCTAATCAGATCAGAATCTTTCGGGTTACATCCCATTTGGCCTTCGTCGAAAAGCCATAAATGTCTTAAACTACATGGCATTTACTAGTTGGAAATAGTTTACCGTGGCGGTATCATGTTTTATATTAGCTATATCATTCATATTTCCTGTCTGGATCTAGGGTATGAAAATTATAGGGTATGAAAATTAAGGTTTAAATTGAATATTATCGGTATCCTAATAAAGAATCACTATATTAGGATCCGATTTATAAATTCAATTTAAACCTTATTTTTGGGACTATGTCCAGTAACTGTGCTGTGGGTCATAACGGCAGAATTTTCTCCCTGAAAACAGTTATCTTTTTATGTTGAAAATAGCAACATTTTCACATGATACAGATGCGATCAATCGATCATGCAGTTGTCATCCGAGTCATTTTGAAAATAATCGCAGGCCAGTGGTACAAATGTTAGAATGCGGAAATTAGTAGTCAGGTCTGTTCATACTAAACGAATCGTTTGACAGTATAATATATCAATGCTAGATGAATTTATCTTTTATAGACGAACGGTTTTGCCAGCCCTGCATGGTCCAAACTGCAAACTTGCCCAAGGCCAAGTACGTCACAAGTATATTTTAATGAACATTTCAAACGATCAAATAAAGAAGGGGATATAAATGTTTCGGACAATGAGGCTGATCAATCTGAAACCCGGTCAGGTAAACTGAAATTCATCCTCCCTCATGTAAGTTGTTAATTTATGGGGAAAAGTCTTTTTTCTACACAGGAATAAGACTCTGGAATAGACTTGACAAAACTGTACATCTACCCATTGACATCAAGTACCGGAAATTTTGCATAAAAAAACATCTCTTATCTAAACTGAAGGACCGAGAGGAAGATCCCTTTCTGTACTACTGAATTGAAACTGTGACCAAAATTTTGCCAATCAATTACTCATCTCTGCATATATTGTTCATACTGCTGCCTGTATTTCGGGTTTCCATCTTTCGGTCATGGACAGACCAGTCCAAAACCGGCCATACATGGCAGTGGTGCGTATATGCAGTGGTGCGTATCCATCATTTACAAAGTCACTGAACCGACACAGATCCCACAGGCACCTCTTGCAGCAGCACTAATATTAATATAATATTATATCGGTCATGCAGTATTCATAGACCCGGTGAATGAGACGAGTGTCAGACTTGTTATGTTAAATGGATCTGCCAGGCGTCTCATCCACCTGGTCGGTGAAAAGATCATTTCTTTTAAAATAAACATATTCACAATCATAAGATTACTTGTAAATGTAGCACTTATGATGATAAATTATTTTATCCACATTGATGATGGCTTTATCAATGTAAAATATCAATATAATCATTAACATTGATGTCATTACCATTATTTTTTAGTATCAAAATGGAGAATTTTGTGGTAACTATATTGTCTGCCTCGTGGCCGGTAGCATATCAGGGGACCACAATGGAATTAAGCCTTCGAGTGCTTTTTGTGCCATCCCCGATATCTAGCCGTACATGTACTCTACGATTTTTTTCTAAATTTCAGCCATCATACCATTGGCATTGGTATTCACTTTGACTTCTTTACAGCCTCATTTTTGTTTCAAAATTTGCGATTTCTTATATAGCCTAACAACTGAAATTATGTTAAAAACTCCTTTTTATTTGCTTGTAATTTATTATATTTGTAACCTGTTAAAACAATATACGTGTATGTCTTTATATCAAAAATAAATAAATCAAAAAAAGTCACATGAAATGGATTAAAAAAATAATTTCTTCATTATGATTTACCAATCATTATTAACACATTTTTCAAAGCATCCGTCGTAGTTAGAATAAAGAGACAAATAACTCGGAAATGGACGATGAGATCCATAACCAAGTTGTAAATTTATGATTAATTTCGACGAGATTTAGTAGAACAAACTGCTTGAGAGACCATTTTCAATTTACTTCCGGTTTCTATTTTTAGACAACGGAAATTCCATAATCAATCGGCAAACCTCGGTGATTTCCGTACGCAAATAATTAACGCCCTCGGGTGTATACTGTCCTAGAGATTCTAGATAGCTATGGTTCGCTGTGCGTTTTATTTATAGATAATGGGTTTTTCCCGGTTGTGACAATTCGCAGTATGTCCCTATGTACGGAGTCTATTTGCGGACGTCACCGAATTCGCGGAGCTCCCCTAAAATGGTCAAAATATGTTGATTTTAACGAGGGAACGGGTGCGTATATGTCAATTGATACGTATTTTAAACAAATAACGACACGATTATCATAATAGAGGTTTGTTCTATCAATCATATCATCATCATCATCATCATCATATCACGGAACAAGTCTTGCGACTTTTCGTCCCAATAACATTATTTGCAATGATTGTTTACAAATATACATGTATGTATCATATTACTTGTCGTCGAACTCGTATTTTATATAATAGAAGAATGAGTCTATGTATATTTTGAATTGATCGAGTGTTTGAGCCTCAACAGCGAAGTCTGGCAGAGAGTTCTAGCTATTTACCACCCTCTGCGTGAAGAAATATTTTCCTATGGCCTTGTTAACAATGGGAATATGTAGCTTTTTATTATTTCCTCTTGTTCTTCCCGATGAATGTCTTTCTAATAGGTCACAGGCATTGATATTGTAATGACCATTCAACAGTTTATAAACCTCGATTAGATCTCCTCTAAATATTCCATATTTTAAAGACATCAGATTGAGTCTTATCGTTCGGTCTCGGTAGCATAGCGTTTTGATTTGACGAACTTCTAGTTTCGTTGCTTTTCTTTGTATTTCGCGACCTGATTTCCATTCTGTCCTAAGTGACATGCTGGTACGAAACGTCCGTATGGGTATCGTTGGAATCGGCATAAAATTCCGCGTCTAACGGTATCGGGCCCTAAGCGGTATCTGTTGTTTTCGTGGTGATATTAGCTATTCTTTTCTGTCCGTTCTGCATAAAAACACTATTTCTTAGAACCATTATGTCCTATAAATAAAACATACTTATAAAGCCAGTTATATCGTGTCATTTAAATACAAAGATGAATTCTATCTTGAGTTTCAGACACGACAGATAATTATTCAGATCGATGTTGTTCTATGTGCAGTTCGGCTTTACGAACTGTCACTTACTACAGGATGGAACTGAAATATTTTGCTAAATTCTCTCACATCGAACAGGTTGCAACTCAAGTTGCGATCGAACAGAGAAAATTTTTCCCGCGAAAAGAAACACACGTAGTCGAGGAGATATTGGTCGACATCTGCACCCCAGGACTCAACTTCACCCCACTAATTTTCTTTCTTAGTGTCTCCTCTAATTTTTTTCGATTGTTAACAAGAACAAAAAGTGGCCACAGAGACTCCAGACAAGATGCCGTCCATCATGGCGTCCATTTTGTTTATATGCACCAGGTCTCTTTGATCGCCGTTATAGTGAAGATTATATCAAATGCGGTCTTGTTTTCTGCTCGATTCGTTATGCCAATATATAACCCTTACAAATTAGCCAAAAGTCCGACACCATAATATAATATGGCGGCCAAGATGGCCGCCGAAATGTGAAAATATGCTATTTTTCTGACATTTCACCAATTTTTGTTTGTCTCTATGGGAATATATTGGCATCTTGGTTTGAATTCATACATTTATCGTATAGAAGAAGAATCATTGACGAACACAATGGGATCATAATATATATTAATTGTGGGATATTTTTGCCCGATATCACGTTTTCCCAAATGCCGATATAATAGGTCAAAGCCGAATCGACGCTAATAACGCGATGTGATGTTTCGAATCAATGAAAGTTATTTCTATCATAACAACACCCATGCATATATATGCAGGAAATACTCGAGCTATGATTCCTCTTATTCCTGAGTTGAGGAATATTCACCCAAATCCAAGATGGCGGCCAAAATGGCCACCAGGAATAGAAAAATTGCCGAAAATCGCTGATTTTAACATCAGTGAGCGTTATTGTCACGACAACTCCACGCCTGCTTATTATTGTGAATTGGGAACACTTAGACGAAGAACTGTCATTGTACCATATCCAAATAAAAGTTTCCAAACTGGCGCCACAATGGCACCGAAATGCCCTCATATTCACATCATTGGATACTATTGTCGAGACAACTCCACCCATGCTTACAGTTGAGTTGGAAATACTGAGGTACAGGGAATCTTTTTCCAAATCGAACATGGCGGCCAAAATGGCCACCGAAATTTTAAAACACGCCTACATTCCTTAATTTCCTATACTTTCTTACGTTGGGCGTTAATGTTTCGCGATTTCTACCCTCCATTACATGTTGAAATGGAATATTTATATGAAGTATTCATTTGAGTTTGGCAATTGATACTCACAGTCAAGATGGCGGCTAAATTGGCGGCCAGAATTTGGAAAGAAATCGATATTTTCACATACTAATTTCAACTTTTTGTCATAATATCAATATGTGTGGACGAAACTGTACATAAACAATATATTAGTTTAACTTAATACGTATCAAAATGCATAAAATGGCTCGTATCCTTCTGGAAAGTCGAAAACCCACCATTATTATCGCGATGTGGCATTTCGAAATCCATTCTCCACTTAGCACCGATAATGGCCGTAACCGTAGGTGCGCCGAATAGTAATATTAGAACAATTACCTGATAACAGATTCTGATTTGCCACATCACGTCCATAATTATCTGGACCAGCTTCCATTTCTTTGTCTGGTAAATCTGGGTCGCTCACACCGACAAAGTATTCAACACCTCCTGGGAGAAGGGTCCCTCTAATCATAAAGTTTCAAACAATTCATTCTCCGGTGTCTAGCTTACGATTTTAAATATGCTAACTATGGGATTTGTGCGTCATCTTGAACTAGAAAGGCATATGGTCGATGAGTATACAAGCTTGCATAATGTAATTTATATGTATGTGTGTCATACCCCATGGGGATAACGACATGTACACCTGGCGAACCTTCTCAATAGATGGTTCGTCAACTCACAAACTTAGCGAACGCATTGGCATATGTGGACAACTTCGGCATTGTTTCGAATGTTGCTAGCTGTCTCATTCCCTTGGACAGATGTATATCTGCTAAGGAGAAGACCATAATGTACCGACTACCCACACTTCTTGACCATGATCCTAAGGAAACTGTGTGATGTCCCGCAGTCGTCTCGTCGAATAGCTCCCAGCAGAGAACAACAATACTCGCGGTGTTAGTTTTTTGACATACGCCATGATAGTGGGAATGAAATAAATTGGCCATGGTAAAATGGTCGGAATGGTGATGTTGCCAAGAAATCACTTGGTGTACCAATTGGTGTACCAACGTATGTTGAACTGAATGAAAGATCTCATCAACGTAACATTCCTCTGGATGTTCTTCGCGTTGAACATTTCACCCTTGTGTTGATGGCATTTGTACTTTCTTGAACCATACCGAACACCACCCAGTGTGTGTGTGACATATCAACCAACTATGAAAGGCATCGTCTTTAAGACTACACCCCAGTCTGGGTGGGGCTTATATAGTAGTAGCCAGTGGTACACGCCTGGTCCAGTTGATTGTGAACGGCTTCCAAACGGATGGGAACAATCTTAGCATACAAGGAAAGCAAAGCCACACATGATATCATGTCTGAATCTAAAACATACCCAAAGAAGGGCGGTGCAGTCATGGTCCAATTTCATTCCACTATCATGACACATGCCCACAAACTAGCACCGTGCGTATTGTTATTATCTGCTTGAATTTGTTCGGTGAGACAATTGCTGTACGCAACAAGATTTTTCTTTTGTTCATGATCAAGACGTGTGGGTATGTTATGCATTATGGGTCTTCTGTGCCTTAGCAGAAAGGCATCCGTCAAATGTCTGGCTTTCAACATTCGAAGCCATATACATACGTTGCCCGGGTACGTCAGTGCGTTAGATGAGTATGTGAATTGATGAACCATATATTGAGAAATGGCTGTTGGTAAGATCACCAGGTGTATATGTTGTTATCCCCATTAGGTCAGCAAAGCTGAAAATACGCAAATAGGAGGTCCTTCTGAAAGCTAGTATACGCATCGACCACATTTCTTTCTAGTTTATCGCACAAAATAACGCTCAGATCCCATATGTAGCATCTGAATTATACCATAAGCTATACCTCGAATGAAGATCGCCAAGAATAAGGATAATAATTCCCAGCTTTCGAGACAAACACGTCAGCTGGACACCGGCATACATGTATGTATTGCTTGAAATATTCCGATTAGTTGGACCTTTCTAAAAAGAAGTGTAGAAAACTGTGATGGTGTGAGAAAGATAGATTAATCTGACGAAGAGACGGAACTTGTGACTGGTCCATGCAGATAATGCTGAATGTGGCAAATCAGAATAAGCTCAGGTACGGTTGTTTTGATTTTTGGAGGCCATACTATGGCTATTTGGCGCACATAAACACCCATTATGGGCGCTTATGGTGGACAATGGATTTCGAAATGCCACATCGCGATGATTAATTGTGAGTTTTCATCTTTCCAGAAGGCTACGACTTATGTTGAAACTAATAAATGGCCTATAGTATGTACAGTGTCGTCCATACGTATCGATATAATGACAAAAAGTTGAAATTAGTATGTGATAATATCGACTTCTTTTCAATTTCTGGCCGCCAGTTTGGCCACCGTCTTGACTGTGAGAGTTTGCCAAACTCAAATGAATACTTCATATCAATGTTCCATATGAACATGTAATTGTGGGCAGAATTCGCGTAACAATAACGACCATCGTAAGAAAGTAAAGGAATGTGAGCTTGATTTCAAATTTCGGTGTCCATTTTGGCCGCCATCTTCGATTTGGAAAACGATTTATTGTATAAGATGCAAGGTAATTACTTCACCTCAGTATTTCCAAATCAACTGTCCGCATGTGTGCAGTTGTCTCGAAATAATGCACAATGATGTGAATATGAGAGAATTTCGGTGATTTTTCGAAATCTTTCCGCCATTGTGGGCGCCATTTTAGATCTGGGGAACTTTTATTTGGATATGGTATAATGAAAGTACTTCGCCTAAGTGTTCCCAACTCACAATAGTTAACAGGTGTGGAGTTGTCGTGACAATAACGCTCACTGATGTTAAAATCAGCGATTTTTGGCGATTTTTCTATTTCTGGTTGCCATTTTGGCCGCCGTCTTGGATTTGGATAAATATTCCACAACTCAGGTATAAGAGGAATCTTAGCTCGAGTATCTCCTGTGTATGTATATGCATGGGTGTTGTTATGATAGCAATAACTTTCATTGATTCGAAACATTACATCGCGTTATTAGTGTTGATTCGGCTTTGACCTATTATACCGGCATTTGGGAAACGTGTTATTGGACAAAAATATCCCGCTATGAATGTATATTTTGATCCCATTGTGTTCGTCAATGACTCTTCTAGACGATAAATGTATAAATTCACGCCAAGATGCCAATATTTTCCCATAGAGACAAATGAAAGGTGGTAAAATGTAAGAAAAATAGCATATATTCACATTTCGGCGGCCATCTTGGCCGCCATATTGGATTTTGGTGTCGGACTTTCGGCTAATTTGTGAGGGTTGTATGTTAGCATAACGAATCGAGAGGAAAACAAGACCGCTTTTATATCATCTTTACTATAACGGCGATCAAAGAGACCTGATGCATATAAACAATGTTAACAACCGAAACAAATTAGAGGAGACATTAAGAAAGAAAATTAGTGGGGTGAAGTTGAGTCCTGGTGAGGGTGCAGATGTCGACCAATATCTCCTGGACTAATATATACGCGTCAAATTCGCAATGTAACATTAACGAAGAGTACATTCCATGAAGCCATATCAACATTACGTATGCAATATATCATCAAGAGTCGCGTGCTTTCCATACAACTCCAATTCAAAATGCTTGTTTCTATGTCGATGTGCTGGCTAACTGTTCCAAAGAGCGCACATATCACACTCTGCTCACATTGTAATCTCTAATTCTATCATGTTATACGGTAAATTGAGACTAAATATTTCTTCATGTTGTCCCAAGTGCGTATTATCTCTTTTATAATCACCACTTGGAACAGACCGGTCCTGAAAAAAATTCCGTTTCCATAGTGTCCCACGAAAAATATTCTACTAAGACTGAGTCCATATTGTGCTAAATGCAAAAAATCGCACCCCACCTCCCGAATCTGGTCGAAATATCATATAAGAAAGAGCATCTCCTGATCGAAGTTGGTGGTTATTGGCAGAATGAATACTGATTTCTCGGCAGATACCAGGATATCCACCATAAGTCTAATAACAACCAATTGCCAGAACTTTGAAATTTAAAAATCGATTTACTCGGAAACACAAAAAATGCACTTAGGACAGAATGGAAATCAGGTCGCGATTTCTCTAACACAATGCTTGGATATTTGTGACGTGGGCTCCATGCAGCGTTACACTATTCGATGATAGGTCTGACCATGCTTATGTAGAGCGATTAGAAAGTGTCGATGTCCAAGTTCGTGAAAGTTCTGTTGACTATGCCGATGATTTTAGAAGCTTTATTGTTTTAGGATATTGTAGGAAGACTAATTTGGCCGTGTCAAATTGAGCTATACCGATGGTATATCTCGCATGACAACACATTTCGGGTTTTCGTCGGGTGTGTATTCGCTGGATGTCTAATTAATAGTTGCAGTATGTAACTATTATGACCGCTTTCATTGCTTTCGATGTTTAGGTATATGAACAATGGCTGGGCGAGGAATTGTATTTAAGTGCAAATGAATTACACTTAAGTATAATTACTGATATTTAATTGTGCTTAATACACTTAAGTGCAAATACTTATACTTAAGTACAACTATTTGTACTTAAGTGTAATTATTTGCACTTAAGTCCAAATGATTTTCACTTAAGTGAAATTAGTGACTTGATTTTCACTTAAGTGCAATTCATTTGCACTTAAGTGCTATTCATCTGTTTTAAAACGATAGTCCCCTTCCTTGTAATGGTATATTCGTGCAATTTTTGATTGACAGTCAATCTCCATTCAATTGCGTCACTTTTGCCACATGGCTGCGGCGCTTGTTTTCGGGATCATTGAAGATGGGTTCAAATCCGAATTGGCATCTTATATATACGCTAATTACATGGAAGTAACGTTCATTCAAATTTTTTTTATTGTTCTTTGACAATATATACACGCAGCTTCCTTTACTTGTGTTTACAGAGTGTTTTGTTTCCTAATTTGCGCGGGTGTCAAACTCAAGGAAAATAGTCCAGGATATATTGGTAGACCTCTGCACCCCCCCCCCCCAGGACTCAACTTCACCCTACTAATTTTCTTTCTTAATGTCTCCTCTAATTTTTTTCGGTTGTTAACAAGAAAAAAAAGTGGCCGCAGAGACTCCAGACAAGATGGCGTCCATCATGGCGGCCATTTTTTTTATATGCACCAGGTCTATTTGATCGCCGTTATAGTAAAGATGATGTCACATGCGGTCCTGTTTTCCGTTCGATTCGTTGGTATATAAAACCCTTACAAATTAGCCAAAAATCCGACACAAAAATCCAATATTGCGGCCAAAATGGCCGCCGAAATGGGAAAATTTGTTATTTTTCGGACATTTCACTACCTTTCGTTTGTCTCTGTGGGAAAATATTGGCATCTTGACGCGATTTTATACATTTATCGTCTAGAAGAATCATTGGCGAATACACGGGGACCATAATATACATTCCTTGCCGGAAATTTTTGTCCGATATCACGTTTTCCCAAATGCCGGTATAATCCGGTCAAAGCCAAAACGACGCTAATAACGCAATGTCTGTTTCGAATCAATGAGTGTTATTGCTATTATTACTCCAGCCATGATTATATATGTGCAGGGATACCCTGGCTAGGATTCCTCTTATACCTGAGTTTAGGAATATTCACCCAAATCCAAGATGGCGGCCAAAATGGCCAGCAGAAACAGAAAAATCGCTGAAAATCGCTGATTTTAACATCAGTGAGAGTTATTGTCACGACAACTCCACACCTGCTTACTATTGTGAGTTGGGAACACTGAGTCGAATAACTGTCCTTATATTGCATCCAAACAAAAGTCCCCCAAATCCAAAATGGCGCCCACAATGACGGACAGATTTAGAAAAATAACCGAAAATCCCTCATATTCACATCATTGGGCATTATTGTATAGATAACTCCACCCATGCTTACAGCTGAGTTGGAAATACTGTGGTGAAGTAATTACCTTTCATTCCATGCAAGAAATGGTTTTCCAAATCTAAGATGGCGGCCAAAATGGCGACCGATATTTTAAATCACGCCTACATTCCTTTACTTTCTTACGATGGGCGTTATTGTTTCGCGAATTCTACCCACAATTACACGTTGATATGGAATATTAATATGAAGTATTCATTTGAGTTTGACAATTGATACTCAAGGTCAAGATGGCAGCTAAACTGGAGGCCAGAAATTGAAAAGAATTCGATATTTTCACATACAAATTTAAACTTTTTGTCATAATATCGATATGTATGGACGAAACTATACACAACCCATCTATTAGTTCAACTTAAAACGTATCAAAACGCATAACATTGCTCGTATCCTTCTGGAAGTACGAAAACCCACACTTAATATCGCGATGTGGCATTTCGAAATCCATTCGACACTTCGCGCCGATAATGGCCGTAACCGTAGGTGCGCCGAATAGCCATATTAGAACAATTACCTGGTAACAGATTCTGACTAGCCACGTCCTTAATGATCTGGACCAGTTTCCATTTCGTTGCCTGATAATTCTAGGTCGGTCACACCGACAAAGTATTCAACACTCTAATCATAACGTTTCAAACAATTAATTTTCCGGTGGCTGGCTTAAGATTTTAAATACTTGCTAAATATGGGATTTGTTCGTCATCTTGAACTAGAAAGGCATATGGTCGATAAGTATACAAGCTTACAGAAGGTCATCTCTATGCATTTCTTTCTCATATCCCATGGGTATAACGACATGTACACCTGGCGAACTTCCCAGTTAACTTCTCACTTCTCAATAGATGGTTCAATTCACAAACTTAGCGAAAGTATTGGCATACGTGAACAACTTCGACAGTGTTTCCAAGTTAGTTAGCTGTATCATTCCCTTTGACAGATGCCTATCTGCTAAGGAGAAGACCATAATGTACCGACTACCCACACTTCTTGACCATGTCCTAAGCAAACTGTGTGACGTCCCGCAGTCGTCTCGTCGAATAGCTCCCAGCAGAGAAGAACAATACTCACGGTGCTAGTTTGTGGACATGCGCCGTGACAGTGGGAATGAAATGGGCCACGGTATACACCCCTACACCAGGTGCATGTTTCAGATATAGAATGTCATGCGTGTTGGTGTTTTTTGTGTGGTAAGATTGTATTTCCACATCCGTTTCAAGGCCGTTCTGAATCAACTTGACCAGACGTATGATTTTGTCTGGATAATACTATCCTAGCCTCCCAAGAACAGTCGGATGGGCTAAAGGATAATGTCTTTATGGAATGAAGGTATGCATTGCTGTTATCCTCTCTCCTCTGTCAGTATGTGGGCGGTATTATTCAAGAAAATGTCAGGAACTGTGGTGCATTTATTTCACTGTGTGTTTAAAGAACAATTTATAGTCTCGATGGCAATGGATGTGGACGTTGGTGAACGTGACCTTTATTATCATATAGCTTTATATTATATAACTTTAAAATATAGTAGTTGATATGTCTCATGCAGGACAATGGTTTTGAATGGTGATGTTACCAAGAAATCACTTGGTGTACCCAACGTATGTTAAACTGAATGCAAGATCTCATCAAAGTAACATTTCTCTAGATGTTCTTCGCGTTGAACATTTCACCCTTGTGTTGATGGCATTGTACTTTCTTGAACCATACTGTCCACCACCCAGCGTGAGTATGACATATCAACTATCAAATGCATCGTCCTTAAGACTACATCCCAGTCTGGGTGGGGCTTATATATTAGTAGCCAATGGTACACGCCTGGTCCAGTTGATTAAGAACGGCTTCCAAACGGATTGGAAGATACAATCTTAGCATACAAGGAAAGCAAAGCCACATGAGATCATGTCTGAATCTAAAACATACCAAAAGAAGGGGCGGTGCAGTCATGGTCCAATTTCATTTCCACTATCATGACACATGCCCACAAACTAGCACCGCGTGTATTGTTATTATCTGCTTGGATCTGTACGGTGAGACGATTGCTGGACGCCACCAGGACTGTTCTTATGATCATGGTCATGAAGTGTGGGTATATTATGCATTATGGTATTCTACGCCTTAGCAGAAGGCACCCGTCAAATGTTAGGCTTTCAACATTCAAAGCCATATACAGAAGTTGTCCGGCTACGTCAGTACGTGAATATGTGAATTGATTAACCATATATTGAGAAGTGGCTGGATGGGAAGATCACCAGATGTACATTTTGTTATCCACATTAGATAACCAAATCTGAAAAATACGCAGATAGAGAGGTCCTTCTGAAAGCTAGTATACACATCGACCGCATACCTTTCTAGTTTATCACGCAAGATGACGCTCATATCCCATATGTAGCATCTGAATTATACCTTAAGCTACCACGAATGAAGCTCGCCAAGAATAAGGATAAGAATTCCCAGCTTTCGAGACAAACACGTGAGCTTGACACCGGCATATGTGTTGTTTGAAACATTCCGATTAGTGGGACCCTTCTACCAAGAAGTGTAGAAAACTGTGTTGGCGTGAGCGAGATAGATTAATGTGACGAGACGGATGCTGGTCCAGATAATGCTGAATGTGGCAAATCAGAATAAGCTCAGGTACTGTTGTTTTGATTCTTGGAAGTCATAATATGACTATTCGGCGCACCCATATACGGTTACGGCCATTATGGGCGCTTAGTGGAGAATGGATTTCGAAATGCCACATCTCGATTATTGTGGGTTTTCATCCTTCCAGAAGGCGACGACCTATGTTGGAACTAAAAGATGGCTTATGTACCGTTTCGTCCAATCCATACATATTGATATTATGACAAAAAGTTGAAATTAGTATGTGACAATATCGACTTCTTTTCAATTTCTGCCGCCAGTTTGGCTGCCATCTTGACTGTGAGAGTTGGCCAAACTCAAATGAATACTTCATATCAATGTTCCATATGAATACTTCATGTCAATGTTCCATATGGGTAGAATTCGCGTAACAATAACGCCCATAGTAAGAAAGTAAAGGAATGTAAGCTTGTTTTCATATTTCGGACGCCATTTTGGCCGCCATCTTCGATTTGGAAAACAATTTCCTTCATCAGATGCAAGGTAATTACTTCACCTCAGTATTTACAACTCAACTGTCAGCATGTGTGGAGTTTTCTCGACAATAATGCCCGATGATGTGAAAATGGGGGATTTTCGGTGATTTTTCAAAATTTGTCCGCCATTTTGGATTTGGGGGACTTTTATTTGGATGTGATATAAGGACAGTTCTTCGCCTCAGTGTTCCCAACTCACAATAGTAAGCAGGTGTGGAGTTGTCGTGACAATAACTCTCACTGATGTTAAAATCAGCGATTTTCAATTTCTGGTGGCCATTTTGGCCGCCATCTTGGATTTGGGTGAATATTCCTCAACTCAGGTATAAGAGGAATCCTAGGTCGAGTATATCATGCACGTGTATACGCATGGGTTTTGTTATGATAGCAATAACATTCATTGATTAGAAACAGACATTGCGTTATTAACGTCAATTTGGCTTTGACCGGATTATATCGGGATTTGCGAAAACGTGATATCGGACAAAAATATCCAGCAATGTATATTATGGTCCCCGTGTGTTCGCCAATGACTCTTCTAGACGATAAATGTATAAAATCGCGTCAAGGTGCCAATATTTTCCCACAGAGACAAACGAAAGTGGTGAAATGTCCGAAAAATAGCAAATTTTCACATTTCGGCGGCCATCTTGGCCGCCATATTGGATTTTTGTGTCGGATTTTTGGCTAATTTGTAAGGGTTGTATATTATCATAACGAATCGAACGGAAAACAAGACCACATGTGACATCATCTTTACTATAACGGCGATCAAAGAGACCTGGTGCATATACAAAAAATGGCCGCCATGACGGACGCCATCTTGTCTGGAGTCTCTGCTGCCACTTTTTTTCTTGTTGACAACCGAAAAAAATTAGAGGAGACATTAAGAAAGAAAATTAGTAGGGTGAAGTTGAGTCCTGGTGGGGGGGGGGTGCAGAGGTCTACCAATATCTTCTGGACTAAAAAGGGTGCACTCGGTCGTTAAATTTTGCCAACACAATAGATTAGAGTGACTCCCTTCACTTTTAATAACTATTTGCGCTTAAGAACAATTATTTGTACTTAAGTACAATTATTTTCACTTAAGTTCATTTATTTTCGCTTAAGCACAAATAATTGTGCTTATGGCAAATAATATAATTACGCTTAAGTACAAATAAGCTATTTATGCTTAAGCACAATTATTTGCGATTAAGCACAATTATTTGTGCTTAAGCACAATTAAGGAAATTATAAACCATGTTGATATTGGCCTAGTCCATCACACATTAGAAGTTCAAACATGGGGAAGCCTATTTATTTTTGAGGGAAGATCTATATTGATGGGGGAATGAAATGTACATATTTGCGCTTAAGCACCAATATTTGCGCTTAAGCTCAAATAATTGTGTTTACGCTTAAACATTTTTTCTTAAGAGCAAATATTTTTTTTAAGCGCAAATAATTGTTTGATTAAGCGCAAACATTTGTGCTTAAGCGCAATGTTTTTACGCTTAAGCGTAAATAATTGTGCTTAAGTGTAAATAATTGTGCTTAAGCACAAATAATTTCGCTTAAGCGTAAATAATTATTAAAAGTGAATTTGGCTTCCCATAACTCCCCTTATATTATTTTCTTTGACGGCTCTGCTTTGTTCGCAAGTCATGACGCCGTGCAGAATGCAGCGACGTAGCCTCGTATGTAGTCAATCTAGACGTGTCTAGTCAATCTTTTCTACTGATCACTACTTTTGATCGATTAGCTTGGTTTGAAGGAACGTATTAAATAATTTACAAACGGCTCAGTGTTAACATGTTTTTAGCTCACTATTTGGTCCAAATATAAACAAATCAGCAGCCAGAATATATTTTAAAATCTGTCTCGATCGAGTGTCCGTTTAAGTTGTAACTTTGAAAGTTTGATCAAGGGCAAGGGTGGGGGGGGGTGGTAATTTTGTTTGCCTGGTCTAGCTGACTCAGGTAACAGTACTAACACCACTGTCTAGTAACTGTTACATCGGAAGTCATTCTATTGCCGGCTTTGTGGTGGTCTGGGACTGATTTTTAGAAAAATAGGCCTAGTAAGGCTAGTATAGATATGTATAGTAACATGAGATTAAGCGACATAATTATGTGGTATACTTTAGGGAATCGGACCATGCAGATCACCAGGGTTAGGTAAAACAAAGCGTTCTATCTCCATAATTTCATTTTTTGTGGGAAATCGAGTTTAAAGTTTTGACCCCCCAGTTCACATGTTCTCATTCTGTTTTCGAAGAGTGAAATAGAAATAAGATGTTCACACCTAGGGGTGAGAAAGCATAATTCCAACTATAGTCACTTCGTTGGCACTCTGCCAATTTCGGGTTCCATTGCTTTCTATTGAAGGTCAGAGCAGGGATGTGGCTAGAGGGTCTCCGTTGGGGGGGGGGGTGTCCACCTTGGGAAATTCCAACTGCACCCCCCCCCCCTTTGAGTCGGAATCACACCAACACAACTTTGTGCATAATTCCATTTGCACCCCCCTTGAATCAGAATCACAGACCAAACACAAGTTTTGCATAATTCCATTTGCACACCCCCCCCCCCCTTGAATCAGAATCACAGACCAAACACAAGTTTTGCATAATTCCATTTGCACCCCCTTGTACATCAGTCCTCAGGCCTAATATCCTATGTATTCATAAACTATGTTGTTATATATGCCCGGTATAAGAAAATTCAGATACTTTAACCTGAGAATTGCATAAATCCTAACATCTAGTAGCCTACTCCAGACAAATGCACACTGCTACCGGTAAGACACCAGGACACTGTGTCCGTCCATGTTTGTTCAGCCCAGTGTGAGAAAATTTGGAAAACTATACAAGAAAATCGCAAATCCTAGCATCTAGACTGGCCTCAACTGAAGCTTCCCTAGTGTTGG
Source organism: Siphonodentalium dalli (assembly GCA_032622095.1). Lineage (NCBI taxonomy): Eukaryota > Metazoa > Mollusca > Scaphopoda > Gadilida > Siphonodentaliidae > Siphonodentalium > Siphonodentalium dalli. The sequence continues at coordinate 193,648,601 of CP136065.1, read as the reverse complement.
AAATTTCAAACCTCATACTCCCTCTTAGGTTGGAAAATTCTCCAACTGATGACCATTTCAGTCCACAAGTTTCACCGAATGTACTAAACTATTGTTTTGTTAAACTAATTAGCAGTTTTGTATTGGTCACGGGGGAGGGACAGTGACACACCGGGCCGACCATGGTTCGGCCCGGTGTTCGAAAAGTTTGAAATCTGAACAACAAAATCGCAAAATCCAAGCATCTAGACTAGCCTCAAGTCTTCTTAGAGTTGGAAATTTCAAACCTGACACCGCCCACTTAGGTTGGAAAATTTCCAAATGATGACAATTCCAATGACAATGTTGACCAAATGTATGACAATATTGTTTTCTTAAATTTAGTAGCAGTTTTGACTAGTCACGGGGGAGGACCAGGACACAAGCTTTCCAAGTGTTGGAAATTTCCAACCTGTCACCCCCCTAAGGTTGGAAAATTTCCAACTGATGACCATTTCAGTCCAAAATTTTGACCAAAACAAAGGAAAATATGCAAATATTGGTCCAAAAACAATTAATTCCCCCCAATAAATTGTTTGAAAATCAAACGACAAGAACATTTTCAACCCATTGTTGGTGTGAAATGAAATTTCCAACTGTTGAAAATTTTGACTAAAGTTGTGGGGGGGGGGTGAGACACCCCCCCCCTCACACCCCCTCTAGCCACATCCCTGGGTCAGAGATACAACATGTTAGCATGTAGCGGAGATAGAACAATATAGCACTGTCAAAAAAGTGAGTTTTTGAGATGGAACAGATTTACACAGCCTCTCATTCAAATTTGGTATGCGTTAGACACGATATCTGGTGATTTACGGACATGAAATCCCGCGCCGAATCGAAAGATACCAATATCTAATTTTCCCGCCAAAATGGAGATGGAACAGTTTAGTTCTGACGCGACGAAAGGGTGTTGTAGGGTGGCCACTACTTTAGACGCCCTAAACGTACACCCCACAAATATCCCACCTCTATCTAAAAATGGTCGCCGTCCAGAGGGGTCCAATTCGGTCAAGGGGTCGATAAACACAGGTCCGCAGAACAAAAATTGACCACCCCCCAATATGATTAAGTATTACTGGGGATGGGGTCAATTTTTTTCTGTTTACCTGTGTCGAGAAATGGCATGGGTCGGCCATTTTGCATCGGATTGGGGTGTGTGGGTTGTGGGGCCACTCTATATAACACTCTTTGTATGACCTAAATATGTCAAGAGTTTGCATGAAGGGCCGAAGAAATTGCGTGGGTCCCCTAGTTGAACCCCTCTGGACGGCATCCATTTTGGATCGGGGTGGGGTGTGCGGTGAATATTTATGGTGTTTTTGGGTCCACCACGCATACACCACTCTGTTTGACATAAATCGGTTAAGGGCTCAGAAATTGCATGGGTCCCTATATATGATCCACTCTGGACGGCGGCCATTTTGGATCGGGTGAGGTGAATATTTAGATTGGTTTGGGGTCCACTCTAAAACACAATTTGTTTAAACTAAATCGGTCCAAGGGCCGATAAATGGCATGGGTGCCCTATTTGAACCCTTCTGGACGGTGGCCATTTTGCATCGGAGTGGGTGTGGGAAAAGAGTGCCTTGGGGGCCACCCTACAACACCCTTTGTTTGAACTAAATATAAAAATTTCGAATAAGGAATACGCACTCACCATCTGAAATCATGACTGTCTGCGAGAAAATAAATAAACCATTTTCTATTTGCATATTTTAGTTTTTTGGCCGCCATTTGCAGACCTATTTTTTTTAAATCACCATAAAACTACATAATGTCTGAAAAGTTGAATCATTATTGAGCATTAATGTCTTCCAGATTATTAAAAACGTGGTTGAATAATATTGATGCTATTATATTGTTTTGGTCCTTCACCCGATAAAAAATAGTCCTGCAAATGGCTGCCAAAAAACTAAAATATGATAACGCAGTGTGTTTTTTGAAAATATTTCCTGTCAAAACAGTCTATCGACCTGCATAGAAAAATGGTTGTTTTTTTAAACAACCTTTTTTCATAATTCGAACACATCAACACACCCCTCCTATTGTGAGGGTAACATGTGTTGTTATAATACTATAGCATACATTGGTTATAAAGTATAATGATTTTTCCCTTCAAATTGATAGTTTGAAATTGAGATTTTTGGAAAATTCACGAATGGGGCGCCTCCTTAAATTGATAATTTTCAAATTTATATTTTCACTCGTTTTAACGACACGCCCCTTTGATATTTATGAATACGTTGTCCTAATATTTAAATGCTTGCATGAGGTTTCAAATTTGGCGAATGCTAATACAAAATCTTCAACAAATATTCAGGGAAAAATGTGGACACTGACATTCTGGAAGTAACTGTGTACGCCCTAAGCCCTAGAATTGATAGAGAGCATACATTGCGGTTGAGACTTGTATAGTACATGAATCAGTTATAACTTCTGTTTCAACTACTAATTAAATTAAACTACAATATCATTGTCTAAATAATTTATCAAACACAAGAACAACATATTTCATTCATATCCCAAGGGTCCGTATCAGCCGGAGTCCGTATAAGCAAGGGCCCATAACAACCAGTGGTATGATATATGTGAAAACAAAGGTCCGTACCAGCCAGGGTCCGTATATCAGCCAGGGTCCGCATATGAAACACATTAATTAATTTGAGTGGAGGATGTATGCCATAAATGCACACGCATATGTATAATATACAAAGAACTGAAGATAATAATATACTGCAGATAATAATTATACATAAAATAGTAGTTGACTGCAGTTATTTAGTCTGAGAAGTTTCCGTATACCCGACGTATATAACCACAATTAATTAAAGATACATAATCCGAATTAACGCTCCTAAATTACTATTTTTTTAATTGTCTGTTTATATTTTTCTTTGTGCTGAAGTACAGTTGTCTTAGTTCCTTATCCGCACGATTCGAACTTACTTTTCTGGACATTGATTTTATATGTCGACACAAAGAGTTAAAGTCTTTATCAAACCATGGTTTATATTTCTTACGCTTTTTATTTATTTTCCCATTCCGTGGTACTGGTAGCAAACTTTTACCTGCTGATAGGTCATATTTTCCGACAGCGAATCTATGTTCCATTCACATTCATAAATGTTTTAAATATTTCCTGCTAGGATCAGTCCGATGTGAAATTTACTTGATATTGTTCAAGAGACTTTTGATTCAATTTAACTGATCTAGGAGGTGACCTGTTGCAACCGGTTGACATGTCATAAATATGTGGGGGGGGGGCAAAACAAGTTGCAATTTATTGTGCAGATAGCAATTATAGTTTCCTGAACAATTTGATTTTCCGGTGGTACGACCTTTTAGAAGCCCACCGACGATAAGTATATTTACGTACACCATGCAGTTGCAACCCCTGTCATCGCGTCTCTACGTGCCACCAGCGTGAACGCATGCACATGACATGTTCAAATAGAAACGACGGTGTCCCAATGCTCTATAAATACGCACACCCCAACACCCTGTCGTCACGTCCCTACAAGGCTGATTGTAGATTAAAATCAACTTCCATATAAGGAATTAGAAAACAACGGCGGTCGGGCTGTTCGCTTCATTCGCGGCAAACATGTTCGGCGATGGCAACATTTCGAGGGTTAATTGCCTGGATTTGTTGGGCGAGTCGACGATAGTTCCGCTATACATACATGTGTGGGGTTCTTGGTGGTACGATGGCGACACAGGGCCCGGTCTGGACGCAAGTCATGTTATTGCAGGCACAATATTGAAATTCTGGCAAGTTATGAGGTTAATAGCAATCTTCATTGACAGCCGTCTTGTTCCAATGGACAAGAGTATATAGCTCGAGTCAGGCTGGTCCGTCCTGCATGGTTAGGTTAAAGACATATTATGGACTTGTTCGGGTATGTGAAACTGATAAGTTAGTATTCATGCGCCATGCCACTTGGGGAAATGTAACATTCTACTAATGGCTGCGGACACACGTACCACAGTTGCGATGGCATAGTAGGTGTGACAATTTATTATGGTGCAATTTTGGTGACAACAGTTACTGGTCGTCATATTTCTGTGCCATAGCTAGCGTATCGCCCGCTGAGTTTCCGCACAAGGTGTTGACTCGACCAATTAACCCATGGCGCTTCACCAAGGCTGATCTCTACTCATTACGTTTTGCTGTATTGTGTTCTCTACGATATATATAATTGCACGATCGATCGTCCAGAATTGTGTTTGACCGTGGCAATCCTTCACCCACATATCATGCATGCAGCACGTTTTGTTGATATGATCTCATGTTTATCCACTTATATAAATTGCATGCGTATTAAGACAGTTCCCCAATTGCGGTTTTTATTTTTGCGACGTTTAGTTCTCCGCATAATTCCGCTAATATTATCATGTGGGCCAATGAAGCTGTGTCGGAACTGTTGGGGGAACTGCAGCTGCGAGACAGTATCTGGAATAAACAAAGCGAACTATACAAGGACCAAAAACAAGAAAAAGACTGATTATAACGAACTTTGGAGGACTCATTATGCGAATATGCAGCGGGCGACATTGCTCGCTATGGCATATTAATTATGACAACCAATTGTCACCAAACTCCACCATATATAATTGTCACACCTACTATGCCATCGCTACTGTGATACGTGTGTCCGCAGCCATTATAGCCGAAAATCTGAAGCAAATCGAACGTATACCACTCCATAGAAAACATCGTCTGAACTACGCGCAATTGTAAATATTTACTTCTCGATTCGGGACGCAACTATCTGCGATAAGCTAACGAAAACGATTTCGCCATCGAGAGTCACTTTATTTAATTAATATATAAGAATGGCGGTGTTTGTTGTTAATTTCGATATAATAGTTGTAAAAATTACTACTTTGAGCAGATTATTCTCCATTTCTATTTGATCACCCTACCGGAGTGTTTCACATCACTTTAATAGTGGCATTTCTGCGTGGCAGCAGCCACCGTGCGTGGGTGGGTTTTCAGAGGAACCCATCCCGCTGGGCTGGCTACTAAAATCACAACAGACGCATCAGGGGCGTTCCGGGCTGGTCAGCTTCATTCGCGACAAACATATCAGTGATGTCGGCATTTCGATTGTTATAATTGCCTGCCATGTCTTTGGTGGGCTATTCGCCCTTATTTTCTTCGCGAATGTAGTCGACGGTAGTTCCGCTATACATGATTATGATTTTCAGAATATTTCTTAATGCTTTGAACTTTTCCAATGTTTACCGTCCAGTTTTTATTAAACTTTGGCCACTTATTGGACTAATTGAACTTTTATAGGTAATTACGTACATAACAGTGGTTTTGATATGCGAGATCTTATTATTGGAGAGTTATAAATAATGAAAATAACAATAAAGTCGATCTAATTTTCATGTATATACTGGTTGATGTTGTTTTTGCAGCCTTATAAAAAATGTATATTATTTCGCATGAACCCACTTTGAATGCCTTGGGTAGCAGTGCACGATTTACCGGGTTGTACATAGGGGTGTGGAAAATAGAAAAATAAGTACGGCATATTATAACAGCCAATGTAGCCTGTGTTAAATGTATCATTACTGGTTTGAAAATTATTTTACAAAACTGGGAAATTTAACAAAAAGTGAAAAATTTGGATACGTATAGCAGGATTTACGTTTTCAGTGAAGGCCAAGAACTTTAACTCTGTGTTATTGGTCACAAAATAGCCCGATTTATCCCCCATTTCTGCCATCTGTGCTTGCAAGATATTTTTTTCCAAATTGCTACGATAACTTTTTTCAGCGCTAACATGGTGGAAGTAGCTTATTTACTGACATTCGCTCAGTCATGGTCTGTTTTTGAGTTGAAAATTGTCAATTTGAGTAAAAACAGGGGTCAAATTAAGCGTTTTGTGCGTGCAAACCAAGGGGCATAACTCAGTGACTAACTTTAAAAAGAAGCTAACGTACAGACATAATTATGACTTCACCTACAATTTCTATGGGACTTAAAACATGCTTGATGGGACCTATGCCAAAGATAATGGCTCAGCATATATTTGAAGTATACATGCAGTACCCCCTCTCAGGTTCGACAAAATTGCTGGAAATGGTGTATTGCTACCTTGGATCCCTTTAAACGGATTAAATTATACAATTATATTTTGTTGCTTCTAACCTGTGATGAGCTGCTATATATGTGCACCCCAGAACTTTGTGCAATTATGATTGGAGAACGTGGGCGCATGGGGGCATACAGAGAACCTAAAAATCTGCTGAATGTTCGACCCAGTTACGATCTAAACGTCGGGGTCACGCAAAAATCATTCATATTGGTGATGCATTTACAGTTTTATTACCATAATGACGTTCATAAAGCGCTATTTGATAGGAACCCGCGCGTCGGTTATTATTCCCCAGAAAGCCATGATACCCGCTAACGATAAGACCATTACGATTACTCATCCGGTCCAATGTTAACCACACATCGGGGTGGAAACGGCGAAAGAAATGGAATCTGCAGGTATAATATTTAACCTTTCCATGACTGGAGCTTCCTGAAATTTTGCCAAAACCATGTGCGAATGCATTGTCTTATATAATTATGTGAGTCTCCCATATAGGGAGCTCGGAGCCTCGCATATATATAAGAAAATACATTGGCCAAACAATATTTACCTTGACATTGTAAGCCAGTGCATTCTCTTAGATATGCGAGGCTCGCATATATAAGAGAATGCATTGGCACATGGTATTTAATGCTGTACCAGCGCATCTACAGTCATGAAAGGGTTAAAGCGGTCAAGCAAATATCCAAAGAGCAGATGTATTTGGCGTGAAGTCAGTGGGAAGTAAAATACTTTATTTCTTTCGGTCAAAGTGTTTGGACTAAATTGGGCATAAGTTGGAAAATTTCAGGTTGGAAATGTTCAACAGAAAACTGTTGGCAAGATTGAGGTTCCAGTTCCAACCCAGGGTTGAAAATCTGCACATGGAATATTTCGGAATTGGGCATTTCGATCCGGTTCAAGGGGGTGCAGATGGAAATTCCAAGTTGGAGACCAGGTATATAGTCTGACACCCGCGGGCTATATATATAATACGAGCATATATTAGCTGTTTGATGTTGGTCATGTATATATATATATATTATCTTATACCGATGTAGATGGAAGTTACCAGAGTTGGATATTGTGTAGCTGGTTCAATGGGATCCAGTTAAAGGCACGGATGGCCTTGTTTGTTGGTTATTATTTAGAAATAAATGTTACCATTTTTCCAAATAATGAATTTCCTCAAGAATATGCTAATTGTATATGGTTATATCATGAATGCGATATTTCCAACAAAACACACTGTGTGTGAACCGAGCATTTGTTTATACACAGCGCATGAAGAGTGGGCGATAAGCAAAACACTCAAAACAGTGGCGATTTTTTTGGGAGAGTGATTCACGATGTCTCGTATACACTTATAGTGGTGTGTCCCCGGTGTTGAGTGTTTTGCGTATGGTACACGCTTTACTTATTGTACTGCATCATAATATGGCTTATGTTTACTATAACAAGCTATGTATGCGATATTTATAATAGTATAAGAACAAAATATATATGTATTTTAATATTTGTTTATTGCGGTTTTAACGGATGTGACTTTTTAAAACAGCAATGCCCATCGTGAAGGCCATCTGTATCTTTAAGAAATTCGAATTTCCCAACCGGATCCCCTTCATGTGGCAGCTATAATATTCCCAACTCTGGTAAATTTCGTCTGCACAACCATGCTCCCCACATTTCGTCGAATGAATGGTAAATTGTTCTATGTCCATGTTGGCGGAAAAATGAGATATTGGTATCATTGGATTCACACCGGAAAGCCCAATCCAATTAAACCGGAGAGCATTGCACAGAGTATGGCAAATTCCAATGAAACACGATGCAAATAATGTTCTATCTCGAGAAATCCGAAATCTATCAGTGCTATAAGGTTCTATGTCCTGTTTAAATGACGTCCCTCCAATACATCACCCGGTGAACGTCTGAGCGCATGGAGTGCGACATAATTACACATAACAATTTTAGCACTGACGAATATGAGTACTTTTGTTATCAAAATGTTCTATCTCCAATCGCATTTTCGCCGATATTAAAACATTTGTTAAATCTATGCATTCTATGGGCACAGATACTACTAAAACTCGTCTTCTTAACAGCAGTAACCGCAAAAGTATGCAAGGAAAAGAGTGCCATTGTTGCGCAATATGAAAAGAGCGATACGAAATTTCGATTTCCCACAAAACAAAAAAACAAAACAAAAACAAATAAGGGCGTAGAACAGTATAGCACTCAGTCGACGATTTAGAGAATGTTATAGAGAATGTTATAGAGAATGTTATAGAGAATGTTTCAACTCAACACACTATATTTACACTGACTAATGAAATCTTATTATCAGATTGATGCCAGTCTAGTTTCATGCTGTTTCAAGCCGAACTTTCCAATTGCTTTTGGTTAACTCATTTGTCAGAAAAACTGTCTGGTAAACTTGGCAGTGTGTTCACTATGTCGTAATAATAATTATTTATTGACGGTAATTTACTCATTGGTAATATAATTTCGTTGTCGTGAGTCGTGACTTCATGAAACATATCACCGAATTGTCGACATAAGTACATATACGGCGACCCCGGTGGTCCAGTCGGTATAGAGTGCTCACTGCACTACGCCGTCATATATAGGTCGTCCAGCGCCGACGAAGCTGGTTCTAACCCCGACAAGCGTGGATTCGTGATTCCGCGCTATATAAGGGAGGGTACTCATATTCGTGTATCTGGGCAAGTTTGTCAGTTGCTTTCCGGTGGTCGGTGGTTTCCACACGAATTGGAGTGATTTCCCGCGGTGACATTTACCCTCTGAGTTGTTTTTCATATCCGACAACGTCGTGATATGGCTTTGCGGCTGAAACAACGATAAACTCTAATCAACCAAACCATAATGTCGAATGTACGTCAATATTCCAGGACAGTGATAGTTAAAGAACAAGAAAACTAAGATGCATGCATCAGGTCGGCCGTGAACTATCTACCATAGAATTGTTGTAGCTATCGATTATACATTTTGAAACACCTGTCTGTATGTATGTGTGTATGCGTGAATGCATGTGTGTATGTGTTATAGACTCTAACACTGCTCGAATTTGGTATTTAACGTGTCAACTTGACCTCGCTCATAGGCATGTTTCTGGACCTTGACCGATCCGACTAAAAATTTGTGTGTAGGACTACTTCGATCCCGGGAGCAATATGGACGGGTCCAATTTCACGTGGGACCATGTTCTCGAACGTGCTGATATAGGCATGTTTCTGGACCAATTGAACAATAGTTTGGCCAGACGCTGTATATACTGGGTACTGTCCAGATGGAGGCGATCACAAAAAAAATCACTAACTAGCCCGAACGAAGTCGAGTACATCAGCTAGTTTAATATATATTTTGGACATTTGTCTGTCTGTTTGTCTGTTAGCTATGGCCGGGAAAACTGCCGGACAGATTTGACGAAATTTGATGCCTAGGGGAAATTATTTCCAGGGAGTATTTTGGACGGGTCAAATCTTGATCCCGACCTGACTTTGACATTCAAAAAGATCAATTCAAGGTCAAATCTGGTAAAACGGAAGTATTTCAACGAAATTTGATACCTACTGTTACTTTTGTCCCAGGAGTGTTTCGGGTGGGTCAAATCATGACCCTGACCTGATCTTGACATTCAAAATTGTCAATTCAAGGTCAAATCGGGTATAAAGCCGGGCGGATTTCGACGGGTACTTTTGTCGTGACTTTTGTCCGGGGAGTGTTTTGGACGGGTCAAATCGTGACCCCGACATGACCTTCACCTTTAAAATAGTCAATTCAAGGTTAAATCGCGCATTTCTCCGAAAATCAGAGGGGAACATCCCGGACGAAGTGGGGTCCACGAGCTACTATTATATATTTCTAGATTTAGTTACAAACTAAATACCTGTATATTGTACAAAGAAATGTTTGACAAATATATCTGTATCAATATTACCATACGGGTCATTAAAATAGATACGACGAAACAAATTTTGAAGGGTGCATGTATCAGGTAAATTTTTATATTTCAAATGATGACAGGAATGCAGAAAGTTGAAGTACCTACGTAATACTGGCTATCCGCATGAAGAGATATACATGTATATAAAAACCAGATGAGGGATATGTCTGTACAGTTGCTAAACAATTCAGTCATGCAAAAGAGGATCAAAGAGTAAGATACCAAATTGCTGCCTGTGGTAATGTTTTTTAACGAAATTCGGGATAATTAGATTACTCTCACCCTGGTTATCCAGAAGATAATTGTGGAATCTGATGACGATCGGACAAGGGGTCTCGTCTGTAGGATCAACCAAATTATTTAGCCATAAAAATAGTAAAATTGAAGATCACCGCTGGCAGTGATGTCTTCACAAGGACAGTTTGAGAACAAAATATGGCTCACATCTAGCGGTGACCCAAAATATCCACATAAGAAAAAGTTCTCCAATAAAAGCTGGCTGCAGGGTGCGCCAATTGATTCAAATTCGAAATTTAGCAGGGTGTACTGCTTGTGGCCATGTTTTCCCCGCAAATTTGATAGACTGATGGACAAAACCACTGAATCCGTTGAATCAATATACATGTATACATGGATTAATTTATATGCATTGTTATACACAGTACTGGTATATAAAGGTACTGAAAATAACTATATTACTAGTATACACAAAATAAACCATATATCATGGCTATGGGTTCTAATATCCGAACATGACAGCCGAGAACTTGGTGTGAATTAAAGAGTGGTGGTTTCTCAAGCATATCTAACCCTCCACGTTAGTAACATGCCATTAAATGGCATAAGTATAATCTAGCTTGAGGACAGAAGTGATCCATAAAACCCCCTTAATTCAACCAGGTCCTCGCGCGATGTATGATCGATCACATGATGATCTAGGGGGATTAGAATTGATGTATAAAAACAGCACTGCATGTAAATATAAAATAAAATAGTGCTACATCTTATTACAGATTATTGCCATATATAATCAGTGATTATACAGACAGTCTGACAAAATAAAGTTTCAGTGACACTCTATCCGAAGAGGGGAATAATTTCATCTGTTACAGTCAATGGAGCAATTATGAATCTGGAAAGGTGAAATTTCTAAGTAATACTAGATATCGACATGACGCGATAAAATATAACGTAAATGCAATATGGCCGCTGGCGACCATTTTTTCCTATGAAATTAAAAAAATATTTGATAGCTCTCATCTGATAGATCAATATCAAGATAAATATGAAGTTTGGTGATGATCGGATGAGTGAAGTGGACTGTGGTCTGTGCTAAACGGTTTAGTAATGCTTGAAAAGATTCTTACCTTAATATTTGTATGTTCACTTTATAAACTTCACTGAGTCATCTTTGTCATGTATTGAGTTTGATATCTTTTGTTAACAGTTTATAAATCATATATGGCTCATGTTTGTTATTTTAATTTATGTGTTTATTATCATTAAATAAAGTTGCATTCCTTAAAAAGATTCTTACCTCAATGTTTTTATGTTCACTTTATAAAATCCACTGAGTCATCTTTGTCATGTATTGAATTTGATATCTTTTGTTAACAGTTTATAAATTATGTATGTCTCGTGTTCGTTATTATATTATATACACTTTATAGTGTGTTTTCAGAACGAAAACAAATTAAATAAAATCAACAAATTTGTAAATTTAAAAACAATTCAAACGTTGTTGTATTCCATGTCCCAGCCCGGACATATACACCAAATTTCAATAATATTCATTGAGAAACAACGGACCAAACGCTATATAACACCCGTATACATCTTTTATTCCGTATCGGACTCGGGTACATGTTATAGTAGGTACCGAATTGACACATGTCGACTGGGCGAGTTGGCCCTGGGGCGATTAGATCGATTCCGGCACATTCTAGAATTTACCGTATGTATCCGTTTACGCGTAGTTTACTTTAGAAAGTTCCGCAATTAATACCGTAAATAGAGCGACCTTATTTGACAGAGAATGCCTCTGTTATTGATTATCAAGTTGCTGTACTTTAAAAACGACAAATTCACATGCTCGTTCAAGCGCAGTTAGTCTATTTTCCCCATGTCAAAGGACATCCACAAATACTAAATAACGCTAACCTACTGCCGAATGTTTGACACGACAACTGTTAACATATTTGGGCTGAATTCATCTGACGCGGTATTATTCCTCAAAATAAACAACAAAACCATCGTTACTTGGAAATGTAGTTTGGGCTAACATTTACATAAATCCTCCAGATCAATTATCCGACACACACGTCAGATGAAAAAGTCACATGAAGTAACCGGCCAAATTGGCCGAAACAAGGGCACGCCTTCGGTCGCTTGCTCATTAAATTGACATCACACCGAAAACGCGCGTGTGTTTCCAACAGTGCTTCTACGACGATACAACCGCGCATCTCCTAGTTCTATGTTGTAAACTGTATTGCGAAATCGACAGGAATAGAGCGTTTTACTTTATTTTGTTAGAATGGAACGGCTAGTATAGTAGCAGTTATATTCGCTCAATATCTCGACATTCGCCCGGTTGAATTTGATACAATTCTGCATATTTCGTCAAAAGATATATAGTGGTAGAAATAGGCTGCAGAAAGATTTTTTTCACAAATGTTTCGGATTTTATAGGAACACGATTGAGTATTTCCTCGTCGATTGTTTCGTCAATTCTTCCTGCAGTCACCTTGCGTTGAAATTAATATTCACCTTTCGCCAATTTCCATCAATTGATGATTTCGGAAATGGGTATATCGAAAAATATATGAGCATGCTTCTTTGTGCCCAACAACCAACCACCGATTCAATCTTATTATAACTAAAGTAAATATCACATGTATATTATGTGCGCGAATCGATGTTCTGTGTGCGACTATTTCGTTTCTGGAACGAGATATACTCAAATCCGTCTTGTCTCGCGCTAAAATGACAAATTCGCTGAACTATATTATTCAAATCAGCTGCATGACATACGAGTTTCATATGTTACTGAACGTTATAGCATGCACGAGCTACTTGATGATGCGCTGGTTTCGCCGTGCCGATGGTCGTGAACACGTTTTGTAAAGGACTCTACTATTATTGGGCAGCTTTTCTCAGTCGAATTGATTTGCTTGAAATAATTAGCGTTTTAACGATAACCTGGCGGACCATGTTTACATCCCTGGTCAAGTGGTCCTGCTAATGTGCTATGATGCGGTTGGGTCCTGCTGAATTGCTATGATGCTGTTAGGGCAAACTGATGCTGTTAACAAAAAGTACCGTAATATTTTTTTAATTTCTCTTTTTCGCAGTGTTCCAATAATCTGAACATATTCAAGAAAAGCCATTATGCGTATCAAATATTCAAAAATATATTTATTGCGAAACATTTTTAATACCGGTTGTATTAGTTGTTTAAAATCGACTATATTCAAGATGGTTATTCACGTCGTTTTAGAAGCACCAGCGCAGGCATTATTATATATATTTTTAAATAAATATGTTCTTGAATGTTTCATACACACACTGGTTTTTTCTCAAATCGCTCGGATTAGCAAAACACCGCGAAAATGACAACTTTAGAAAAAATAACGGTACTTTTTTGTAACGGCATCATTTTGCCCTACCCGCATCATAGCAATTCAGCAGGACCACCAGCATCATATCATATTAGCAGGACCACGTGACCAGGGGTGGTTTACTGGTGCAGTTTCGCTCCCCAGAAACCAGCCGTAAATCTTATATACCTGTCAATTGTGTGTTGCTTTTGTGTATAGAGTTGCCTATGATTTAGGTCATATTATGCACCTGCCTACTGTCATGTGGAGAAACAGAAATGAAATAAATATATTACATGCATAATTATGCTATACATTAATTGGGGTTGTCTCTTTTGAATGGGCCTAAACACTTTTTTGACTCACGTAAAATGGGTAAATTTCACCACTCATTGTCAAAGCACGCCGGTATCACGAAACGTCAACGAGAAAATTACAATCGTCTCATACCAAGGATTAAAGCGATTCCGAGTATATATATGTACACTGTACGTCAATATTCCAGCATAGTAAGAGTTAAAGAACAAGGACTCTTCGACCGCTTGCTCATTACATTGACATATCGAACGTAGCTATTTGATCTTGTTCGTGTATATATCTTACCGATGGGCAGTCGGGGGCTCCCCTAGACTTAGAAGTCGTACATGATGTATAAGTACAATGTACTCCAATATTCCAGCACAGTAAGAGTTAAAGAACAAGGACGCTTCGGCCGCTTGCTCATTAAATTGACATATCGAACGTAGCTATTTGATCTTGTTCGTGTATATATCTTACCGATGGCCAGTCGGGGGGCTCCCTGGTATCAATTCCGGGTTCGACGGAGAGGAAAATCTAAGTTTGCGCATGAACGGGTATTCTGTAACTCGAAGCCGGTCGCATGATTTACACACTCGGTGGATATAATGAAGACTTTTATAACATCTTATGGATCATGAACACATCTCTATGGACGAAGACACGGGCGAAAGGCCAAACTTACAACGTGGGTGTCAGAATGTCAAAGGTGCTGCATTGAAGTCGGTTGCATTTCAGTAACTTCCAGGATATTTCGGGAACAAACCTGGCAAAGGTTTCTTGTTCTGAAATCACTGAATTTTTTTTGATTTGTTGTAGTTTTTCTATGGTCTTTCATATATTTTCTTCATTGAATTCAAGGAATATTCTGCGATTTCGGGCGCTTTCGGCAAAACGGATTTTTTTTGCAACATTTTAGGGATCTTTAAGTGTCTTCGCCATGAGAATGTCAAGCATTCTTCACATATTTTTAATATGTGGACTGGTAAAACTCTCTATCTCTCTGTTCTCAAACTCAGAGGAGATCGATATAGCGAGTTTTATAGATGGTGTTATGGAGTGCCGCCATTTCCCGGGACTGACTTTATCTGTTACAAAAGGGAATAGTTCGTGGGTTCGAGGTTTCGGGTTCAGCAACGTTTCAGCGAGGCTACCTGTGGACGGAGATACATTGTTTCCCATCGGATCATTAACTAAAGCCTTTACATCGTCGCTGCTGGTTGTTTTATTGAACGAGTCAAATGGAAGGTGAGTGTTTGATCATACCATGAATCTCTACTTTAGCTACGCCCGTATATAGAGATCATATTCCACAAGTACAAAACCTGGGAACTTTTTGATGTTCTGACCCGTTGTGCAGGGAACTTTATAACATTGAACAAATAAGGCAGAAAGTATATTTCTTTGTTAATAATTGGTCCTCAATAATCTAATTCACATTAGGGATGGTCCCAGCTGGAGATAATGAGATTGCATGTTTTTTTGGGACTTTTTCAAGCCGATGTCGCAATAAACCTGGGAAAAAATCCATAATCGTAAGCGACGCAAAGCAAATTCGCTCACAAAGTCACTTAAATACTGCAATTTCAAATAGGGAACTTCGTCTACAGTGAAATACATTATTAAAGAACAGATAATAACTGAGAAATATATTACCTGCACTATTTTTTAATGTTAAAAACTTCCCAGTCACAACATCAGACAGTTCCCAGGTTTTTGGTGGAGTATATGATCTCGACGGGCGTAAGCTAAAGTAGAGATGCATGGCATGATCTACGATTGTCCATGAATTACAAGCTGCTTTCCAAGGTGTCGCGCTTAATTTTCAACTTTCAACAATTCAATATAACATTGGTTACATCTATACTATAAGGGCATATATGGGGGGGGGGGGGGGTATTGACTCTTTCCTTATCGTCTCGGGTATTTAAAAGACAAATTGTGAGTCGATGTCTTATAATATGGTCAAAATCAATATATTTATACCAGATATCCACACACTTTTTGTTAAGAATAAAATCCAGATGGACACTTCATGATGATTATCCAGAATATGATGAAATCCTCGGAAAATTTCCGTGGATCTTTGGTGCTATTCCAATAAACAGAAACGTATGCAGGTTATAATACACCAAATACAAATTAGTAGAGTGATATCCCCTGGGACCACCAAGCTAGGATCAGCATTAAAAAAATCCTGGCAGCTGAATGGTCAATGACACATGGATGAAAAGTGCACGAAAAAATGCACAAACGTCTTTCCCGACGAGAAACATCAAATATAGCCACATGGTGAACGGTCAGGACTGTCCAATTGGCGAATAATTTATGGGAGGGGTTGGTGTTTTTTTCGATGTCATTTTTCTCTCTCCATTTTAAGGGTAGTGTGACGTTTGTCAAAACTTCATGCAGTGTGACGCAGTACGTTGACAAGTACTTTTGGGCACATTTTCGTGTGTCTAAAAGGGACGTTCTTCAAATTTTCAATACTCGTGCAGGGTCAAATCTTTCCTGCGAATACAGGCCAGCGGGATTTGTTAACACTGAGGCCTATGCAAATCATTTGGTGTATTGTAACCTGTATGGTTAGTGTATCGCGGCAACATATACGGTAATGTTGACACAATAAACTCATTCTTGCATATTTAATGGGCTTCTGCGTGGTTTGAGTAGTGGATTGCCACATCTTTACAAAAGTTAAATGACAGTGACACAATGCTGCTAAAACTGAATTGAATATAAATGAGATTCTTCATTCGAGGAAATTATCCATGCATCATGGGAACATTATAAACTAGAACATTATCAAACTTGATCTGAGTTGATACACATTCTGAAGCCCCATTCATAACTGTGCTGACATCTACTTATGTATACAAATCATACACATTACATATTATACATGTACCATGCAGTTAAAATGTAACCATTATTCTACAGCGGGTTAGCATTACTAAATTCATGTTCTGCTACGGGAGACCTATAGACTCAGATTTAAGTTCCCAGATGGTGAATATTGTGATGTGCACCTATTTGGGCACCTCGAATGTGCAATGTGCCGTCTACCAATTCGGTGATATAGAGACACTAAAAAAGAAAACTAAACTTTCTAAAGAAACTAAAATATTTGTTAATACCGACACTTTCCAGAGAAGATAAGGCATATTAGAGCAGAATGAGATCCACAGAGGGTGAATTTAGTGATGCTAGCCCGCTGTGCGGGGTGACGTCACTAAATTCAGCCCTCTGGGGACCTAAATTCTGCACCATTTTCTCAGGTCTGGACATGAACTGGTCGGTTGCCCACTTCATTTTCAGCACAATTCGGATCAAACTATGATGGGAGGCCAAATTCACATTTAATAATCAATTGTACTTTAGCACAAATAATTGGGTTCAGTTGCTGCACCATGCAGCGCAGCTCCCGCCATGAAAGGGTTAAGTTTCAGGCGGGAAACGACAAGGACTTCTTGACACCCCTTGATGTAGCATAAATGTTTCGTTGCTGCCATCAAAATGGGATGTGACAGGATTTTGGCATATAATAAATATCCTTATTACGCGCGCCGCGTGTATATACTAATGTAAGATTCTTGTTTCGCCTGGACGCATGGGGTTTTTATTTATAGAATGGGAATTTTTGGGAGGATTAAAAGTCGAACTGTGACCGGAGGCCGGGTCCGGTAAAAGGTGTAGTTGGGAATTTCAATTTCGTTTATTGTCGTTAACATTATGTCAATAATGTTGATTTTTGGTTTGTGATAAGCTATGCCAAT
The DNA here is from genome assembly GCA_032622095.1 of Siphonodentalium dalli. Lineage (NCBI taxonomy): Eukaryota > Metazoa > Mollusca > Scaphopoda > Gadilida > Siphonodentaliidae > Siphonodentalium > Siphonodentalium dalli. The sequence goes on along the minus strand of CP136065.1, from coordinate 193,630,849 downwards.
TACAAATAAAAGAAATGAAAAAGATAATTTTGTAAGTCTTATATTTCAACTTTTATAGACATTTTTCGTTCTGCAGCCCACTGGAGGTTGTGGTCGGATACGGCCGAGTCGGTCGCCGGTTCGTTAATTAGGCGCTGGTTGTTATTGTATTTTAACGGAATTTTGAGTTGTATTGGACATTTGCGAAACCAATATATTTTATATTCTATATTTACAATCATGGGTATATAATATATGATCTTGAGCGCGTTACCATTTCTGACATTGGTTTTCTTGTCAGAAATGGAATGCATATGTTTATAGATCAGTGATGTCTGAAAAGTTATATATGCTGCCCGTATGATACAATAAATATTAATTCGTATCTTCAGACAAGACTTGCAATATTATGTCTGTCATTTGCAGAATGAGGTCCGCATGCAGAGGGTGCGTTTAGTGACGCTATCCCATAATCCCACACGGCGGGCTAGTGTCACCAAATCCACGCTCTCTGGACCCCATTCTACTTTAGGCCTTAACTGCTACGAGAGACCTATATAGGATCAGATTGAAGTCCCCCGTGCATTTGAAGTTGGTGATGTTCACACATTAGTCACCTCGATTATGCATTTTATCTTCTGCAATTTAGGGGACATATATATAGACACTGAACAGAAGAGAAAGAGTAACCAAAAACAATGTTAAAGGTACTCAATCCGATAAAAACTCCTCTCAATTACTATTTCAATGGCTACGGGGGTAAAAAATATTTGATTCGAGTCGAGGAAGCCACCCATCAAAGCTCAGATTTTTTAGATATCGATTTTATTAATCTATTATTTTTCATTATCGGGAATACTTTCTGGCCCAGAACAGTCAAAATTGCGTTATTATTACCACTTGATTTTAGAGTTATCCATCCTTGTCTGTTTGAATAGTGTTTTGGTGTACACATCTCGAGCAGATTACGCAATTGAAGGCAATTATTAGTACTCATCTCGAGAAAATAACAAATTTCAAAAATCAATATCTAATAACTCTGAGCTTTGTTTGATGGGTTCCTCGACTCGAATCAAATATTTTTTACCCCCAAAGCCAAATAAATAGTAATATAGGACCCTCTGATCGGATTGTTGTTGTTGGAATCTGTTGAGATGGGGACCCTCTGATCGGATTGAGTACCTTTAATTTGAGACTATAAATAGTTCCGATATAAGACGAGGCTTGTAAGCAGAATGAGTTCCCCATTAGGGTGAATTTGGTTATGTTAGCCCGCTGTGTGGAACCTCATTCTGCAAATGACAGACACATTATTTCAAGGCATGTCTTCAGAACAATAGCTCAATGACTCATATATATATAGGTTATGACTTTGATTTCGCAAATATAACGGATTCGAATATTACGGTAAACATATCTGTAGAACGTACGTGTGTATATAGAATAGTTTAAACAGGGAGTTATAGAGTACACTGTCAAAGCGATGGTACTCTTGTGGTGAATTGTCATGTTTGTATTGGTAGATATCGTTGTTTAACAAGCTAACAGCATAGACCGTTGCCCGTAGCAAGGTCGTGAACCAGGCCACTTTATATGTGCATGCCAGCTATATAGGGTACTGAAATATCCAGGTAAATTATACAGAGGTATACACCTCGGCATATTCTGATGGTATTAAGCAACTAAATAATTGAAATTATGCCCTTTGGCATAAATTTTGTGTACAGGGAAGCTCGAGTCAGCATAAACAAAAATACCGGCAGCTGAATGGAAAAAAGTGAAAGAAAAAAGAAATTCATAGGCTATGTTAATTCCTCGGTCATTTGTGTGGGATTGTTAGTCAAGCGTCTACGTTGTTCGCCAAATTTGGTATGGGGTGGGGTATTTTTCTATACTGAATTTTTTTGCACAAAAGGGTGTAGTTGTGGAAATGCCAATTTATTTCCAGGAATAAGTATGGTAAGGCACCATTTCTTTTTTGACAACTTTTGTCCGACGTGGAGTTATAACCGCCAAAATGTTTAAAGTTCGGCTCAGTACCGTATAATGAATTGTGGGTATGGCTTAACCCTAACACTGTCGCCTATGGGAAATAATTAGTTGATTGTAACCTGATGTATCAGTCCCACGGTATAATAACACGTCACTGCCGCGGTATACCGATACATCATATATACGTCGGCATACTATACTGATGTGTCAGACCCGTGGTATATATACCACGCTATTACACCGGTATACCGAGGTCTCATACATCGGCATACTGATGTATCAGTCCCGTGGAATATATACACCACGTTATTACCCCGGTATAACGAGGTATCATACATCGGCATACTGATGTATCAGTCCCGTGGAATATATACACCACGTTATTACCCCGGTATACCGATGTATCATACATCGACATACTGATGTGTCAGACCAGTGGTATATACACCACGTTATTACCCCGGTATACCGATGTATCATACATCGGCATACTGATGTATCAGTCCCGTGGAATATATACACGACGTTATTACCCCGGTATACCGATGTATCATACATCGACATACTGATGTGTCAGACCCGTGGTATATATACCACGCTATTACACCGGTATACCGATGTCTCATACATCGGCATACTGATGTATCAGTCCCGTGGAATATATACACCACGTTATTACCCCGGTATACCGAGGTATCATACATCGGCATACTGATGTGTCAGACCCGTGGTATATATACCACGCTATTACACCGGTATACCGAGGTCTCATACATCGGCATACTGATGTATCAGTCCCGTGGAATATATACACCACGTTATTACCCCGGTATACCGAGGTATTAAAGGTACTCAATCCGAATTAAGGCTCGCAAATTACTATTTCCTTGGCTTCGGGGGTAAAAATATTTGATTCCAGTCGAGGAACCCACCCATCAAAGCTAGGAGTAATCAGATATCGATGTTTGAAATCTATTATTTTAATTTTATGTGGCCCAGTAAACTGTTCGACGAGAAGAACTTATCTGACCAGATAGCGGATGAAGATCGATAACTCTAAAATCCAGTGGCTTTTTTGTGTCAGGTATTTGACAACCGGCAAAATTTGGTTGAACAAAACGTTGATAAATATCAGGTTTTGGACAATTTTATACTATAGTTGACTGTGGTTAGCATTATTTTTGGGCAAATAAATGATTCTGATAACTGAAGCGGCATTTCAAAAAATGTTGTTGTTGTTGTTGGAATCTGATGATATGGGGACCGTCCAATCGGAATGAGTACCTTTAAACTTCGGATTATATTGATGTAACAGTCCCATGATATATACACCGCGTTACTTTCCGCCAATGCAAGGTATAATACATCTCCATGCATATACTGTGATATACTACCCAATAGATTACCCAATAGTATGCCAAATAGTTTTGGTTCTCCTAATCATTCGGAAAGCTTCATTCTAAAAAACTAAATGATTCCAGCATAAAGAACCAAAATGTTCTTCGTGAACAACCGAATGAATTCCAATAAGGTTATTCGCGAAGAACCAACTGGGTTTTTCGTGAATAACTAGATTTGTCCTTTACAAAGAATCTAGTTGATTGTCCACAAACAAAACAATTGGTTCTATGCAAAGAACCGATATGCTGCTTCACAATAATCCAGATTATTCCACAAATTGGTTCTAAGGTATTTTTGTTTTCAGAAACGAAGAACCAAGTTATTCATTGATTATTTGGTTCTCAGACACACATGCAGAACCAAGCCGTTCAATGTTATTTGATTGTGTACTAACAACCGTTTTCGAACATATTAATTTTAGAACGGTTCTCAACAGAAAACTTAATAAGCAATGAGTGACTTATGGTTCCATAATTATAGGGATAATAGTCCCTGCAGTAAAGTGAGATATTTGCCACCCACGGTGTACCATCATGGTACATGGTACTTCAGTACCTATCTATATTGCGGTGCACATACTGTACAGTAATGTCCTAAATAATCGACCATTTAACCACAGCAGAATTATGGGTAACTTTTCAGGATTTAGTCGGAAATATGGCTTGTTGCCATTCATAGGAAAGCTCTCACTGAGAGCATTGCGAATACTAGACAAGCAGTACAGTCCAGATAATAAATTAAGCTCCAGAACCACTCAAAATCTCGAAAAAAAACCCTAACGTGTTCACAGTTTATTCGACCGGATATATTGATAATAGAATGTTTTGGAGCTTCCTCTTTCAAATGGTATATAGTATAGAATATGTTGTATATAATGTTACTTGGGATTCGAGCATTGAGTGGGCATTTGAGAAATATAACCAACCTTGTTCTACATAATAATTTTACCCCACCAGTATCATGTAGCAAAATCAACAGAACCCACCAACTTCATAGCAAATTAGCAGGACCACTTAACCAGGGTTCGTAAATTATAGTATGAGTCACACAATTATAATGCAATGATGTGAATTCCATACTGATTTAGGTGACTTTTTTGGGGCATTTTATAGGTATAACTTCGATACAAAGATACGAGACATACTGGGGAGCGAATTTAAGATGAGTGGACAGTTCAGAAGCGAAGAGGTGACACTTAAGGACATTCTGTCACATAGGACCGGGCTATCTGGCTCTATACTGGGTCTATTAGGAGGATATGACGATGTCTGCAACCGGAAGTGCATGTCCTGGTAAGTGGAAAGTAAATATCGCACGTGCCTAACGTAAAGAGTCAAAGGTTGCATTCTGAACTACTCGACCCTCGACCTTACGGCAAGAGCATACGGTACGAAGAATGACGAGGTTTGCCGAAAGCAAAACGGTAGGTTATATGTGCGTTGGGGTTTCAGTTGTAGAACATACTAGCAAGGCGTTGTTGGTCTTATTTGGGGCTGGGAACTACGAAAGCGCATTAGGGCGCCATCCGAAACACCAGCGCACCCCCCAAATACAAATACACACAACTCGTTATAATGAGTTGTTTGAAGTCATTATAAGGACTTGTAGAAATAAAAACAAGTCGTTATAACGATCGACTTGTAGAACAATTTACAAGTCGTTATAATGACTTGTAGAACAATTTACAAGTCGTTATAATGACTTGTTTTTATTTCAACGACTTCTGACAAGATATAACGACCTGCAAGTCGTTATAACGAGTTGTAAATCGTTATACTGACTTGGAAGTCGATATAACGAGTTGTGCATTTGTATATTTGGGGGTGCGGTGGGAATATATGTTATAAGTTGCTCTATGTCAACGGCGACAAGATATCACAACTGGAAATTTCAACATTTGATTGTGTCTATAATTTCCAAAGACTTCAGAAAGCTATTATAGACTAATGAGATATATTTCCGAACAAAAACGGACATCAAACAGATATTCTTTATGTATAAATTTGTAATTGAACGGGAGAATCCATTTAGTATATAAAGGGTCAAAAGCTGGACTATTTTTTTTTTAGATTATTCCCGGTTCATTTTATTTCGATAGAACATCCCTATCGGCAAAATTAACACCATGGCTACCTAGCTGTGGCCCCCACACAAATACCCTACAGCAACAGCCGTACCAAGCTTGTGTAAGCTACTCAGCACAACATGGCGGCCCGCCACAAAACAGGGTGTACTGGACGATTTGTGAGAGCGGTTGCGATTGCATGGGGGTATAAATGGTGGGGTTTATATATGGGGTATATATATATATGTTTGGTGCATACCATTCATTCTCGATCGAAAATCATCGTGCATTTACACCTGTCATATATATTGAAAGTTTACTCTGGCTTAACCCTGTCTATAGTGAATGGATTCTCCCATCAGTTATAAAGTTATACATTGGAACGATATATTATTCACTTGGAGGGGTGTTCATGTAATAAAAGCAGACGACATGCAGAAAAACAGATAATACAAGAGCAGAATGATTCATGTTGATTGGAGGGAAATGTTCAGATAATAAGTTAAACAAAATACCTGTTAATTAACATATTCTATACTGAATGGATATTCTCATTCAGTTATAAAATTCTACATTGGGATGGTCTATTATTCATTGGGAGGGATGTGCAGATAACTCAACAGACGACAGCGAGGAGGGGAACGAGATAAAAGTGCAGAATGATACCTATTCATTGGAGGGAAATGTTCAGGTAATAAGTTCAACAAACGACCTGTCGTTTGTTGACTTATTATCTTAACTAGTGTTCGGTCCGAATATTCGAATGTTCGAATATTCGCTCGTAAAATTAAATATTCGAATATTCGAATAATTATTTGACTATTCGAATATTCGAGAATAATCTCCGGGTAATTGTTTCCTGGTTTGTTATTAGTCTGAGGGTCTGTTAAAAGCATAGTCTATTTTCCACTGACCATAAACGAATTTGTATGACGTAACTGTAACGTTCTGATTTGATTGGCGTCATGACGTCGAAATAATTTTATTGGCTAGGTGTAAACCAGACCGTGCTTGCATGTGGTCATATGAAGCGGACATATAAGGCATCGTTTTGTTTTGTTTGCGCGTTGTCACTTGTGTGTATAATATGGCGTCAAATTCGAAGAAATCTGATATATGGACTCACTTCACGTTGGATGCCAAAACTAAAAAGGCAACCTGCAAGCTCAATCCAGATCATGTTCTTAGTTATTGTGGCCCTACGACCAACTTGTGGAACCATGCATGGGGCATTGACTACTTGAACTTCATAAACAGATAAACTCTTGCTATTAAGCCAAAAGACTTGTTTGTTCTCTCTTGTTTGCGTATAGCATGTGCATGGATAAATATGCTATTTCATTAAATAATAAATTGGTTCCAAAATATGTTATCTATATAATTTTATAATTTATCTAAATATTCGAATACTATTCGAATATTCGCTCGTTATTCGAACCGAATATTCGAATACCGAAATCCGTCGAATACCGAACACTAATCTTAACATTTCCGTAGGGAGGTAAGAAAGTGTTATACTGTCATGTCGAGACATAGCCGCTGAATTGGGGGTGGGGGGGGGGGGCTGAGACTTTTTACCCGAATTTGTGTACATGATATATTTATGGTTGTAACACAGTTTTTGTAGAACATACTTGTATATACATATAAATATAACAAAATAGATTCAAGTTAACTTTAAATATGTATAATTCGGCAGAAATATGAGAAATACTGTAATTTGCCGCAATTTTCCCATGGAATACCATTCTTTGTCCGAAAATATCTCCAATTTGCCCGAAATTGCAGAATTTTGAGCTTTCAAAACGCGGGGGGGGGGGGGGCTGCTGCCATTCCAGCCCCTGGCACGCACGACTATGTGTCGAGACAATTTTATGCAAAAATCAATCATCCTGGTATGGGTGATATGCGAAATTGCGCAAACTATGAGGATTGGAATACAGTTATCCATTGTTATGCTCAACAATGGTAGCTTCTCAGTTACGGAACTAGATTCTAATATAAACTCTGTGTGATCAAGACCTGATCTTCTCCTCTTTGTATTGAGCTCTGTTTATTGGGAGGCGTGGATAAATTCATCACTATTACGCTGGTGGCTTGCGGATGATTTTTGGCTCTGATTATCTGACGACATTAATAATCTGTCGTAGCCTAAAAGATAAAAGATACAAGATTTTATTGCATTAACGCCTCAACGGGCAGTTTCAAACATATAACATAAACTCTGTCGCATCTCAAAGAAGGATCATGTAGCATATGATATTTAATGTGACAATGTGCCTATTTTTCATTATAAAATTAAAGTGTTCCGTCATTCTATGGAAATCGGTTATATACTCGCCTATTGCTGCGAAACAACAAATGCGAAGATTTTCGTATGCCGGGAAATCCATAACAAAGCACTAGTGATATTCGGTCTCAACCGAGTTGGTCCTTTATAGACAGGACATCCTCTATTTCTGACTGGGGGCTGTTTGCTTGTATTATATAGGGTATTATAAACAAAACTTAAATTGGAATAAGTAGAATCGTGTCCAGGGCAAGGGGCGTGGAATAGACACAATAAATAACAATACACGGCCTTTATCAACGGCATAAATAGCGACCAATCACATAACTGGTGCCTCGATTATCTGTCGATTTTCAATATTTTTGTTGTCCGGATGATAACTTGAGAAATGTCAACAGACCTTGATTTCATGATATTTGGCACGTGGTTCACATTTGAGACAACACGCAGGCCAAGGACAAGATCAAAGATCAAAGTTTGTAGCATATATTAATTATACCAGAACTTAATATTTTTTGTTTCAAATCAAAGCTAATTACTCACTGAATTACCCCAAAAAAGTCACCATGCATTCTCTTCTCGGTGGATCGTTTAATGAAATTATAATAAGAGGTACTGAAAGTTATCAAATGTTTGTTTTGTTGCCATGGCACTTAAATGATTGACCGTTCCGAGGTCTCCCGAGTTATGTGAGATTAATAAATATTAAAAAAAAGATGGTGTATCTCTTCCGAGCCACATTTATAACATAATTTTTATAAACCCAGATTTCAAGACATCAAATACTGTGAATAAAACACAGACAAAACTGAATATTGTGTATATTATTTATCTATAAAGCCATGCAGAATAAAGTATATAGTGTTTATTCCTGATGTAGCCGAGCAAAATGTCTTAATCGAAATGACATTTTGCCTTGACGAAGAGTGCTAACGAGATGGAGTTCTCCCTCTTGCTATGCTGCGGACGTTTTCGCGAGATCGACTGAAGTTTCTGTTCTAAAATTAGCCCGTAAAATTGTCCCGAAAGGTATGTGTTATACCCAAAAAAATCGAAATACAATCAATACTTATTGATATAAGCGTTTCCGGACAGGACTGGTGTCGTTGATTCATATTTATTATTTTATAGTAAATTTATACCCCGGAAACTATATAACACTTATTAAATGAGCTGTGTTCTATTGGAGACACGCAACTCATAACAGCTACCACATAACACAAAATTGGCAGCAGCTTTAAAGTTTGTTATACACTATGTTTGTGTAAAAATGTACAACACATGATTGTGTAGCACAAAGTTTTAAAGTTGCTGCTAAAGTTTTAATATGGTAGCTATTATACGAGGGTTGTCTCAAATAGAATTCTCATCTACTATATAACTATAATATACTCACATATTCACTCATATATTTAATGTTTAGAAAATTCCACCAACATATGTATGTCATGTGTCATTTCTAGTTTAAGATGAAAAGTAACATAGTGTAGAATTTGTACATTTGTGTTAAGATTATAGGAAGAGATGCACCACCTTTAAGCGTGTATAGAAAAGGCAGACTCAATCTCCTCTTCTCGTTTTAGGCGCCTGGAATATCTCGACGAAGTGAACAGTTTCAGAGATTCTTTCTTGTACAACAACATGATGTACATGTTAGCGGGCTACATCACGGAGGAGCTGGGAGGTGCATCATGGGAAGATTTGATCAATCAGAGGTTCTTCCAGCCTCTCGGGATGACCACATCAACCATACTGAGGAATCCATCAGATATGACGCACACCAACGTCGCACAACCCTACATGCATCTCAATGACGGCGAAGAATTGCTGTCAGCCGATATCGCAGCTTACAGGTAACTGTTCATGGTTAACCCACTCTTTACTTAATGGATTCCCCCACCAGTTATATATGTATAGACTGGAATATTGTATTATTCATTGGGAGGTGTTCAATACAGAAACGCAGACTAACTGACTAACATATAATACAATACAGATGGACTCCAATTTATGGTGGGAAATGATAATGTTTAGATAATAAGTTTAAAGATGCATATATAATCCGTATTAACGCTCGCAAATTACTATTTCCTTGGCTTGGGGGGGGGGTAAAAATATTTGATTCGAGTCGAGGAACCAACCCGTTCAAGCTCAGAGTGATCACATTTCGACTTTTAAAATCTGTTATTTTTCAACACCAATAATTTTGAGTGGCCCAGTAAAAGTCGACGAGAAGACGGCTTCGGACCAAATTGCGGATGAAGATGGATAAATCTAAAATCAAGTCGCTTTTTGTCAGATATTTGACAAACCGTCAAAATTTCGTTGAACAAAATGTTGACAAACAACAGGTTTTGGGCAATTTTATACTGTGATTGACTGGTTCGCATTATTTTTGGGCAACTAATCGATTCTGATAACTGAAGCGGTATTTCAAAAATGTTGATGATACGGGGACCATCGAATCGGATTAAGTACCTTTAACAAGTTGTGGAAATGCAAGATTTTAGTTTAGAAAAAAACCCCGAAAGGCTTTTGTGTTCACCAAGTGGTGCATCGGGTTGTCATTCTGAGCGAAAATGTATCATTTGAAGTTCAAATAGCCTTTCCCCATCACCGGCGAGAATGAAAGTTAACACTTTCACCCATGGGAAATAATTATCTGTTTGTAACCTGTAAACGCCACGCACTCTCGTCAGTTAAGATGTTGAATTACCCCCCTTGGTCTGCTATATTCGGAATGAAACTAATGCGCCTGGAAAGTTCAGCTATTCAAAAGAGGTTACTGTGTAATGAAACGGTTACCTTTGGACAATGACCAGGCTCGTGCACTCTTAGAACAAATGTGTATAAATACTACACAATATGTGTTACATTTGATCTTAATCAAAATTGTGTAGAAATGTATCATGATATAAATGTGTCGTCGGAATTTTCTCAACATTGAATATGAGTGAATATGTGAGTATATTATATTTAATAGATGAGATATTTTCTATTTGAGACATAAACCTCGTAAAAGCTGCCATAATACAAAATTGGCAGCTGCTTTAAAACTTTGCGCTACACAATTATGTGTTGTTCAGTTTTTACACAAACATAGTGTATAACAAAGTTTTAAGCTGCTGCCAATTGTTTGTTCTGTGGTAGCCTTTACGAGTTTTGTGTCTCCAATAGAACACATTTCATCTAATAACTATGATACACTCACATATTCAATCATATTCAACGTTGATGATATTCCACCGACATATTTAATAATTATATGTCATGTGTCATTTCTACACAATTTTGTTTAAGATCAAATGTAACACATTTTGTGTAGTATTTATACACATTTGTTCTAAGAGTGTGTAGATACACGTGCGTATTAATTGTGCGTTGTGTTGGAGACTCAACCAGACCCTGTCGGTTTGCCCCAATATATATTCACATACCCCACGTGATTCACCATAGCAATTGCATGTTTATTTGTGGATATACCTCGCCGAGCCGGTGGTTGGCTCTCATGTGCTGTTCAGCTATATATCATATTCCTCATAGATTCTCAAAATCATTCATCTCATGCATGCAGTCACAATATATTTAAATGTGTCTTATTGTCCATGATCTTTCCTTTCGTTTGTATAATTCGATAGTATCAAACGAAGGGAAGTCGAAATATCGTATCGAAAACAAGCGAAACCTTCCGACAAAAAACGGGCAACAGTTTGGGTGTCCGGTAAGTAGTGTATAGTGATTATACACGGATAACAATTCAATTATTGGGATCATGCACAATTGCCGAAATTGCGAAATCCCCGTACGATATGTCGACTTCGTCAAGTTATATATAAAATGTTATGCCCTGTAAGTTGATAATCTTTCAGAGTTATTGAGGATATTAGGCTGACAACCCGTTTTAAACCCACATGTCAGCTTTTAAAAGTTTTCGGTACGATATATCGACTTCCCTTCGCAGGGACGTGGCTAGAGGGTCTCCATTGTGGGGCTGTCCACTTTCGGAAATTCCAACTGCACCCCTTGAATCCGACCAAAGACAAGTTTTGCGTAAATCCATTTGCACCCCCATTACACCTCAATACTCGTGCCTAATAGCCTATATATTCATTAACCATGGTTCTATATACCCTGTATCAGAACATTCAGATATTTGAACCTGAAAATTGCATAAATCGTAACATCTAGTGGTCCAACTGCAGACAAATGCACATGGCTACGGACAAAAAACCAGGACACACCGGGCCGACCATGGTTGTTCGGCCGGATGTGAGAAAATTTTGAAAACTAAACAAGAAAATCGCAAAATCCTAGCATCTAGACTGGCCTCAAGCTTTCCAATAGTATTGGAAATTTCAAACCTCACACCCTTAGGTTGGAAAAAATCTCCAACTGCATGATGACTATTTCAGTCCACAATTTTGACCAAATGTATAGTAAAATTTAGCTTTCTTAAACTAATTAGCAGTTTTTTATTGACCAGCGGAGGGACCATGACACACTGGGCCGACCATGGTTCGGCCCGGTGTGCGAACATTTTGATATCTGAAAAAGAAAATCGCAAAATACTATCATCTAGACTAGCCTGAAGCCTTCCTCAAGTTGGAAATTTCAAACCTGACACCCCCACTGAGATTGGAAATTCTCCAACTGATGACAATTCCAATGACCATGTTGACCAAATGTAGGACAAAATTGTTTTCTGATACTAACTAGCAGTTTTTGACTGGCCACGGGGGAGGGACCAGAATACAATGTTTCCAAATGTTGGAAATTTTCAACCTGACACCCCCCATAAGGTTGGAAAATTTCCAACTGATGGCAATTTCACTCCAAAATTTTGACAAAAAGTAGGAAAATATGAAAATATTGCTCCAAATACAATAAATTCCCCCAATAAATTGTTTGAAAATCAAACTACAAGAACATTTTCAACTTATTGTTGGTGTGAAATTTCCAACTGATGTTGTGGTAGGGATGAAACTGTTGAAAATTTTGACCAAAGTTGGGGGGGGGGGGGGTGAGACACCCCAACCCCCCCCCTATCGCCACGTCTCTGTTGGACCCTTCGTTTGATTCCATCGAATTATACTCAAAAAGAAAGGAGATTTCATGGCCAATATATGTGACACATTGCAATATATTGTGAACGAGATGAACTATTTTGAGAATCTTTGAGGAATATGATAAATGGTTTGGTTTTCCGAAAATCTTTAAAAAATAATAAGTTGTTTGTTACCTATATATGAATTGCACGTCGGTTTCAGGATATTCCCGGACGAGCCGGCGGGAGCTATAATGTCCTCCTCAAACGAAATGAGAGCGTGGGTGCGTCTACTCCTCAACGGCGGGAAGTTAACAGACGGCCGACAACTACTCGACCCTAAGCTGTTAGGTCAAGTGTTTGGCACCGTGACGGTCCCGGATCAGGTCACGGCCGGACGAGCTAAGAGGAAGCCAGAATTTCCAGTGGCGGATGTACCATTAGGTTATGGTTACGGGTGGTTCCAATCGACCTATAGAGGTAACTCAATTTGTTTTGTTTAGTGTCACCATGCAGGGGCGTTCTTACAGGGTCTATGATGGAATTTCAAACTACACCCCCTTCAACCAGACAGAGAGTCCAGGAAATTCCTTTTGCTTCCCTTGAGTTGGATTTTACATCTCGTACCTCAAGCTTTCCAACTGCATGTTATAAATTTCCAACCTCCAAACGAGCTCTAAAATGTTACCGACAGTTATTATATGAAACTATAGTCGACTTTTGGTTTAAAAATACAAAATTGCACTAAATAATATTTTGGAAATCAAACTAAAATATTAGATCAATTTCAACCTATACCTTTGGTCCGAAATTTCAAACTGATGTTGTGCGTTAATTTTTATTAAACTTTGGTATCGTATCAGACTAATTGGACTTGTATTTGTAATTCCACGGCAACAGTTATGTTATACGTTACAATGGATTTGACATGCGAAAACTCATTGTTTGAGAATTATTATAATGAAAATAAGAACAAAGTCGATCAATTTTTACAGGTATACTTGTTGATTATAAGTGTTTTAACGACTTTTATGTTATTTCGCATGCACTCACATCTGAGGCATTGAAACCCTTTGAATGCCTTCTAGTTTGAAAATAGACCCGAAATGCTTGACCGATCGTATATATAATATATTGAACATTAATTTAGGGATTTCTATGGGATCTCACATCCCGGTGGAATTACCCTCATTATGTGGAATTCCGATAACAATTTCAATCCCCATATAATTCCACTGAGAGTCGGGATTCGGTTTCTTAGTTCTGCCTCACAAATTGTCGATTGTAGACACCGGTTCTCGTTCATAAGAGCCACATGTTAGTTAATCACACCAGTCGTTCAGCCATAGACGATAACTTTTTAAAAATCTAGACATACAGAAATTGAAAGGCTCGCTTAACATCTGGACTGTACTGCAAAGTCTATTAGTTTCAATGGAAGGGGAATAACTCTATATCTTAGTTTGAATTATGTTGCATTCTGGGAGCGAAATGGGGAAATGTTTCTATGATTTCAGCTATTTTCTACTCTATGGGCACCGTCTGAGACACAGACGTTCCAAATGGCGATGATTTATAGTATTTTAATAATTTTTTATTTCATCAATTGTTATTAAAACCGTACATCAAGGCACAATAAAAAAAAAAAATCGGTGACTCGAAAATTAAACGGGCCTATAAGAACCGTAAAAATAATACATTGGTGTCTGCAAACTCCAGGTAGAGTTATCTCTCATAGCTCCGCTGACATCAATCGCAGTGATAACGGAGAGGGCACTGCATGGAGTTTGAGTTGTCTGTAACCCATGTTACGTCTATTTCAGGTTATCACAGGCAGTGGCACAGTGGAAATGTGTTTGCTTACATTTCCCTGATGTGGCTGTTTCCCGATTTGGATATAGGGATATTCGCGAGCACAAATGGCCCAGGTGATGAGAAAGTTATGGACGGGATAAACTCCATTTTCTACTACATAATAGACACGTTAATCGGCGAATCACCGTGGTTGAATACCACAACAGCATGCTCCTTTCCAGCTCCGTGGCGAAACCAAACACAACCAAATTCCGGTCCAACAGAGCAAACAAAGACCGACAACTCTACAAGCAATATCCCACTGGAGAAGTTTGTTGGTTTTTATGGAAATTATTTTCAAGGTGACATGGAAATTCGTTTGGACAGAAACGCCAACAAACTGACTTCATTATATGGAAGGCTTATTTTAAAATTGACTGAGACAAACAACCCACGTGTGTTTAATGTTAGAATTGAAGGGCCATTTTACTTTTTCAACGGGAACAACACGTTGTCTTTCAATGAAGACTTGTCCGATGTAACAGCTCGGATGATCGGAGCGACGGACGTTTACAAGCGAGGAAGAAGTTTTGAAAAACAGACTGATGAATCTACATCAAATGCTATCACTTTGCAGAGTAACGTTTTAGTTAGTGTTTTAGTACTTGCTCTCCAAGTTTTCGTGAGGTGATGTGTTGTGTAAATACGGCCACACAAAGTTTATTAGCTGTTTCTGTGACACTTTTTTTTATAGAAATGGGATCCGTCCGTCCGTGAGTCCGTCGTCCGCCCGTAACAACTTTTAAGCTCTATATCCTGTTCATCTTCAGTCGGATTTTAATGATCTTCCGCATGTTAACGAACCAACATGGTGTAAAGCCAAAGAATATTAAATGTGTGGTTGGGTTACATGTTAGAAAAAATTATGGTAAACTTAAATTTTTATTCTTTTAAAAATTTAAATATGTTTTATTGAGTTATTTTTATAGCTTTCTTTTCTGCCTTGAAATGTAATGATATCCTTGGGCTGATAAAATGTTCATTGTATTTTGTACAAGCCAAATACATTGACTAAGAAATGAACAGATATTTGGACGTATGAATGTGTTTTTCCAGTGTGTTATTAGTTGCCTATATATAATGTGATGAAAGGGAAACCCCAACCACAAATAATTTTTTCCTTTGGACTATAGAGTATTTACAAACAGTGGGTTTCGTGCATTTATTGTTTCCAGAGTTAAGGCCCTTATGGGACTTAGTGTTAAATTAATTTCACTCTTTGCGTTACTACATCCTTCGGCACATCTTACAGGCCACACCCTCACCTATTGTTACGAAACTTTATACGGATCTTCAGGGTGGCCTCCAGATTGGAGCCATTAATGTTATGTCCAAAACCTTTGATTTTATTCAAATCCATCGGCACACCATGCAGCCCACATTTTTTGGAGGAATGTTTTTAAAATGTTAAGTCATGTTTAAGATCACCTCTGAATGGGAGTAATTGAATTTGAGCGATTTTCAATGAAAAACATGACAACATCATTCGAATTAAGCCACATCAGAAAATTAATAAACATCAGCAGAAAGCCACCATCATATATATTGGTGGGCGATAATTTTATTCAAAATGGGCAGGCATGTTTATATATATTTTTACATACAAAATTATCCATCAGGCAGGTTTTTATTCCAACATTTTATGACCCAAATTTCCTAGCAGGCCAGCTGAGCAGGCAGGTTGTTATGTACTTACTCGTGAATTATCAAAAGCGTCGTTGGGTGTGAAAATTTATTTTCTTTATTTAGTGCTATAATACAATTTCAATGTCACTGTCTGTTATACAACCGGAATACATACACTTTAAACAAACTAAAAAGAATACTTCAATATTTAGCAGAAATAGAAAAGAGAAATAGCAAACACAAGTTGCAATGATTGTGTCTGGCTAGATTTATGGCCAGTGGTGGACAAATTGTGGATATTGCGTTGTGAAGGCGGGCGGCAAGACGATTTATAATTGTTATCTTTAGTTGTCCATAAAAAGCTCCCAGCGCAGGGGGGAGTCTGGAAAAAAATTGCACATATAGGGCCCAAAAAGTTTTTTTCCGACCCCGAGGGACCCACCACCCCATTTGTGCAAAAAAAATATTTTTTTCCTCCAAAATTTTGGGGACCCACCCCCCTTTCTCAAGTTTTTATCAAAATTTCAGAGGTTTTTTTAGCCGTTCTTCAATAACTGTGTTAACTGCCTTTCAATCCCATTCCACTATCCTTTTTTGGAAAAATAAACTATTTCCAGGTGAACCTGGTGTTTTCAGTATCTAACAACAATAATAAAGCATTGTGTAGGTACACTATATGTCACAAATCGCCATATACCCCATTATAGCCTTAATATATCGAGTGTGTTGTGTCTGACAGAGAACAGTTCATCTATTTGTAAGTGATAAGAGTATACAATTAGTATTTTAGTTTAGTCTTGCTGAGCAGTAAAGCTCCAAAATGAAGTTCGGAAATACAATGAGAATAGCGTCACCTTCAGTTGGGATTGTCTGAGCAGTAAACAGTAACGGTCATTCATCATAACCAATTCAGTTTTATTTGGATAATTGTTGCAAATTAACATTACTTGCAATCATTCAAGATGAGAAATAACCAGAAGGAATGAATTTGATTACATGCCAGAACAAGACAGTATTTCAGACATTAGAAATTTATGAGATACCCTTTACAATTTCATGTTATGCAACAATCAGGTTAATGATATCTAGTCATCAATGAGTATTCACCATGTAGTATCCAATTTGTGATACAGTTTTTTTGTTTTATTACTTTTATTCAGGTAATATATTAATTTTGTTACTATATATTTCTTCCGTTGATCATAAGTTTCCTGAACGATATTATGGTGGTCCACTGTGAAGTGGGCCGGGATCCTGTGAAATCCAGAATTTTGCTAAATCTGAGGCTAAAGAGTCAATATAGCTGCATATATAGCCCTATACCAACAAGCATGGTAAAAACATGCTTACAAACAACATTACATGGTCAGTACTTGTAAATTGTTTGAAAAAAACCCATTTTGGAAAAAAATTACAAGCACAATTTTTTCCGCCTCTGGACCACCCACCCACCCCGGTCCTATATACGGAATTTTTTTGCAGACTCCCCCCTGCCCAGCGGACCATATTTTTATGAGGTGGCAGGTGTCTGAGAAACAGTACAATAATTTTGTTTGACTTATAAGTTATATATTTTTCTTATACGGAATTATACTCATATACAAGAATCATACAAATAAGGGAAACTGCATATTGAGAATGTTCTTAGCTTTAGGAAGCAAATCATATGTATCACAACATGTTCACCCGTTTATATCTTACAACGAATATATATACATGTACATATACATATCGATTATTGAAGCGTGTGTTTGTTGATATAATTGGAGATTGTTTAATGTTATTATATGCTTTAACCCTTCCATGACTGGATCTTCCTGAAATTTTGCGAAAACCCTGTGCCAGTGCATTCTCATTAATATGCGAGTCTCCCATATGTAGCCTCGCATATATAAGAGAATACATTGGACTAACAATATTTACTTTGAACTTTTAAGCCATTGCATTTTCTTACATATATGCGATGTTCCCTATGGGAGACTCGCATATATAAGAAAATACACTGTCATGGCACAGGATATTTCATGCAACACCAGCGCAGCTCCCGTCAATAAAGGGTTAAGTGATGTAGAACACTCCGCTGAGGTGTTCAGAATGGAATAGCAAATCATCATGACAAAATGAGTTATTTTAATCAATTTTATATCAAAATAAGCAGAAAACAGTGTCATTTTTATGAACGATTTATACATCCTGTATTCACACGTGTCATATATACTGTATTCACACGTGTCATATATACTGCTATGGCAAAATCATTATCGTATGTTTATCATTCAATATTTCTTCACTAAGCTATAAAATATAAAATGTGAACTTTATAGAGCAATTTGAAAATAAGTTTTACGAACCCAAATTCAACAAACACAAAGTCCATATCCAGAAAAACAAAATAGGAATGTGTATATATATATATATATATATATATATATACTGAACACTGTGAAGAATGATGAACTATAACAAAAGATGACGTAAGTCACATGACTAAAACGTGGGAAAATTCTACGATTGGGCTTACATTCCATTTGTCGATTGGCTTTACATTCCATTTTCTGTTCTGTCGAACAAAATAGAAATGTGTATATACTGAACATTCCCTTTTCTGTCGATTGGGTTTGCATGCTATCCACCGATTTATTGCCCCCCCCCCCGTGCATCCCACCTAATGTGTGATCCTGGATCCTGCGGGCTTATATTAATCCCACCGATTCAACAATTGTACGGGCTCACATCCGATTTATTGAATGAGCTTACATTCGACCAATCGATTGGGCTTAAATGGTATTCACCTTTTGAACTTACACTTTCAAACGAGAACTATTAATTTAGTGTGTGTTTTTCCGTTACGTGAACATGACCCGGTATAATTGTCCTTCGTGCACGTTCGATTCTCCTAAAATTAAGGGCACGACAGCGATCGTGCTTTAACCAGAATAACAAGAATGCACATGAGTGTCTCACCGACTTCTACACACGGCGGTTTCTCTTTAAAATCACTGCCTGTTTGATTCACACGTGTCATATATACTGCTAGCTAATCGTATAAGTAGCCCATTCGAAGTTAGTTTTTTTCATCCATTGGCGAAAAATCAAATGAATGATGGTCACTTTTGGACAAGACTGTACCATGGAGGTAATACCGAATTACGGATAAGTATAACCCTTTATTTACTGAATGGATTTTCCTATTCAGTTATAAGAGTATACATTGGAATGGTCTATTATTCTTAAGGAGGGATATTCAGAAAATATAAGCAGACTACAGACAGACGAACGGATAATACAAATACAGAAGGATTCCATACAATTCGTTGGTGGGAAATGTTCAGATAAGAAGTTCAACAAACGGCAAGTGTTCAGTTATTATGTTCATTAAACAGCCGTTTGTTGAACTTATTATCTGAACATTTCCCAGTGGAACTACTCGTCAATGAGTATTTAGTAAAGAAATGACTGACACTACTACGTCCTATTATTGTTCTGTATATATCGTATGTCACTGGTTGGCCAGTTGATGAAACATGTACAGAACGAGCTTATTGAAAATTATGATAGGGGTGTATGATGGCCACTATAAATGTAGCCGTAATATGGCATCACAGTAACACTCAACGCCGACACCCGTTAAAGGGGTACTGTACGCCATTTTCAATAAATTCCCGGTGATAACAACGACCTAATATCGATAATATATAGAAAACTAAGTAATTTGAATCGAAGATGTATTCTGTAAACGTTCAGGTTAATAGGTTATCTTAAAATCAGAGTTAATTATTTGATATAAATTTAATTTATGGCTGAAGCCATAAATTAAATTACGAATTTCCGTGTACAAGACGTAATCAAAATAATTCACGGATAGTGGATTGGGCAACGCGTGGCACACGCGATCGTGTAAAAAATTTAGTTGGTATGGGGCGTAAACTCAAGCCACTCACTGACTAGTGACTATACAATGACATAAATGATTTTATCATATGACTCAATCATTATTTACGTTGGAAAGTATGTCATAAATCAATTTCATATGAACTACTAGTTCATATCACCTTCCGATAATTTGATTGGTTTGTTGACAAAAAGTGGGTTCTGATTGGCTGAATGGCAGCCGATGCCGAGCCGTATCTCTAACTAAATTCAGGTCAAATTCGTGCGCGTCAATCAACGCGATGCCGAAATTCTCGCAATTATAATCTTGAAATATATAGTTTTGGACATTGTTATACGATAAATAGAATATGTAATTCGTATTTATCTAATAAACATACGCGATATAATGTCACAAACTGAGAACAGAATAGCGCACTATATCTTCGCGTGCATATTATTTCTGCTAGTTCACCAGGTGTAATTGGGCTTCCGGTGCAATGAAGTGACGTCACATTAACCTTTTGCTACCGATGTCATATAGCTATTTAGTGATTTGTGTGCGTTTTGGACATCATAATCAATTTATAGGTGTCATATGATAAATAGAATATGTAATTCGTGTTTCTCTCATATGATATTTATGAAACTCGTCACGAATTTTCAGTTTTCTCTCGCCGGAGGCTCGAGAAAACTGAAAATTCTTAGACTCGTTTCATAAATATCATATGAGAGAAACACTCATTTCATATCCTCTATATATGGGACCAGTATGCAAATAAAATAACATTTATTTTATACATCTGCTTGAAAACTGTCCAAACATTATTCGATAGCGACAATTGGTAATTTCGCATTCCGGCTAATCTGCCATCCGCAACATTACTTCGTACTCAGCAGACTTTCAAATAATGGAAATCTGGTTACCTTATTCTACGACTCAGAAATTATAGAAACCAACAACAACATTTGAGTACAGTATCCCTTTAACCCTTTACCCAACAAACCGGCCAAAACCGGCCAAATAAAGCTTCAACAGCCTAAAATATCTTCGGTCTGTCTCAATAGAACCATACAAATATGGGTATCATTGGAACCGGCTCCTTGACCACATTGTGATAGTTACAGTTATGCCCTGTGCCAATGCATTCTCTTATATATGCGAGTCGACCATAGGTCGCCTCGCATATATAAGAGAATGCATTGGCCTAAAAAAAATCTTTTTTTAACACTTTTTACCATTTTTTCTTACATTCTTTAACAATTTTATAATTTGTAATGTGTTAAGCCAATGCATTCTCTTATATATGCGAGGCGACCTATGGTCGACTCGCATATATAAGAGAATGCATTGGCACAGGGCCCTTCTGTTGGGTAAAGGGTTAATAATATTTCTTTTAGTAGGTAAGTAGATGTCTTAATTATGTTCTGTATTGGATGGCTGTGATCATCGGAGGCGAAAAGTTTCACGGAGAAGGAAATCACTATATAGTTGTGAAACGATTTCGAAGCAGAATGAGGTTGTTTCGAGTACATGATTAATTTAAAGGTACTCAATCCGATTATATGGTCCCCATATCATCAGATTCCAACAACAACAAACATTTTTGAAATGCCGCTTCAGTTATCAGAATCGATTAATTGGCCAAAAATAATGCTAAGCACAGTCAACTAGAGTATAAAAATGCCCAAAACATCAACATTTTATTCAACGAAATTTTGCCCGTTTGTCAAAAATCTGACGCAAAAAGCCACTTGATTTTAGAGTTATCCATCTTCATCCGCAATTTGGTCCAACCTGCTTCTCGTCGACTTTTACTGGGCTACTAAACATTATTGGTGGTGAAAAATAATAGACTTTAAAAATCGATTTTTTCACTCTGAGCTTTGATGGCTGGGTTCCTCGACTCGAATCAAATATGTTTTACCCCTGAAGCCAAGGAAATAGTAATTTGCGAGCGTTAATTCGAATTATGCATCTTTATTGCCTTATTATAGATTTTACGTCCGATTCAACGCCCCACACACCGTGCAGTAATTCCAGTTACCTGCGGCCTCGATAAATATTAACTTCATCGGGTTGATAAATCCTCATGTCAACCTCGAAGCAATGCAATAAGTGTTTTATTATATGATCTACCAATGTTATCAAGCCCCATTATGCCTGTATATAAATGTATGTAAATGGATCCATCAAATGCACAACAATGTAGATACTTTATGATTGGAAAAACCAAGGGATTCTCAATTCCTATTAATAACTCATGACGTCGCCTGAATGAAATTGTTATTAACCCTTCTGGCCTATTTATAGCACAATCCAGTAGATATCGTGATTTATCAACTTCTTTTCCATATTATTTAGTATGTGACTTTTAGAAGAAAGTTTATGATCATATAATAAGATAGTTTATTGCAATACACCAATACAGGCAGTTGTAAATAACAGAAAGTAAAAGTAAATTAAACGTAATATGGTAACAATACACGACTTCATGGGTTTGTGGGAGGGCTGAAAAATAGGATTTTAAACATATAAAGGCTATATAACTGTCATTTTGACCTCAAGTTTGTTATTCATGGGAGTACTGTGTTGATGGTTCAATTATTTTATAAAGGTACCATAGTTTACAAAATGGGATGATATTTGAAGACGAACTATGTGTTTCGTATCTGTTGTGGGCCAACTCTGTGTGGTACTACACCTGAAAATAGCCTGTTTTATCTAATTCTCTCCCTTGAAAACAGTCGTCTGCACTTCCAAGACAAAATTTCAAAACTGATACGATATATATATATATAGTTTTTAATATATCTTATATATATCTAGGTTCTATTAGCTCATAAGGGGATTATGATATGGTTAGTTATGGGGCCGAAGACGGCCAAAATATTGTTTAAAATGAGGGTTTTGCAAGCATAGACAGTCAAAGAGAGATAATTCAACTTGAGATGCGACAATCCAGTCAAACTACAGACAAATAAATGCTACCGTTTACCCCGATAAATTGTACGTGTACCCCGATAAACTGTATTGTACACCGATAAATTGTACGTGTACCCCGATAAACTGTACTGCACAACGATAAATTGTACGTGTACCCAGATAAACTGTACTGTATACACCGAATAACTGTACGTGTACCCCGGTCATATCCGATAATCGGCATGCATGGTGTTATCACTTCTCTATTTTCGTACATAAAACAAAATTACCGATTTGGGAATGTATCCGCGTCATTGTATGACATTAGTCCTCTCGTGGCCCAATGTTTATGTTTTCAAAATGGGAGATAACTCTAAGATGTCCTTTATTTCCTTCAATACAACATTTACGAAATAACGGATATGTTTAAAGATTCACACCACAAAGAGCCAAATATCTGGAACAATATAGAAAATATACTTGAACTGGTGGGGAGGTTTGGGGTCCAATTTTACAAAGCTATATAGCCATCCCAAAGTTTCACACAGGAGGGCTAATGTGCCCCGGATCACGCTTTTTTCAGATTTTTGAGCCACACTAGTTGCTTCATTACTGTGGTGCAATGGGGGAATAAGAAGATCTGATTTATCTGCAACCATAATGTCTATGCACCCTCCGATCTGCAAGCGCGAGGGCATACTCCATTGTAAGCATGTTGGCATCTGCAGTGATGTTACACAATTACTATTCATCTGCCCATGCACATGGGGAGTAATCAACCATGTATACACTGAAAAAAAAAACTTAGTCATAGCCTTAGTCAACCCGTAACTTAGTTATTTTTGACTAACGTAGCCAAAAGTAACTAAGTGTGACCTTAGTCACACCTTAGTTACTAAGGTTCATATTTTCTTGATTCAGTCATGCCGTCAACTCAATAGCTTACTTATCGGCGACATATTATATACGGCAATGACTCCATACAGTATGACTGAATCTTACTCTGCTGACATTTAATATGTATATAATATCGCATTCATTCTGTGTTAATCGGGTCGGTACGTCTATGGACGAGTACGTAAATTCAACGCAAATTATCGTCACGCCATTACGATAGGGGAACACTTTGACGTTCGTACTCATATTTCACCAATTTTTGTACCTTTCTTGCCTGTCCTAAGTTGCACGGGAAAATGGCTAATTTGATTCTATTTGTCGTTATATACATATTTATCACACCATTTATTATTCATTTTCATAAAAATAAAATAAAAGAAGCCGAAGATGACATGTTTAAAATGTTTGAAGCATGAATTTGGCGATATGTTGTTATCAGAGTACGTTATACTTGTGATAGTTACGTTACGCACACGGTGTTCCCCTATCGTATTGCGATAATCGCCAACCATTAATTATTTGGCTGACGTTTTTAATTCGGAAAAATCACTAAAATCAGAGTGATTTAGACGTGATATTGGCGTCGAAAGAACTAAAAGAGACGACATATTACATAAATAACAACCATGGCGTATTTGGAGAGCGGATAAAACCAGGATAAAAGAGAAGTTAGGAAAATAATCTGCGAAAACCGTTCATCGTGTATTGTTGAAGTTGAACTAATTTATTATTCAGCTGCTTTCAACAAGTGGACAATTTGTCAATAATAGCTTGAATCTTTATTCTACATGTGAAAGAACGGCGCCTGAAATATTTGCTGACAAAATTAGATTTGTGATGACTTTTAAGGTTACATGTACATGTACCGTACACAGTACTGTACAGTACATACAGACTACAGTGTGGTGAACGTTTTTCGCTGTGGCATTGTGGACGACTACCCCAAGTTGAAGTTCATTCCGGCTTGGTTTGGTGATCGAGACTGTTACCTGTTCGATTGCGGATAGTTGTTAAAGACGGTCTGATAACCGCACAAGTTTAAATTCTGCGAAAAAAAGGCTTATTAATCATTGACAATTTCCACTAAATTCATCGAGAGCAGTGATGCATGCCAATTAATCGATGAATCATGACATGATCCATTCAATCGAATCAATGGTCTGACTTCATTCAGATGAACACAAGGCTGAAGCTTCGACGTCAAGCAATAGTGACAATAATAACGACTCAACGAGCAGCTACTTTGTATTAATATTAGAATGGTGAAAATGCAGTTGACAGTACTTGTTCAGAATCTGATTCTTTCAGAGCACATTGACATACATGTACAATTACAAGAGATGATATGCGGTGTGCGCACCAGTGTAATTCACAGAGCTCCAACGTCAACAAAACACCAAAAACAATGAAACTGATGCCGTGTAGTGATGGATGATCACATACATGTACCGGTATCTACAATTCCAACTTAAAATTACAATGACCCCGACCAATTCATCTGTGTTCATCATTGTTCATTGAAATGTGTGGATATGAGACATTGTCATTATTCGCCATGTTATCGTCAAGTTACCGGCATCACGCCAATTTACCAGGAGTACATTGTTATTGGTTGGATGTTCTTATCAAACTATCTTCGGCTGATTCACTGATATTTCATGGAAAATGTGCGACTACATGAGAACATTGTCGCCAAGTCATTGCGCACAGTTACATGTTTATTGGATCTGCTGTTGTCTTGAAGGGACCAATCCCAAATACCGGTAGCTGTTGATATATACAGTAGTACAGTACCAGTCAAAAGAAGTGGTACATTAAGCATGCTATTTTCGCAAGTGGAAACACTTATAAGCATGTCGTTTGTGATATTATTGCAATATTTTGCGCTTAATATGGTGACACTTTGCGCACAAAATTGTGACATTTAAATCAAATATTGCGAGGTTTGTTTCCGCAATTCACTCAAAATGTGACCGCAACAAAGCGTTCATAATTGCATGCAGTTCTGAAAACAAACATTCATTTGTTAAATAGATGTATTCACCATTGCAAGTGCTATGCCTGTATGGATATGCACGATTGTATCAAGCCAAGGCGGTGTTCCTGAAATTATTGTGACGAGCCTGAAGGCAAGTCACGATGTGTGTCGGAAACTCCACCGTGGCTTGATACAAGCGCTCAGTTCCACACATACCGGTAGTGGTGAAGATATTTATCATATAATTTTTCTTCTAAAAAAACTCTTCATTTCCTCTGAATTAATCTTCTATGTTGGTCATTCGTTATCATTTTAATGTAAGCATAACTTTTTGTTTCAATTTGAAACAATTATCGACTGGTCAGCTATTGAATGTATATTCAATGAATACTAGTATTCTGTGATGAATAATTTTCTTTCAAGATAAAACATTGTTTATATTGTCTAATTGTTTCAATAGTTAATAAAATTTATGTTGATACCTGTAAGTCATTATTTTCAGTTATTTTAATCTGCAGTTGCGATGTTCAGCTGAGGCTGCAGGGCTATGATACCCCCAATAATTAGGCCCAATTAAATGTACTAATGGATACAGTGATGACTTAGTCAAACCTTAGTTATTTCTGACTAAGGCCTTAGTCATTTCTGAAAAAAAACTTAGTCAAAAGTAACTAAGTTACCTTAGTCAGAACCCCCGTCTCAAAACTAACTAACTTAGCTTAGTCAGAAATGACTAAGGTTGCCCTTAGTTATTTCTGACTAAGGCCTTAGTTATTTCTGACTAAGGCCTTAGTCAGAAATGACTAAGGGCAACCTTAGTCATTTCTGACTAAGCTAAGTTAGTTAGTTTTGAGACGGGGGTTCTGACTAAGGTAACTTAGTTACTTTTAACTAAGTTTTTTTTTTCAGTGTAGTTTGGTGAATTGTTTGTTCATCGGATAGGAATTCCTCCTAGTTATGGCGACCACCAACATTACGGTCAAGCGATTATCAAGATATCCCCTTTTTTAAAGTCCTTAACCCTTTACCCAACAGAACGGCCCTGTGCCAATGCATTCTCTTATATATGCGAGTCGACCATAGGTCGCCTCGCATATATAAGAGAATGCATTGGCTTAACACATTAAAAATTAAAAAATTGTTAAAGAATGTAAGAACAAATGGTAAAAGATTTTTTTTAGGCCAATGCATTCTCTTATATATGCCAGGCGACCTATGGTCGACTCGCATATATAAGAGAATGCATTGGCACAGGACATAACTGTAACTATCACAATGTGGTCAAGGAGCCGGTTCCAATGATATCCATATTTGTATGGTTCTATTGAGACAGACCGAAGATATTTTAGGCTGTTGAAGCTTTATTTGCCCGGTTTTGGCCGGTTTGTTGGGTAAAGGGTTAATAAAAATATCCAGCCCGAGTATCAAAATACCCAGCCCATGTATAATTATGTCTAAAGACATCGCCACGAAAGCCAATTGAATAGCTTTGTGTTCGGATGTTACTGGAGATACACACTGTACGAATTCAAAAATGTATCAACCTTATTTCGGGAGCACGAGAAGCATGTATGACTGGCATATCACTGATATTGAGATGACGTGCTCTTTTACTGAGGGCTAGAAAAATCATGACACATAATATAAGCCGTTCATTCATGCTGGTCTGGGCACGACACTATCATGTACTAAATATTGTCACACAAATCGGTGAATTATCCAGAGATACAGTAAATGCCATCAACTGTGAGATTGGAAAATAACAGTTGACAAGGACGTTTTCAATTTTCAAGCTTCTGGAGGCCATCTATGACAAAGCTAAGCATAACCAGGTGGTTTAATTTGTGCACAATCTATTATATGGAAATGGTTTGTCGTACAGAGGCGTATTTGATTCAAATGAAGCTACTATTTATGGAAGGTTATTGGAGTAGAGTAAGCTCTACATGGTAACATATCACCATGCAGTAAGTAGTTATCTGTGAAGAGCTTGAAACACAACCAATTACCACACAGATTGGATTCAGAAAAAATAAATGGGCCAGTTAGCACCGTAAAGGTACTCAATCCGATCAGACCCTCATAAATTACTATCTCTTTGGCTTCGGAGGTAAAAAATATTTGATTCGAGTCGAGGAACCTACCATCAACGCTCAGAGTGATCAGATATATAAAAAATTTAAAGTTTTGTTATTTCTATTGTTTGTGGCCAAGAAACACGCCGTCAAAAGGATGGTCTCAGTCAAAAGTGCGTTATTATTACCACTTGATTTTAGAGCTATCCATCTTCGTCTGTTTGAATAAGTGTTTCTGGGGCAATTATTAGTAGACATCTCGAGAAATAACAAACTTCAAAAATCAATATCTGATCACTCTGAGCTTTGATGGGTGGGTTCCTCGACTCAAATAAAATATTTTGTACCCCTGAAGCCAAAGAAATAGTAACTTAGGGGTGCTTAATCGGATTGAGTACCTTTACACATTGTGAAAAATTGTGAGCTCACAAGCGGGAATCCATGCTCAGGCAATAATTCGTAATTTTCCATTAGTCATTGATAGCACACAATGAACTCAGTAAAAAGTTTTTTTGTTCAGTGTATCCCAGCCTAGCGAGAAACAATCTACGTCTAGGAAGTAATTGTTGGAAGCCATAGTAATATATTGCCAAAATACAGCCAAATGTGCTTTGTTTAACACATTGCAAAACACACTAATGGCAATAAGTGTGATGTGTATCGACATCGAATTCGTTTCCTTGCTGGTGGGAATTATGAAAACTATCCTATTTATTCTCGGCGGCCATTTTAGATACAATCTTGGATGTTGTGTTTTTCTCAAAGCGGATTACAACGGTTTTTTGGTTTTGCATTCAGTCTTGTGATTCCATCTGCCAATTACTGTTCGAGTCCGCGACCATACCACAGAGAACGATATTTGAAATAATCGGCATTTTTTACAATGCTATTAGCAATTTTGCAAGCCATATGTTGGGTAATTTATCTATAATTTATCTGTTTATCACAATTAAACTAGTTCAAAATAACAAAATTAATATCTATGATATCACCCATATATAGTTATACCCATGATATAATGGATAAAAGTGGATATTGCAGTGTATAAATTAAATGGAAGCTATAGAAATATAGAAAATAAACCATTATCAGTGCATAAGAAATAGCCAATTTGACCCTTCAGCCACAACTTGTAAGCGATTGTTTACTATATTATGGCGGCCATTGTGGCAGCCATGTTGGACAATGCAATGTGATTAGTTTCGTCTCGTTTCTGGTGGAATGTATAGTAATAAAACCTCTCACCCAGTCGTTCCATGACTGGAGCTTCTTGAAAGTTTGCGTAAAACCCGTGCCAATGCATTCTCTTATACATATGCGAGTCTCCCATAGGGAGCCTTGCATATATAAGAGAATGTATTAGCCTAACAATAAATACCTTGACCTTGTAAGTCAATGCTATGCAATGGAGCCTTGCATATATAAGATAATGCACTAGAACATGTTATTTAATGCTGCGCCAGCGCTGATCCCACCACGAACGTGTTAACTCTCCCATTGTTGCGCATTTATCATTAGAACGTGACTAGAGCTCCAAATGCGAGTTCTGGTGAACTTTCATGCCGCTTTATTCAAAATGATTATTTGAGGGACAGGAGTGAACTGAGAACCACACGATGGCACAGTATTCATCGTCTGAATAGCCACGCAGTTAACATGCGAATGGAAGCGTTAGCCGCAGTTATTCTTCAGATCGAATCAGAACGAATTGATTAATAAGAAATGAGTAAAAAATAGTCGAAGCTTGCACTTTCGGTGGCCATTTTTGGCTGCCATCATGGGTAGGGGGTTCTAAGGATTTCACTCAATGTAACATTATGTTATATTGTCACAGAAATATATACATTTGTATAAATTTCACACGATTTTCTCTCTAAAATCGAATAAAACATATTTTGCCTCCTTTCAAACAGACGGCGGCCATATTGGACATCATGTTGGATCCTGAAATTTCCCCAAAGCGGATTTTGGATACGTTATTTTCCGGGGATTTTCCCGCGTCGAATGACACCGAAATCGCTTTCTTACCAATTTCTTCCGGGTCGAACCGCTTTTTCGCGCACCATCCCATTGCGACCTGTTACCAGAACTCTTATTTGTAAGCATACCAAGGGGTGCAACTCTATTTTCACAACATCTTTGAAATTCGCTATTAGATAGAACGGCACTGACAGTCTACAGGAGGTTATATATATAGATGGCGATTTTTCTCTCATAAATAAAAGTAATGTATCAGAAAATATATATAATTTAATTCTGCACTATCGCTTTGTATGCAGATACAAATAAGATAATGATTTCATATATACTACTTATGCTCCCATTATCTACTCCACCCCTGTCGGATTCGGCTATATATAATAGTGCATGGCGTGGCTAAAGGACCCCTTGCTCTGGTGATTGAATCAAAACGAATGCCTATTGGTCGCGGTAATTTGAAAAATATCAAGGCATTCTTTATTCAAATCACCCATCCTTGTGATGCCATGAACGTTGTGGAACATAAGGTGGAATATCTCATCAATTGGAAATTTCATGCCTGACACCACTGTTGGAAATTGTCAGCCAGCCAGTGTGAACTTTGTTTTTTATACCGATAGTCAAATATTTTCCAACTTTCTTTCAAATATTTGGACTGAAACGACCACGAGTTAGACATAATCCAACGGTTGGAAAGTGTGGGGTACCATGCATGCATGCATACTTGGAAATTTAGTTATGGTTCAAAAGTGTGCAATTAGAAATTCTAAGTTGGACCACCCCCCCCCCCACCACCACCCATCCCAAAATTGCACCCCTTCCCACAACGGAGATCCTCCGTTCTCGTGCCTGGAAACAGAACACTTATATTTCATGTTATTTCGACTTGTTCAGTTGCAAATCATTCGCACAGGTATGTTTTATATACAACCTAACTTTTACGGTTTACCTTACATGTACTATAGATTACCAAACTCCATGCATGGCTCACCTAACTTGGTGACTCGGTCAGAACGGACGTATGACTGGCGCACGTGGCGCGCCCTGGTAGAGATTGATAGATTACCGCGCAGACAAGTCTGAGTTTAGTGTGCCTGTCATATGCAGAATGAGGTTCCCAGAGAGTGAATTTAGTGACGCTATCCCGCATAGCGGGCTAGCATCACCAAATTCTCCATCTGGGGACCTCATTCTGCATGGCCTCATCTGATATGGGAGACATAGACTCAGAATGACCGAAATAGTCAGAGCACCACCTGGGTGGGAGATAACCCTATGGCATTTCGCATTATCATTACATTTTACTGACACATTAATTTATGAGAGAAAACCTTCATGCAATCTGTTCACGTCTCTCACATGTCACTCAATACAAAGATGTATAGTGAAAATAGAGTTGTGCTCTTTGGTATGCTTACGAAAAAGAGTTCTGCGTGCAGGCCTTTTTCATAAGGTGCCTGTCATTTGAAATAAAATGAGGTCCCCAGAGTGTGAATTTAGTGACGCTATAGAGTGGTAACATCACTAAATTCACCTTCTGGTGACCCCATTCTGCTTAAGCCTCATCTATGGAAAGTTTCTTTATCGTCACATTTCTGTAGAGACTTCTTCGCATATATTCTATTTCTTTTTTGGTTTAGTTTCTCTGTATCTCCAAATTGGCAGACGACACATTGCATAATCTAGGTTCACAATACTCACTATTTGGGCACTTCATAAACTTCATAAACAGAATAATCAGATAACAATCCTAAGTGTTTTGACCATGGAGAGTTATGGGCAGTTCTTACTATGTTGGCATATACTCCCTCTTGCAGTAGATGAGGAGTGTCATACCGTTTAGGCAATCTCTACCAGAGTCATACTTCCTTTCGGAGTCATCAATTAGGGAGGTAAACCCGGCATGGAGTTTATCGTTTAGTGTAATTAGCCATGCTTGCCTTGACTGCTCGCTCCCTTGGTTGGTGCCATATATATATAGATGCCAAGTCACCTAGGAAAAGTCCAGCCACCTGCTATGACCGACAATTCTGACATTTGACTATCACCAAATACCCAGCATAGGTGAACATATTCCGTCTTAGTGAACGGTGAAACCAGTGATTTTATGATTTTTGGAAAGTTTACTCTTTCCATTTAATAGCATGTAGCCACCATTAGTTATGAGATATGTAATCTCTTGGTCACATATAAGTTACTATTTTCTTGAAGTTTCATCGGTTTCTGATTACCACATTTGATGAATATATCCTCGAAAATATCAGGGTGGTGGGGACTTATTTTTGTTAATAAGCAAGTATATTTCCGAATAGTAAAGGACAACAGATAATTATTACGAATAGCTATTTGATGTCGTAATATTTTCGGACGGTCCAAAAACCTTTTCGCAGAATTGACGCCCACGAATCCGTTTGTGAGACAATCGTGCTTGCCATTCGCAGTAAAGCGACCATGGTTATGCGTGCCGTGATTATATGTACTTAATTATATTGTTATCAGGTCATATCTGAATGATTAATAGGCCATTAAGGCCACATGGCGATCACAAATTAAGGACATAACCTAAGAGTCATATCCCACATTGAGAAGCTGGGAAACGATCGCGAACTTATTACTATATGATGTATTCGTGAGTTTTGTTGAAAATCCAAAACCGTAATTGTAACAACGGATAGGAGAAAACAACAACGAACAGAAATAACACAAATTATAGTGACTAGAACCCTATTCGTAATAATTATCTGTTCTCGTTCATTATGTGAAAGGTGTCAAATTACATCTTGTACACATAAACGATACATATGCTCAACAACATTTAACGAACGGATGCTACGTTATAAATATCCGGTCGTAAAATGTTTTTTTGAACTGATATGTGTATGTATGTGTACAAGATGTAATTATTCGGAAATATATACTTGCTGAAGAGAGCCATATATACAGCAACCGAAAGCTAAAACAAGAGCTTTATATTCATCATATTTATCTGACGTTCTTGGAATTCCAGATGGAATGAACAATTTGCATCATAATTACTGTTTGAGGTATTTAGATGTACAGGAGTATAAATTTTAGCGAAACGTACATCGTGGCATCACGCGATGTGAAAGCTGCGAGATGGTCATGTCATGAATCTCTACACTCGCAGATATCATATTCCACCCTTTCAAACTCTGGGAAATGTTTGATGTTCTGACCTGTTCTAATTAGGGTGGATACACACATGCATGTGATCTCTGTAAGTATCGTGTATTTGGCTTTTTACATGGATCATACAGACACTGTAATATTATCCACTGACAACCCAATCATTGTCGACGTATTGACCGCACTGAGTTCTAGTTCCAATTTAGTTGGAATGTGGAGAAACCGCTATCTTGGACCGAGTCGCCAGGCCACTTAAAATAATTGTTCGTGGAATAACCCATATGGTGGTCGTTTTACCTAAATAATTACCAGTCTTCTCTTTTATATTTATAGCAGTGGTGGATCGGGATTTCCCCGATGCAGGGGCTATATATGCTATCCTCGAAAGCTACCAGGCGGGGTGGCTAACTCTGAGCTATTTAAGTAAAACATATTATATTGTACCTTCTTGCCCAGATTATTCCGACCGATATATTCAACTAAGTCCCTTAGCGATTTGAAGCTTTCAAGACCCCACGCCAAACAAGCATCAAGGTCGAAAATGTTCTATATCAAGCCTGTATATGCCAGACGTGTCGCTTTTGGCGTTCGTGCATTAATAAAATGCCAGATATCACACAGACTTGACTAATTTCCGCATCTGTAAGAGAAGACATGTTTTGGACTGGCCTTAAATGTCCTGATGGCCTACAGTTTGACTTCGCTTATCACTACTCACTTGTCTGGCCTGTTGACAATGAACCGCTCGCGAGCAGGTGATTAATGTTGTCAATTATTGGTGTGGCCATGCAAATTACATGTATTTTACATACATAAAGTGCATGCATGTGTGTATCCACCCTAATGGCAAACTTTATAACATCGCACAAACAACGCAGGGAATATATTTCTTGGTAAATACTTGTTACTTATTTCTTGCTCTTTCGCAGTATAGGGGTCTCAGTTCGAGATTGAATGATTTGTTTTACTTTTGTGAGCCATAATCGCAATACATATTGAATTGATTACCTGGGAGAAATTCCATGATCAAGCGACGAAAATCAGAATCGGCTCCCCAAAGTCACAAAAGTCATCTCGAGTTAGGTTCTTCACCTATATTGTGAAATACATTGTTAATGAACAGGTATTAACTAAAAAAATATATTACCCCGCATTGTTTTTTCAATGTTATAAACTTCCCTGTCAGGACATCAAAAAGTTCCCAGGTTTTCAGGTTTTGATCTGGTGGAGTATAATCTCTAACGATGGATCGAGCCATATTAGGGATTCATGACACGAGCTGAGCTTTGAGCTGATATCCGACCAAACATCGGGGTATTATGTGAATCGGATTATGCACGACTCAAACGTGTTGACTGTTGGGATTTATTATCCCACTGCAGGTGCAAATGATGTGATTATATAAGAACAGGGTGAACAGGTGATCTGATTTTGGCCCACAACGCAGGTGAATGAAGACATTGGCGTTATATAAATCTAACGAGTTGGAGAAATCATTTGCTTTATCTGACGGAGAAGTGGAGATACTCTGTTCTCTCGATATTTAGTGTTGAAAATCTGGATAAATAGTATTTGCCTGGGTATCTTTTTGCACACCACAACACAGGTAAGGCTGTCGTTTATGATTTATATTTCAATGTGCACATCCGGATAGTTTGATTATGCTATAATACTGCCTAAGGGATTATTCCATGATTGGTGACATGTTTAGTGGTTACAGGGTGGTGTGCAAAATTGAAGCTAAAGAAATTATTTTATCAACTCACACTGTCAACAGTTAACCAATTGATTCCAGCTCCCAGTCAGTCATGTTGTTGGAAGTAAATCTATAATTTGTAAACAATTAACTGGTTCTAAGTAAATTTTTCAAAGAACACTTGGTAAATATGAATAATTTTTATTGTTCATCATTCTTCACAGTATTCAGTACACATTTCCATATTTATTTCTTAGAAATTGATTTTCTGTTTGTTGGATTTGGGTTCGAAGAAAATATTTTTGAAAACCTCTATAAAGTTCCCATTTTGTATTTCTAAGACAATACATCATGACTTATACTCTTAAAATGGTGCATCAATGGGTTTGGTTGCTATAATTACTAATAAAAGTGAACACAATCCTTTATTTTGACTCCATCAAATGTGGGTTTGAAAATGGGTTAGCAAAGTCCTTAAGTCTTATCTTATATTATCTTATGAAGCGAACAGAGCAACATATTGGCCTTATTAACCACACAATATATCGAACATAATTTGTGCAATTTCGTACTTTAAGTTTGGAAAGATCCAAAGAACTATATTTCGATTTGGATCTCCGATGATTTTATCAGCACAGAAGTCTAAACGCACACGGACCTGTGGACGACATTGTCACGACAACATGCATGTCAAGTCAAACACAAGAGTTATAAAATTTGCTGCAATTTTGACGAGTAGCTTGCGAAAATCATCAACAATGCTAGCGCTTTAATTCTACATGCTGTCATTAAGTTTTTAGCACGGGCATTGATCTCAAAACACATAGGAAATTTGACTTTGGGGCGATCTGTTTCGCCATTTTTCCTGGAAAACCCCTCGCCAAATATAGAAAACCAGACAAGTACCCAGCCGGTGACAGAGTCAGAACGGAAGTATGATTGGTGCGCTCTGAGTGACAATGTTAAAGTGATGTGAAACGCTTACTGGGTGATCAATAGAAATTAAGAATAATCTTGCGTAATTGTTACTAATATTAATCCAAATTGACGATACACTCTTTCTTTCTTATATATTAATTAAATGCAATGACCCTCGTTGGCGAAATCATTTGTGTTAGATTATCGCCGATAGTTGCGTCCCGAATCGAGATGCAATTATTTACAATTGGGCGTAGTTTAGACGATTTTTCTATGGAGTGGTGTGGTCGATTTCATTGAAATTTTCGGCGATGTTAGTAGAATGCTACATTCCCCATTTGTCGTAGTGCTTGAATACTAACTTATCAATTTCACTCACCCGAACAAGTCCATAAAATGTCTTTCAGAATGGTGTCATAAGGTGTCTTAAGGTGGCAGACAATATTTCCACTCTCACAAATCACATTTGCTCGCATATTGAAACCTAAAAGACTTTGTCACTGAATTCCATTAACTGCAAACTAATCATTGTTTTGGGCAACTATAATTATATAGGTACTGTTGAGGTTCAAATGGAAATATTCATAACTCTAAATAGTTCAAACATATAGGTGACATGTTTTTGAACAGAAAACATATTTTTAAACAAAATTAAATAAAAGATCCTGATGAAAATCACCCAAAACATAATACCAGAATGTTATTGTTATGTTATTGTCAAGTTCGTATGCTTAAACAAATCAATATTTAAATATTTGTTTCTGTTTATGACAGTTTTTAACACCATACCCACCGCGAAGGCTATCCGTGCCTTGCAAGTAGATTCACTTTGGTATACATGTACAACATATCTAATATAGATAGCACACATCGATAACCCTCAGATATGAAGCATGATGTGGAATTAGTGCCGGCGTGCAATTAACCCCACAACCTGACGCTTGGGTTTAAACTCCTGTCAAATTATATGCAGTCAGCAGTCTGCACGAAGGAAGTAGACAGAGCACATGACATTATTGACATGCGGCCTGTATAGACATCGGCATCGACTCATAATTATGTCTGTGAACCTGACTTACATACAACAATGATTAATATCATGTCCACAGCATGTCCATATATGCATATACTAACCAGTTTACAATGACTTCTATAATCAGATCAAAGCGACTAGGTCTGTTAGAATAGTTGTGTTCACAGACTACGACTCGTTTAACTTTTGAGTTATGATTCGGACACAGAATTGTGAATTCTCTCGTGAAAAACAACCATTAATACAAAATGGTAAGGTTCGTGTTCATATTTCATATATTTGACTATTTAGGCCAATATAAAAAATTCTAGATCTACATCAACTCCCGATCCATATTTGTTGTCCCCTCATTTATTTTTTAGTTGAATATTTGTTATGAAATTTTTTTTCTGATTACATTTCGATAACCCATTTTTTGACAATCAAAACAAACCACAGTGTATTATATAAGATAGAATACTGCTTCATATCTAAAACTGTCCATGACCATTTATGTCAGGAAGAATAAAACATAACAAATATAATTCGCCATCCCACCCCATTTTTATGAAAAAGTTGGATGTAGTTAAATCTAGCAATTTATTTAGGTGAATATTCTTCAACTCGGGTATAAGAGAAATCCTAGCCGGGGTTTTTCCTACACATATATAAGCATGGGGAGTTATAATAACAATAACACACATTCAATCGAAACAAACATTACGTTATTAGCTTGGATTCGGCGTATACCGGCATTTGGAAAAACCTGATTTCGGGCAAACATTTCCTGCCAGGAATTCATATTATGGTGTCATTGTGTGCTCAAATTACTCCTCTATAAGATAAACATATAACATCGCGCCATTATGCCCATGTTTCCCAGATACAAACGATAGTTGGTGAAATGTCGAACATTTAGCAATTTTTCATATTTCGGCCGCCATGCATCTGCCATCTTTGCCGCCTTAATGGATTTTGGTGTCGGATTTTTTGGCTTTTGTTTTCGCTGTATATTAGAATAACGAATCGAGTTGAAAGTAAAACCTGCATGTGATATTATATTTACTATAATGGTGACCGAACTGACCTGGTGCATATCAAACAAAATGGCCGCCATGATGGACACCGCCTTGTTTGGAGTCTCTGTGGCCACTTTTCTTTTCTGGTTAACAACCGAAAAAAGATAGAAGAGACATTAAGGAAGAGTATTAGTGGGGCCAAGTTGAGTCATGAGTTCCACAAGGATAAATCAATATCTCCTGGACTTTATAGGTTGTTCTGATTTTCATCATAAATAATAATCCAACAACGAGATATTGCATGTTGTAACAATTGTTATCATACGGTAAACATCAACTGTATTTTTTAGAATTAAAGGTACTCAATCCTATCAGACGCCCCTAAATTACTATTTCTTTGGCTTCGTGGGTAAAAAATATTTGATTCGAGTCGAGGAACCCACCCATCAAAGCTCAGAGTGATCAGATATCGATTTTTGATGTTTTTATTTCTAGAGATGTATAATATGTGGCCCAGAAACACGTGGCCAAAAGGAGGGTCTCGGACAAAATTGCGGATGAAGATGGATAACTCTAAAATCAAGTGGTAATACGGTCAAATATCGTGATACTATACTGATAATACGGCCTTATTTTGTTGAACAAAATGTTGATAAATAACAAGTTTTGGGAAATTTGATACCATAGATGACAGTGGTTAGCATTATTTTGTTGCAATAAATCGATTCGGATAAATAAGCGTATTATGAAGAAATGTTGTTGTTGTATCTTGATGGGGACCGCCTGATCTGATTGAGTACCTTTAACACTATATATTACTTTCATATAAAAGGACTAAATAAAGTGAATCCATTTGCCATCGGTGGTGTTCGTTGACAAAATTGTAACAGTTGATGTTTTCATAACATTTGTTTCAACATGCGAAATCTGTCATTGGTTAAATTATTAAGATTGAAAATAATATAAATCATTACATATTATTTTATAGAGTTTTACGATTTTTATGTCTATCCATACCATATATGGTACATAAAATGCCGAAGTCCAGATCAACCGCCCGACGTCCGTCCGTCCGTCTGCAGACACATGCTATCCGACGCGATAACTCGAGTATTTTGTATCGGACCGTGTTCATATTTTCTGTCCATATTTATGACTATACATCCCTCACCTGTATATTTTTTGTATATATTGGTTGATCGGTTTAGAAAAGAATTAACCCTTCCCACATATATCATAGACACATGCTATTCGAATTATCCGATGCTATGATTCAACTATGTTTCTTCTGATCTTCCTCATATACCTTATCTATTTTTTTTTATTTTGACACTCTTCACCTGTATGGATTTAGGTATTGATTAATTTGTTTTGAACATTTTATTAACTCTTCCCAGCCACCATGTAGACACGTGCTATTAATATCAAACTAAAATATTGGTAGCCAATATAACAATAACATGATTTTTGAGG
The DNA here is from genome assembly GCA_032622095.1 of Siphonodentalium dalli. Taxonomy (NCBI): domain Eukaryota; kingdom Metazoa; phylum Mollusca; class Scaphopoda; order Gadilida; family Siphonodentaliidae; genus Siphonodentalium; species Siphonodentalium dalli. The sequence continues at coordinate 193,591,607 of CP136065.1, read as the reverse complement.
GCGTTATGGTTTATTAACGGCCCGGCTGGAATGATTAACAGCCCAAGGGCATATTAGCGGCCCGAGACGAAATCGAGGGACGCTAATAGGCCCGAGGGCTTTTAATCATTCCAGAGGGCCGTTAATAAACCATAATGCCCGATGAAATCATGTTATTACTATTATTACCACAGTTTTGGACATTTGACCCATTTGAGGATTTAGTGGAATAATGAAGTTGATTAAGAGAGAAATATTTTCAAGAACATTTAAATTTGATATCATTTGACTTGTCAGCTGACACGGACTGACGGAGTCTCGAAAATAGGACAGGGGAAAAACCAGCATTGGAGACGAGTAACAACCAATGAGAGGTTGACAGCTAAAATTATCAATGCATACTTACGCTTGATACAATAATTAAATTATATAGCGTGAATTCCAATCATAAAACCACTATAGTGTCGAGGAAATCGGATACATCTTCCCATTATTTTCTTGAAATAAACACGCCAGATCGGAAGTTGAAGGGACGTAACTCTCGCGATAATAAACGAGATCTATAGTTTCCGGGCGGCGGGCCGATATTGAACTAGGCTTCTCATTATCGGCCCGCTGTTTTGGTAACAATACGCTATTTGGAACGCCCCGAAAAAACATTATCAATGGCCTAGAGAACGCCCTATAAAGTCCACTTAAGTCATGTGCCACAAACAGATACATATGACTTAAATTACAGCTATATATAGGGGCGGCAGGAAGACGGCCCATTTTAGCCATGCCGCTCCTGTACAATATACTTATGTTCACTTTTTTTTATTGTATTGTTACAAATATCTATATATTCTACAAATAAATACTGCTACTACTACTACTACCGGTCTCAGATTTGGATGTAGTTTCAACTAGGCAGAAAACACATCGAAGTAGGTTCATTAATGAACATTCTAATACAACACATGTTGAATAGTTTTATATAATTAGAGGTGATCTTCTGCATTGAAAATCCATAAAATACATGTGCTTTAATTTAAATTAATTAATTATGAGAATCCAGCTTAGTGTTGGATCATAATTTGTAACATAATACATGTATTTTGACTGTTTTTGTAAACACAGGCACCAGACTATTAACCCCCTTCCGACCGACCATAAATTTATAATAAACATGTGTGTCATTCGATGATGTTTATATTTCAAGGTATAACTAGTTTATGATGACAGACTCCTGACCTTATAGTTAGAGCTATTGATTTGCTTAAAATATTCAGGAAGAGTACTTGCATTATAGTAATATAATAGGCTTTGGTAATGTATTCCAAGATAACGTACATTTAAGTAAATAAGATTTTCTGAAATGTTTTGATGGGAACGATATGAATGGAATTTGTAAGGTCCGCGCATATCATATCGATTACTGGCAATTTGTCTGGAACGGGGTGGCATCATGAGCGTGAGGTAACTGGGACTCGGTTATTTATTATTTTAAACATGGTGTGCATGCAACTCGTGGAGTTCTCGTCGAGTTTCAAGTCTTGGCCATCCTGCTTCGTCAAACAAGCGATTGCTTTATACAGAGCACGTTAATCCTGTGAATATTCTTGCAGCATCCTTGTGCATGTCATCGAACTTTTTAAATAAGTAATCTGTGCTGTGCCCCACACTACATAGACATAGTCTACAATTGGTAAGATATATATGTATATTTTTCAAGCGTCTTTCAGTCTACAATAGGTCGTACTTCAGTCTTCTTATCTGTGAGAGTCGTGATGTTGCTTTGTTTGCTGTTGTATTTATACGAGTGTTCCAGTTCAGATTCGATTGTATTTCAAGTCCAAGATGTTTGTGTGCGTCATTGGGTAGAAGAGACCAAGGTCTAGAATAATCACAACTGACAACGTATGAAGATACTTTATGTATAGAATCAAAGAAACAACGTGGTTTCGCAACTAAACCCAAAACGCTAGGAAGGCGAAGTTGTCTAACGCGTAGAAGGAGGTTACGGAAATTGAACGCCGAGTACGAACACATGGATCGACGATTAACCGCAGACGTAGGGCAGTGATTTGCGGGCATCAAATTCAGATTTGAGTTTAATGGCGGAGTTTTCCAAACTTCAATCGCTTGAGTTCGGTGTTTTGCAGATATCATCTGAAACGGACTCAAAAATGAGTCTAATTCTACAGAACGTATTTATAAACGCGTTTATATTTTATATGTTTATTTCATCATGTCGAGTAAAGCAGATAATTTAAACGATTTAATTTCCAAAAGACGATCAATCATTCAAATTTCAATTTGTGACCGTCAATGTCATCTTATTTTATTTTATTTTGCAAAACTAAAATACTTTATTATATAGGAATGATCCTGTTTCGCGAGACGGGTGCGTTCGAATCGGAGCTAGGCTCCATCAGCGGGGAGATGGGGTAGCTGGAGGAAGGCGAAGGGGGAGTGACAATTTTTTGGCGTATATATCTGTATATATAGATAATATATCTATTATATATTTTGGGAAATCTGTCTGTGTGTGTGTCTGTCTGTCTGTCTGTTCGCGATGGACTCGAAAACGGCCGAACCGATTTCGATGAAACTTGGTATGTGGGGGTACTTTCGGCCGGGGAGTGGCATGGGCCTATTAATTTGCCCGTGCGACGTGACCTTGACCTTGACATCGGGTCATTTCGAGGTCGAACGCCCGAGTATCACGGGATTTCGATGAAAATTAGTGTCTGTGGATACTTTCGTATGGGGAGTGTCTTAAGCCTATTCGTTTGCCCGTGCGACGTGACCTTGACCTTGAAATCGGGTCAATTCAAGGTCAAATCGCGAATTTTGATGGGATTCCGACGAAATTTGATACGTGGGGTTACTTTTGTCCACTGAGTGACCCCGATCTGACCTTGACCTTCAAAATGATCAATTCGAGGTCAAATCGGGTAAAACCGGATGGTTTTGTCGGGTACTTTTGTCCGGGCGGCAGTGTTTTGGACGGTTCAAATCGTGACCCCACCTGACCTTGCCCTTCAAAACGGACAATTCAAGGTCAAATCGCGCAATTCTCCGAAAAGCAGAGGGGAAACAGCCCGGACGAAGTCGGGGCCACCTGCTAGTATTATATATAAGCGTAATTTTTTTTAAGATCTCTTTTCACTTGACTGAGAAAATTTGGGTTGAAATAATGGAGCTTTTTAAAAAATGAAAACAAAATGAACGACTTTTCTGGAACAGGTCGATTTGGACCCAAAATGTTACGCCCAGCTGGCCACTTGAGAATTTGGCGTCATTTGCCCATTTTCCCAAAAAAATCGGACCGAGCACAGGTCGGACACTTTTTCGGACCACTTTTACGAACTCGACCCAAAATAATTTCGGCCCAAAATGTTCCGCCCAGCTGGCCACTTGAGAATTTGCACCTTTGGGGAAATTTCCACTTCATTTTTTCGACTTTGCCTAATTTCGAGACATTTCGAACTTTTCGACCCAAATTTAGTCGGCCCAAATTTTTGTTATTTTTCACTAAGTACGTTGCCGTGGTCATTTGCCACATTTTCCCCAAAAAATCGGACCGAGCACAGGTCGGACACTTTTTCGGACCACTTTTATGAACTTGACCCAAAAAAAATTCGGCCCAAAATGCTCCGCGCAGCTGGCCACTTACGAATTTGGGGCCATTTGCCACACTTTCCGACATTTTGCGAATAAGGAATAAGGAATAAGTAACAAAATTCACGTTGCTCTTATTGTTGGTCAATCTTATGGTAAACTAGGCAAGTCATATATATTTAGGTAGTGACCACCCCACCAAATAAGTATGTACTCTCAAATTGTCCATGTACCAAACATCCAGAAACAAACTGAACTTGAGAACATTCTGTATTAACCTCTTTGTACATGTGGCATGTATACTTTCGGTATGGTAACTTCAGATAAGAACTGTCTTTACGATGACGCACCATATGATAAAATATAGGCTGTGCATGCTCTGGTCGATAATAAAGCAGAAGACCAGAATGCAGTGACTGTTCAGAAACACGAGGACAACTCAGCTCATCAGAGAAATCCACAACATCAAGAGAGTGGCATGTAGGTTGGTGACTTCCATTTAGTTTGTCATGTACGTTCTTCGTGATCTTAGGGACATCAAAAAGCTGACAGTTCTTGATATTCGCCGAGTGTGAATTTTAATTCACTTGGAAGCGCGAGCTGGTACATGTAGATGGAAGAACATATGTTAAGTCACAACTGCATGGGTTTCCTGTCACAGCCAATATGTGTTTCGTTGGAGTAGGTAGCAGGTAGAGACTCTGAATGGGGCTGACTGTTGATCCGGTTTTGGTCAAGAAGTTGTTTTTGTAATTTCTCCGCTGTCATGTATTGATCTGGGCTTTCGTACGTTTGTACTGAGTTTGTGACGTCATCGAGCTGGTTGTATTTTAGGAGCTGTATTGAATAAATCGATCTCTTTCGCTATAAACTGTGTCGCTGTTAACATGTCCGACAATCACACCAGGGACCCAATATGTAACAGTTTGGCGACGAGGATGGGATTGAGCTAAGTGAACGTATTTGCTGAATGTCGTTAGAGCAGAATACTAGCGGAATGTGCATTTAGTTGGCCGAATTAATTGACAATTGATCAAGAAATTAAAAAAAATGGCCGCTGCTTATTTTGGCAAAATTGAAGAATTTGACGAACGTGTGGAAGACTTTTCGTCTTATAAAGAACGATTTGAACAATTCATAAAGTTTAACGAAATCAAAGACGAGAAAGTCGTTCCGGCATTCTTGAGTTCACTTGGAGGAAAAACAGGAGACTCGGAAAGTTCATGTTTAAGTCTATCGTCAGATGAATCCGATGATTTTACATATGACTGTCACAATTTGGCTGTATTATCCATGGAACATTCTCAGGGTTCAATTAAACCTATTATAGTTAAACCAATGGTTCAAGACCGTCAACTCAGAATGGAACTGGACACCGGTTCATCGTTATCAATAATTCCGCACACATTATATGAACAAGAATTTTATGCTGTTCCTTTAGTGAAGACAAATGTCAAAATGTCAACATATACAGGCGAAATTATTAAGCCTAAGGGTAAAATTATGGTGAATGTGCTTATGAACAAACAACAATGTGAAGCAGAATTATATGTTGTTGACAGCATGACAGGTGTTCGCCCTCTGTTTGGCCGTCAGTGGTTACACAAGATTCGGTTACCTTGGCACAAACTAAATAGTCTTTCTGTGGCCAAAGAAAATAAGGTAATACCTAAGAAATCTTGTGCATCCACTGATGAGCAATCAGGTATTCAACACGTGACGTCACCTGTACATGTTGAAAATGATTTTGATATTGTAACATTATTACAGAAATATGAAATATTGTTTGATGGCAAATTAGGGACTGTTGAGGATATGGAAGCCAAATTGAGTATTAAAGATGGTTGTAAGCCTACATTTTTGAAAGCTCGCCCTGTTCCGTATTCAATTAGAGATAAAGTAGAACAATCACTGGAGAAAATGGTAAAAGATGGTGTTTTAACTCCGGTGGATCATAGTGAATGGGCTACCCCTATAGTTCCAGTGGTGAAGAAGAATGGTAAAGATATTAGAATTTGTGGGGATTATAAAGTTACAGTAAATCCAGTTTTGAATGTAGATAGGTATCCAATTCCTCGTATTGAGGAACTTTTCAATCAATTAGAGGGAGGTCACAAAGGTCAAACTTTTACAAAAATTGATCTGGCTAATGTGTATCTTCAATTGAAATGTGATGTAGAGAGTAGTAAGTTATTGACAATCAATACACACAAGGGTCTATATAGAGTTAATAGATTAGCTTTTGGTGTTGCTTCTAGTCCAGCTATTTGGCAAAAGACTATGGATCAAGTGTTGCAAGGGCTAAATGGTGTACAGTGTTATTTGGATGATATCTTGGTGACAGGTTCTACCCCTTCTCTTCACAGGGAAAATTTAGAGAATGTATTGATCCGTTTAAAAAAAGTTGGTTTGCGAATAAAAAAAAAATGTGAATTCAATTTGAAACAAGTGGAATATTTGGGTCATATTATTGACGAAAATGGATTACATCAGTCACCAGAGAAGGAAAGAGCTATAAATGAAGCACCAATTCCAAAGAATGTAGCACAACTAAGATCTTTTTTAGGATTGTTGAATTATTATGGTAAATTTCTGCCAAATTTGTCAACTGTGATTGCTCCATTAAATCATCTCTTGTCAAAACAAGTAGAGTGGAATTGGTGTACTGAATGTGACAAAGCTTTTAAAGCAGCAAAGTCATTGATTTTGTCGTCAAATGTGTTGATACCATATCAAACGGATCTGCCACTTAAAATGTCGTCCGATGCGAGTGCATATGGCGTTGGCGCTGTAATTTCACATGTTATGCCAAATGGCGATGAACGCCCAATAGCCTTTGCATCCAGATCATTGAGTGTGTCTGAAATCAAGTACGCACAAATCGAAAAAGAAGCGTTAAGTATAATATTTGGCATAAAGAAGTTCCATCAATATTTATACAATAGATCATGGGTTTTAATTACAGATCATCAACCGTTAGTATCCATTTTTGGTTCAAAGTCTGCCATTCCTTCATTAGCCGCAGCTAGATTGCAAAGATGGGCCTTGCTTTTGGCAGCACATGATTATACCATACAATATAGAAACACTAAACAGCATTGTAATGCTGATGGTCTTTCTAGGTTGCCATTGGAAAGTTCAGATTCTAAAGGCGAAGAATGTGGTCAATTGGATAAAAATTTTGCATTATCTCAAATGGAAGTTTTACCAGTTACTTCCAAAGTTGTAAAGAAGGAAACACGGAATGATCCAATTCTGTCAAAGGTTGTCGGTAAAGTTTTGTCTGGGTGGTTTCATAATTCTGAAAGTGAATTAAATCCTTATTATTTGCGTCGAAATGAAATCACCATACAACAGGGTTGTTTAATGTGGGGTATTAGAGTTATTTTACCTGTGTCATTACAGTCTAAGATATTGACGGAACTTCACCAAGGCCATGTTGGTATTGTTAGAATGAAATCCTTGGCCAGATCATACGTATGGTGGCCATAATTAGATAATGATATTGAAAATATGGTGAAACAGTGTGATATATGTCAACAGAATCAAAACAATGTAGCAACTGTGCCTTTACATCCATGGATGTGGCCAGAAAAATCTTGGCAGAGGATTCATGTGGATTTTGCTGGTCCGTTATTCGGACACATGTTTTTAGTAATTGTGGATGCACATTCCAAATGGCCGGAGGTAATTATGATGAAGAAAACAACTTCTCAGAAAACTATTTCTGTTTTGCATAAACTTTTCTCACAGCAAGGTTGTCCAGAAATTTTGGTTTCAGATAATGGGCCACAATTTACGTCTGTTGAATTTCAAGAATTCTTACAAAGTTTTGGTGTGGTTCATGTCAAATCTGCTCCATATCACCCTGCGTCTAACGGCCTTGCTGAACGTTTTGTGCAAACGTTTAAGAATTCTATTAAGGCGGTTGTAAAGGAAGAGAAGTCGGTTCAGTCTAGTTTAAGTAACTTTTTGTTAAGTTATCGTAACACTGTGCATCCAAGTACGAATGAAAGTCCAGCAAAGTTACTGATGAATCGTCAGCTACGCTGTAAATTGGATTTGGTAAAGCCAAATGTATCAGAAACTGTAAATAGTTCACTTGTGAAGCAAGTCTTAAGTAAATCAAACACATTGAGAAATTATTCTTTTAATGTTGGGGATAAAGTTTTAGTAAGGAACTATTCACCAAAGGCTGAAAAGTGGATTTATGGAGTTATTGTGAAGAAATTGGGGCCTGTAACTTATAAAGTTGAAGTGGCTAACAATGTAATTTGGAAGCGTCATGCAGATCAAATACGTAGTTCTGGTAAATGTGTGGAAACTGTTGTAACGCATTCAGCGGATAATGATAAAATATATGAACAAATAAATGGACAGTGTAACACAAAGACAAATGAAGTGGTGAGTGAAAGAGCTCTCTCTGAACCAGTAGTAACTACAGAGACCAGGGATCCTAAACTGAGTGGTAAAGAAAGTGAGCCAGAAACCAATGTTTCTGGGCATATTTCTGACCAAAGTAGTATTGTACAGTTACAGGATAGAATCCCTTTAACTTCTGAGTTAAGTTCTGTTTCAGAGAGAAAATATCCAAAGAGGAATACTCGACCACCAAGTAGATTAATTGAGCAGATGTAGAAATGTAATACTTAGCAATATATATTATGTGTGTGTGTGTTTGTTTGTATTGTATATATGTTTGTTTTGTTGTGGGTGAAAGAGAGGAAATTGTCATGTATTGATCTGGGCTTCCGTACTTTTGTACTGAGTTTGTGACGTCATCGAGCTGGTTGTATTTTAGGAGCTGTATTGAATAAATCGATCTCTTTCGCTATAAACTGTGTCGCTGTTAACATGTCCGACAATCACACCAGGGACCCAATATGTAACATCAGCAAATTATATTGTTTAAATGTGCTTTCCAACTAATTTCCGTTGCTGTGTTTTGGACGATCTGTGTATATTCACATAAGTTTGATTCTTACTCTTAGGATTTGAAGGATCACTGACTCATTCGCCGGAAATTAAGGTTTGAAAACTGTTGAAACCTACAAATTTGAATAACGTTTGGACGTTGTTGTTTATATTCATGTCAGCCCAATTTCTAATCCTGAGGACACGTGACCATGTTCTTCATCACCAAAACTCCAGCCCAATTGAAGCGAACTTGTGCCCATCATAGGCAATGCGAACGTTATTATCAACCGTTTCCCGACTGACGCCGTTTCGAGATATGAGAACTCAGACAATTGTGAACGAGTGTATTGATCAAATCCAGCTGTTATATATGAATCACACTCACGCTAACAAATGATACCGGGTGCATTCCATAATTGGCTGAGCAATTCATTAACGGAAAACGACAGCCAACATATGAACTCTACAGCCATGTCGCATGATAACTGTTATCCGCAGCCTGAAGTTTACATTGACCCTGCAACAGGTGCAACGTTTGCGGAACTTATATCGTCGGCTTCCCCTGATAATATGTATATGGACCAAAGCCTGACATCTTATCAGCAACCAATAAACTTGAATATGGCCCCATCAGACTTACAAATGGCCATCAGCCAATTGAAGGATGTTTCAACTAATTTTGACTCAAATGAGACATCGATGTCATCATCCGTGGCCGTTTCAGCCATCCTGATATTCCTGAACTCAGATCCAAAGGAGTTGATAATCGAATCATTAAAACAATATGTCATACTCGATGGTGATATTGATGAAATCATATTAAGTAATATGAGAGATGTTGTTTTTTCCGAAGTAAAGGCCGATGCTTCATACATGTACGAGAATTCAAGTGTTCTAAAAAAGCGCCGTGATACCAGCACGAAAGGTGGCTCATCGCCATGCGACAAACTCGCCGAAGATATTCACACTCTGCTGTTGTTTCTGGTAGACAGTTCCACATCACTAACAGAATTAATAAGCAGCAGGAAAAATAATTCACTTCCGTCATTGATATTACTGCAGCTACCACTGCCGTAAACTCGAAAGATTCAAAATGCAACGATGAATTCCGTTCAGACATCATTGCCATCCTAAAGCAAAGTCAGGAAGTCACCGTCCTGATCCTTGGAAAATTGTCTTCTGTGGAAAATTCAATAACTAAGTTGGATCGGCAAATTGTTAGTATTGAGACAAAAATTGACGCCAAAAAATCGACGGAACATGATGATGTTGAATCCGAGCTGATTGAGATCAAGCAAACATTGTTCGAAGTGAGTGAAATTGTAACTCAAAATTCGCAAAAAATGGAAAATAATGATTCTAAAATGCAGCGCTGCTTAGATGAAAAGCGTGACGGCTTAACAAATCTGCGTGCCCAAATTCTAACATTGGAAAGCGATATAGCAGAAACAATTGAAAAAGCACAAGGATTAGTTAAAACAGTGAATCGAAATAGTGGTTCAATTGGTACACTGAAGGACAACTACAGACGCATGGCAGACAAGTCTGAATTCCAAGAAACTGAACACTTCGACTCACTAAAAGAAACTATAATTGAGTTTGGTCGATGTTTGTGCTGTCACTTAGATGATTTCCGTAACGAAATGTTGGAGGCTGTTCAAGTGTGTGTCGATGCCCAGTCATCTTCTCAACAAAATCCTCATCCAGATGACGAGCTCTTCACAGACATGTACCATGCGCTAGATGAACTAAGAGAAGAATTCCGCAATATGACGCGAAACACATATCCCGATCCACACAGGCCAACCCTAAATGGTGATATTTACAGTGTGATATCTGATGACGTTGACGAGTACGATAACCGATCAAAGAGCAATAACTCTAATTAACAGCATCGTAACACAACACCTCACACCAGTAACTCAAACTCAAACGGGCAGAACAGAAACGCTTATTCCTCTGGTACACACGACAATCATGACGTGTACAGAACACGGAATCAGCACCCCATTCAAACAACCAGACTTTTTGTTGGAAATATTCCAGCAGACCATAGTGCAGAAATCATTGCCAATATACTATTCGACCAAAAGGTGAAATTCTCCATTGTTCACCTACTCGGACTCAGAAAAGATGGTACGAGAACTGCCCGTATGAATGTTCAGTGCTCAGATGCTGCCTTCTGCAAAGGTCCGGACTGTTGGCCCCGATATATTACCTGTTCAGACTGGGTACCATATGAAGACTTCATTGCGAGAAAACAGCTATAACGTGTCGTGCATATTGCTAACCTCCCGTATATGCCAAATTTATCACTTTGGCTTGCACATCCGTTATCTGTTGAACTAATTCTATCCTATATGCATTATTCTTCTGCATTCTATGTTTAACGTTGTTTCACCTGATACTGATAACCATGTTAAACATAGCTACGTGGAACTGTACCAGCCTGATGTCTAGTAGCGCATACCTGAATACATTATTGTCTGACCATGATCTTGATATATGTGGAATAGCCGAACATTGGCTTTACTCACATAACGTTCACTTTCTTGAGCTTGTAAACGATTTGTATACTCATCATGCAGTGTGTGACTCCTCCCAACGATTGCCATTTCAGAGGGGGAGATACAAGGGCGGTGTATGCTTGATGTGGAAGAAATCTATTAGTGATAGAGTAACCGTTCTTGACATTGATGACGATAGAATATGCGGTATACAACTTCAACTGGGACCAGGCGTCTTCTTATATATTTTTCAAGTATACCTACCCTCAACAAATTACACGACAAAACACTATGAGGAATATATACAAAAACTGAATGATTTAATGTCCATATTCAAATCCCTTGGCCATTTAATGCTGATGGGAGATTTCAACGGAAACCTTGAAAAGCACGACGCGAGGAATAGAGCGTTTGCACAACTGCTAGATATGGTAAAATTATCATCTGTGCACTGTAAATCAGAATCTATAGGTGTCAAGACCACATTTGTCCCCGCGGACGGTGGCCCGGGTACGATCATTGATCATATCCTTATACCCTCCGCGGAACTTCATAGAGTTGAGCACATTGAAGTCCTGGACGACTCTGCCACCAATGTATCAAATCATCGCCCCATATTTTTGAAAATCCTATATGATAGTGCAACGTCAACTAGTAGAACTACACCCATGCCAAAGATAGACTGGAAACGTGCCATACATTCCGCTCATTCCATAGATGCATATCAGCTCTATATACACAACAACTTAGAATTTCGTACAATTAATAACAAAAACGAAAAAGATGCGTATTACAACGAAATAGTCACAATTGTATCAGACGCAGCTCGCATATCAATTCCACCCAAGAAATTCAATCGTCACCTCAGACCATTTTGGAATGATGTTCTGAAGGAGCTCCACAACGAAATGGTCCTGAGGCGACGTGAGTGGATTTCTTATGCCAGACCTTGGGATCAGTCACACCCTGCATACCGAGCATACAAGGAATCTAAATGTTTATTTCGTCGTGAATTTCGCAAATCAAACGAAAAACACATCCAACAACTTGATGATCGTCTTGATAGATTAGCAGAAATGGATATTAACGCCTTTTTTAGAATCTTCAATCATGTATCACGTCAAATTATCTATTTGAAGTAAATAGTTCCACACTAAGAGAACCAAGTGATGTGATACAAGCATGGGCATCTTACTTTGAAAACCTCTATTCCCCATTAGTCAGCGATGACTTCGATGAAAACCACCATACATATGTCAATAACCAAGTCGAAGAACTATCGCAGCTTCTCGAAACATCAGACCTTGATACCTAACTATGCTATGAAATTTCTTTAGAAAAGCTTAAAAACGTACTGAAATCCGCCAAAAAAGGCAAAGCTCCCGGATTCGATTCATTGTGTTATGGTGGTGATTTCCTCCAGCTCTCAATAGTTAGGCTCCTGTCGAAAATGCTAAAATTCAATCACGTACCCGCACAAGCAAAAGTCGGCATGATAATTCCTCTATATAAAGGAGGAAACAAACCCAAAAATCAGTTTGACAGTTACCGTGCCATCACATTGCTTCCTATCCTATACAAGATATTTGAGAAAATAATTCTCGTGCGCCTTGAAACCAATACCCCCCAACTCATGAAAGTGCACCCTCTTCAACATGGTTTCCAAAAAGGAATTAGCTGTTTAAACTCCTCATTTATAATACATGAATCAATATCGTTCACAGCCGAAAATCATAGTACCTTATTTGCATGTTTCTTAGATGTCCATAAAGCCTTTGGTACGGTTTGGACTAACGGACTTCTTCTCAAACTATATCAGCGTGGCTTCCAAGGGAAAATTTGGCACATCATCAACTCCCTCTTATGTGGATTAAAGTGCTCTGTCCGGTTCAATGGCTGTGTTTCTCGCCTTTTCGAAATACAACAGGGAACCAGACAGGGTTGTATCTTGTCCCCTCTGTTCTACATGATATTCATAGACGACCTTTTACACACTCTTGAACAGAGCAAACATGGCTTGCGCTTTGGCCCCTCATCTTGTGCCTCACCAACCCAAGCAGATGACATGACTCTACTGACTTTAACCGCTCCGGATCTACAACTATTGTGTAACATATGTAGTACATTCAGCCAAAAATGGAGATTCAAATATAACCAAGACAAATGTAAAATAATAGTGTTCAATGAGCGCACATCCGTTCAAACATCTCGAAGTACAAAATCGTGGCTTATAAATGGAAAACCTATCCATGAGTCGAACCAAGTTACTCATCTTGGTATTCCCCTCAATAACAAGGATCAGATGAACAACCTCACTAATCACATTTGTCAGAAACTTAGAGCATCATATTTCATGCTGAGCAATGCGGGTATGTATGCTGGGGGAATAACTCCACTTAGTTCAAACCTGTTATATAACACAATTGTCTTACCAAGAGGCCTATATGGGAGCGAATTTATTTGCGGCATATCCACAACGAACGAAAATTCATTGAAAAAAACCCATCGATTTTGCCTAAAACAAATTCAAGGGCTCCCATATAGGACCCGAACTGATGTTGTACTGGGCCTCCTAGGCACATTCCCCATTACGGCCCTCATTGACAAACGCAAACTCGTACTACTCGGAAGTCTTTGTAGAACATCCCTGAACAAATCTTCAAAAGAAATTTTCATGTGTCGTTTAGACACCGCCATCAGAGGGGACGCTTTAAGCGAGCATTCATTTATATCAGATATAATTTTAATCTTAGAGAAATACAATCTCAAATCACATTTAATTGCCTTCGTTGAAAACGAGAATTTCCCATCGAAGGAAGCATGGAAGCAGCTAGTCTGCCAGGGAGTATCACACTTCCAGGAAGCGGCATGGAAAGCGCGTCTTCATAGAGAAAGTTCACTTCAACACTTTTCAGATAGCTACAGCTCACTGGCTGTTTCGCCGTTATGGTTCACATGTAGAGCTTATCCACAATGCAAAGTTCAATTCCTTGAAATAGCGAAGCTCTTAGCAAAATCCGTGATTCCCGAAAACGGAAAGTGTTTGCTATGTAATAAACAATACAGCAACAAAGTTGAACACAGCATCATTGTCTGTCCAGAAATATCTGCAGCAAGGAACGACATGTGGTTCACACTTCTTGAACGTTTTGACATCCCTTGTTTCATAGAAATCGACAAGCTCACCACATACGAACAGATGATGATACTTCTGTCATGCATCCCACCACATGTTCGGGAAAAAATAACAGATATTAACAAATTTATTATATTTATAACAAGGAGTACGCTCCGCATGTGGAACGATTATCACGAGCTGCTCCGGACATCTGATGATATCATACCTATTATTCCATGATTGTATTATAGCAATGTAGTGCAAATAATGCATGCACCCGTCCGAGTATCCCAACTACAATATATTATGGTGCGTATCATCGATTTAGTTTTGTCAATATAGCATCTTATTGCATCTTATCCCAATATTCCG
>CP136065.1:193324608-193572108 GCA_032622095.1 Siphonodentalium dalli | reverse complement strand
AGCCTTGGGAATTGGTGTGCTTTACCAATCACCAGGGAACGATTGTAACAATGGGAAATGTCAAATATAGGCACAAATGGTCTTAAGTAAACAAAAAAATGTGCATGAGGCAGCATGAGGTTGTAAAAAATACGTTTTTTTACTCTTGGACCAACCACCCACCATGCCGGTATACCTTCCTGCAATTTGTTTTACTACCCCCACCCGTGTATTATACATTAGGGTGGATACACACATGCATGTAATCTCTGTAAATGTCGTGTATTTGTCATTTTACATGGATCATACAGACCGTGTAATATGTGTCCGCTGACAACCCAATCAGTGTGGCTATGTTTGACCACAGTGAGCCAAGCTCTGAACGTGCAGAGAGCCGTTAACTGAACGAAGTCGTCAGGCCGCTTAAAATAATTGTTCGCGCGATAACCCAAATGTTGGACTTTCTGTTTAAATAATTGTCAGCCTTCTCTTGTTTTTAAACAGTTTTTTTTATACCAGTGATGGCCCCATGATTTCACCAACGCAGTGGCTATGATCCCCAAATATTGTAGTTGACAGTCCTTTCAGCAATGTATGCTATTCACATGATCATGACCATAGTATTACAGGTTTAAAGTTGAGAGTACAGAAGGTGGTGTTTATGTGTGTCTTCATTCGGTGAAAAGGGTTGTCTAGCTCTACGAGTTCTCAACTACGTCACCTTTGCTCTATTGTGTTATTTATGTATACGCAAAATTTACAACTATGGAATATTTAAGTTAAACATATTGTACATTCATGCCCAGATAATCCAGGCCGATACATTCAACTAAATCCGTTGGTTATTCGAAGCTTTCGAGAACCAGCCCCTCCCCAATTAACTTGTTCAATCTTTGGTTTGAGAAACATATACTGTTATGTAAATTCTGGGTGAAAAATGGGGGGGGGGGGTCACTCATTTTACGTTCAACGCTGTAGTTGCATTTTTTTTTTGGCGCTGTAATGAATATTTGCATGGAAATACCAATTGAATGTTATCACATGAGCTCGCTCTGAAACTATCCGAGGAATCTCAACGAACCGGTATTGTCGGTTTTAATTTTCCAATGCCTGTTATTCAAGGCATGAGAGCACCATATCAGATTGTTAATGGGACATTAAACACTCGAGTATCACAATCGCCCTATAAAAGAGCTTCAAATTCTGCACATTTTATTTTTATTTTGGATGACTCTGAAATGACGAGAAACAAATCAAGTATAAAATCGACGGACTCAAATCCACTTTTCGAAATGAACTAAAACTCGTGAAAAAACAGCAACAGATATCAAACAGGATTTATTCATTTCGGCATCCACGAAATAATTTATGACTGGCCTGAAATTTCTTGATAGCAGTTAGTTTGATAATGGCTTATAACTGCTCACTTGTCTCGCCTGTTGAAATTGTCCGATCGCCCGCAGGCGACTAATGCTATCAATGATTGGTGTGACCATGTAAAATACATGGATTTTACATACAGAAATTACATGCATGTGTGTATCCACCCTTAGAGCACAATCCCATTGTTGCAATCGTTCCCTGATTTTTGGTAAAGGACATCCATTCCCAAGGCTGGCGAAGGAATAGTTCAATGATTATCCCATTGTTAGGCACCCGCAACTCATAACAGACAAATCACACGGGCGCTTCAAAGTGGGACCAGTCCGTGTTGTTTCGGACATATCTATTCACATTCAACGGTGATCAGTTCACGTTAATCACGTTTTTGGGCGTGGTTAACCGGCTATTGTGCCCAATCGCGACCAGCGCACGGCATATTTCCAGTTTATTACGCCACATGTGGTGTAAGTTGTTGCGGAGATTTTGATATTCTGTGGTCGACTGGGCGAATGCATTGTGGGGTATTTTTTTTTGTACCTTACTCAATCGTACCGATAGAATCACGTAGATGCTGAAATTGTAAAGTTAACGCCACCGGTGTATAATATCTTTTTGAAAATATGACTCAATCGTATCGATAGAGTCAGGAAAGGCTGAAATTGTAAACTTAAAGTAACCGGTGTAATAATATGTTGTTGAAAATATAAATAATCTGATAGCCTGAAAATAATGTATAACCCATTGTGAGCCCCTGTTGTAGTGAAGTGAATTATGGGTAATTTTAATTGGAGTGCGCATGCCTGTTCTGTTGGAGTAACCGCTATCTTTATTTTCTGGTTATCAAGTCAAAATTGTATCGTATACACAATGTGTTTGTACCGATGGATGTATCGTGACTCGACTCGTTTTCGTGGTCATATATATATAGGCCTATAGGCCCTATATATAACCTATGATCACGAAAACGAGCAGAGTCGCGATATATGATAGAATTCCAGGAATCGTACATTCACTTTCAATAGTATAGATTCTCTGAATCTGCCGCGGAATTCCCAAAATTGTAGGCTACTTTCATTTTCAATAGGATTTTCGGAATTTCCACTTTCACTTTTCACTTTTACCACGCAAAGCGACCTTAGTTGACACAGATATATGGCACACTGGCTGAGTCCATGACAAATAGTTTATGTAGCATTGCTTCTTTCATTTAATTAAAGCTCACCTCGTTAAAACGCATGTCAATCGTAGTTGTTTACAAATTGCATTGGGTGCGACGATGTGCAGTAGGGCCCTATTTGCGGAGGTCACTTTGCGGAAGTCCCCGAATTCGCGGAGGTTCCCTAAAATGGGCGGTATATGTAGATTTTAATGAGGGAACGGGTGCGTATATGTCAATTGATACCTATTTTAAACAAATAACGACACGATCATCATAATAGAGGTCTGTTCTATCAATTATATATGCGCCTAGTTCACTTGGTGCAAATCAAACGGCGATAAATATTCTCGTGTGCCAGAAGGACTCCTTAAAGTTGTAAATAATATGAATATTTATTAGATGTTATTTAACAAGTCAATCAAATAATATTATTCATTAGTTAGCGCCTATATTAGCGCTAACTAATGAATAAAATTTTATATTATAATTATATTATAATTTATATTTATGGCTAATAATATGATCTTGGTGGCGTTACCATTTCTGACTATGGTTTTCTTGTTGCATTATGTGGGATCAATTGCGCTCTAAGTCGCGAGCACGCGAATTGTTCTTTACCAGAATAAATCTCGTCTTCGACTCGATTGATTCTGGTAAAGAACAATTGTGCTCCAACCATTACTAAGCGTCCAATTCCAGTAGCCTTCCTACAGTTAAACGGGTCCTTGATTTTGTTTCAAATTGTTTGAATGAAAGTATTTTGATGAATGATTACACCGCCCCCATGCAACACGTGTGGGGCATTTACACAAATTATTGCTTAATCCCACCGATAATTTTTTCATCGCGTGGAGTTACAAGGTTATAATTCGATCCAATCCGATGTAAATTATCTAATATAGATAGTCCACATCGATATCTCTCAGAGATGAAGCATGGCGTGGAATTAGTACCCTCAATTAAACCCACAACATGACGTTTACGTGTAAACTCCTGTCAAATTATATGCAGTCAGCAGATGGCACCGAGAGAGTAGGCAGAGCACATGACATACGGTCTGTAAACATCGGTATCGACTCGTTTAGTCCGTGAACCTCACTTATATAATCAGAGCTAAGCGACTAGCTCTGTTAGTTCACAGAATACGTCTGGTTTAACTTTGATTTATTATTCGGACTCCGGAATGTGAATTCTCTGGTGAAATACTTTCATTAATGCAAAAGGTTCGTGTTTATATATGTTTTATATATTACTATTTATAAAGGAACTGAAGGTCTTCACGCGCAGTGACGTGTTTCATCCCATACTCTGATTTACTAGAATTAACTTTTATTATGTTTTGTCTTTTTGTTTATATATATTTTTTATTAATCTTTATTTAGCTATTCAAATTTAATTTATTTTGTGTTTTATTGTAACACTAAATGGTGATATTCCTTATCATTCGGAATTTATACCAATACAAGTTTGAATTTGAGTTTGCAGTAGGTATATATAGAGGATCTCCAACGATGGGATATAAGATTTTATGAAACTCGTTTGATAAATTTGATTCACAACGAGTCGTATAAGAGTTGTGAATCAAATTTATCAAACGAGTTTCACAAAATCTTGTATTCCAACATAACGAGTTGAAGATTTAGTGTATAACATGAAAAAAAAAACTTGAGCTTTTTGCCTTTTTAACAAATAAAAATCTTTAAAAGAAGCTGAAAAATGCATGTAAAATGCATACATGCATGGCATTGTCTGATACGCTTCACAACCGTATCGACAGTATTGCGCGCTCTGCCTTGCGACGAAACATATAGTCCCCAAATTTTGCCTCTTTGTTTTTGTGCCTATTTTCGAAAGTGCAACGAAGTTGGACAATAATTTAACTTTAATGAACAAAGCAATCATTTTTTAATGTCTAGTATTGGTTTCAAGCACGGATTTTGTAAATAGTATTAATCTGCGCGGTAATTTACTTGGCGCGACAGGGCGCAAAGCCAAGTATCCCGGGAAGCACGCGGCTATTACTCACTAGTGAGAAATAAGAAAATCTCTAATAGATTTGTCAATGATATTATAGGGGTTTCATATGATATATGCGAAATAGCGTTCTAGTCTTTAAACGCATCATTATCAAGAAGAACGGGGGGTCATATATATAGCTTATTCTTATTGTCATCAATAATCATCAAACAACGAGATATTGAATGTTGAAACAGTTGTAAACATCAACTGTTGTAGTTAAATTATTGTTTTCACTACGCCACACTATGATGAATTAACACTATATAGCGCTTTCATATAAACGGATTAAATCATGAAAGTGAATATCGGAAAAGGTCAAAGAATTGAAAAATATTCAGCAAAACACAGATTTTCAACTAAAATATGTGAATCACATTTGCCATCGGTGTTCGTTGACAGAATTGTTTTTCATAGACATAATATCATAAGATGTATGGCACACATAATGCCATGTGTTTAATTTCTCCATCAATATTTGGACTTCGTCGACTCTTAAAGGTGTGTGAGGACTGTGTCGGTGACCTTAAGATGGTATATAATGCATCTAAAACTGTTGCGATGTCTTTTATACCAAAAGACCTCGCCATAAAAACCGTGCATCAACTGCTATTATGCGGAACTGATATTAAGTTTGTTCCATCTTTCAAATATTTGGGACACATCATTTCGGAGGACCAGACCGACGATGAGGACATCCAACGCCAATATCGGTCAATTTGTGCTTGCTCAAACATGATCATCCGAAAGTTCTCTAAGTGCTCCCTTGAAGTCAAGAGATTCCTATTTGAACGTTTTGTCTCGCCTCTATATTGCGCACATTTGTGGGTCGCCCATAGACAGTCAACATACAAGAAGCTCACAGTGTGTTATAATAATGCGTACAGGATGTTGATGGGGTAGGGATATAACAAGCCCACCAGAGCGTCCCAACAAAAACTCAAAACATATTTGATCATCTATCCGTTGTATTGACATTACAGAACCTGCATTGTACAGCAGTTCTGACTTATATTTACAAACTCTACCTTATTTCCATAAGTTAGAAGTAACAGACAATGACCAAAAATTAATTGATTCTCAAATTATAATGATCTTTTACATGTTGTATATAGTATATATTTTAGCATACTTAAATGCGCCATTTATGAAATTTTCGAATGCCAAAATATTTTGTGATGCCGAAGATGATATTGATGATGGTGCTGATGATGATAATGACGATGTTAATGATTTTGCTGATGTTGAGGTTATTAACAGAGGGTTTGACGACGATGACGTGGATTGCAATGATAGCTACAATGATGACGATAATCATAATGATGATATTAAATACATTGTTAAAGATGATGATGACGATGATTATGGTGATAATGGTAATGACGACGATGACAATGATGATGATTGTGAGGATGGTGATAATGGTGATGATGACGACGATGATGATGATGAAGATGGTGGTGACGGTGTGGATGGTGGTGTTGGTGATGATGAGAATGGTGATAGTGACGATGATGATGGTGATGATGATGATGATGTTGATGATGGAGTCGGAGATGTTGACGGTGATGACGATACTGATGATAATGATGATGAATATAATGATGGCGATGATGATGATGATAGTGATGATGGTGTTGTTATTAATGATGATGGTGATGATGATGATGATGACGATGATGATGATGATGACGATGATGATGGTGAGGATGGTGAAGGAGTTGATGATGATGATGATGACGACGACGACGATGATGATGTATGTAACGATAGTGATGACAATGTCGACGACGACGACGACGACGACGACGATGGTGATGGTGATGATGATGATGATGATAATGATGATGATGATGAAAATGATTATGAAAACTGTAACCATAGTGCAGAGGATGATGATGATGTCGATGATAATGATAAAAACGTGAAGGTTCTCTCAATAAATGTGTACGGGCTCAGTTCGAAGCTGAACTATCCAGAATTCCGTAACCTTATAGCGAAGTATGACGTAATCTGTTTTTCTGAAACTAATACATATAATGGAGTAGCACCGGACATACCCGGTTTTAAAGTGTTCCCAACCAAAGGGAGAACTACTGAGACCGCGCGAATATCCGGGGGGATTATAATGGCTGTAAGCAAGCGCATTGAAAATTCTTGTCATATAATTAAGAATGAATCAGACTGCGTGGTCTGGCTACGTATCACAAACAATACACATAGCATACTGGTAGGCGGAGTGTACGTTCCGACGACAGGTTCGCGTTATGCAAATGACAACTGGGGGGTCGAGATTGGAAATGAAATAGGCGCGCTGAAACGCGACGGGGAGGGCGTTCTGATTATGGGAGATTTTAACTCTAGAACAGCTGAAAAGAACGATTTTGTTGAGCAGTATGATAATTCTGAGCGCATTCATATTTTGGATTGCACAACATTTTCCGACGGTGATATCCCTGACAGTTCGTTCGACTTCGAGCTTAGCAGGCATTCAAAAGACCGGACTAGTAATGCAAATGGAAATTCGCTACTCCGTTTATGCAAACACGTCGATTGTCAATTGCGTATCATAAATGGACGATATGGCCACGATAAAGGGGTGGGAAATTTTACGTGTCGGAATTCTAGTGTGGTTGACTATATGATCGCATCAAAAGATATATTATGTATGATTGTCGATTTTGAGGTTCTTGAATTTTCACCGCTCTTTTCAGATGTCCATAATCCGTTACATTTAATACTGAAATTATTTAGCCAGAATGAGTTGGGTAATACTGATCACCATAGAGATGGAAACTGCAAACTTTCGCCAAAGATTAGGCCTTGGGATGAAAGAAAAGGTGTAGAGTTCCTTTAGACCTTCAATAATATATTCGCTGAGAGGGGGGAAAACATTTACGACTTACTTGGCACACAAGCATGTGATGTATACGACGTAGAGCAAGCTTGTGATGAAATCAGAAATGTATTTATTGATTCCGCGGAAACGGTGTTTGGGCGCTATCGGCAAAATAATCGTGTTCAGAAAAAATCAATTAACAAGCAATGGTTTGATGAAGATTGCAGAAATCAACAGAAGCGTTTTAGAAAAGCGCGAGTAAAGTATACCCGGAACAAAACTGGTAAAAATAAATGTGTGTTTAAAGAGGCGGGTAAGGCATATAAAAAATAATAAAGATTGCATTCGCGAATTACGGTCAAGCACGATGGCTAAAGACTTTTGGAGAATACTGCGCCAGCATACTATACTATACTGGAAATTATAGGGACGATAGCGGATCACAGATACCGATAGAAGAGTTTCTAGAACATTTCAAATCTATTAACGAAACTGCAGATGATATGACTGATAACATAGATACATTATTGGATGAAATTTATGACGAATGTACCGATGAGGGACTAAATGACCCAATCGGAGAAACCGAAATTCTTAAAGTTATCGAATCACTAAAAAATGGCAAGGCAGCGGGGCCCGATGAAATCACTAACGAATATATCAAGCAAACACAGTATATAATGGTGCCAGTTTATAAACAGCTTTTTAATGCAATACTAGACTCTGGGAAATATCCAGATAGTTGGGGTTCAGGGTTTATACAGCCGATATATAAAAAGAAAGGCGACAGGAGAAATACTGATTCCTATCGCGGGATCACTCTATTGAGCTGTATGAGTAAAGTATTCTCAGGTGTATTAAACAGCAGACTGAATTCATATTCCGATAAATTACATCTAATAAATGACAACCAGGCGGGGTTCAGAGCAAATCATTCAACGACTGATAATATGTTCATACTCTATTCGTTGATTGAGATTTATTTGTTGAGAAATAAGAGGTTATTTTGTTCCTTTATCGATTTAAGAAAAGCTTTTGATACGGTTTGGAGAAAAGGGTTGATGTATAAACTTTTGAAAAGTAATATTGGAGGAAAAACGTTCAAGATTATCAGAAGTATGTATGATGGCATTAAATCGTGTGTTAAAAATGGGGACTCCACATCAGATGTATTTGCATGCAACATAGGTGTAAGGCAGGGGGATAACCTATCCCCCTTCCTATTCTCAATATTTTTAAACGATCTGGAAGACTTTCTATCGGACTGTGGTATACAAGGCCTTGATGATATTGGAGATTCGTTTTTTGACCAGTTCGGCGAATATCTTAAACTGCTGTGCATCCTTTATGCGGACGACACCGTTCTGATGGCCGAGAGCCCAGATGGTTTGCAAAGGGCATTGAATTCATTCGCGGATTACACTGAGTCATAGAGATTAACAGTTAATGTTGAGAAAACTAAAATAATGATCTTTTGTAACAAAAAGTCACAAACTGAGTACAAATTCACGATGAATGGGACCAGTGTTGAAACGGTTGATATTTTCTGTTACCTGGGAGTACAATTTTTCCGAAATGGTCGATTCTGTAAGGCGGTGCAAAGAATCAGTCAAGTTGGAACGAATGCCATGTACGCACTCCTCCATAGAATCGGGAAGCTCAACATGCCCTGTGATCTGTCGCTTAGACTGTTTGATACAATGGTTGAACCAATCTTGATGTACGGTAGTGAAGTCTGGGGGTTCGAAAATACTGACAGCTTAGAAATAGTCCATCGAAAATTTATCAAATATTTATTACGAATGAAAACATCTACACCAAATGTTATGGTTTAAGGAGAAACGCGAAGATACCCAATCTCAGTAAATATAAAGGCAAGAATGCTTACATTCTGGTCAAAATTAGTTGAAGGTCGTTGTTCCAAATTAGCGCATAAACTTTATATTGTTATAAAAGGCATAGATGGCAGTGCATATCTCCGGGGGAAGTCGATACGCTGGATCAGCTGCATAAAATATAGCTTAGCATCAGTCGGTTGGGAGCAAATTTGGATGTCACAAAAACCACTTAGTCATTTAGAAATAGGAATCTATCGCAAAATACGTAATAAATTATTTGAGACTCAATGGCGCAACGATATCGAAAGTTCATCGCGGGGGACATTTTACGGTAGTTTTAAACATGAGTTAAGTTTGGAAATATATCTCAAGATTATTCCCCAAGACATGGCATTTTCTGTTATAAAGTCAAGAACAGCTAACCATAGACTCACAATTGAGACCTCTCGGTGGGAGAAGAACAAAAAGAAAGAAAAGACAACAAATAAGGAATCCCAAATATGTCGACTATGTTTTAAAGATGTAATAATACGTTTATTCTCTTATCAAATAGATATTGAGATACAATTAGAAGATATATACAAAAGATTGAGAATGTTGCAGCATATGTACAATATATACACGAACTTCCCTCATCTTCATCATTATCAACATCATGGCAGTCGTCATCAGTATCACCGTCTTCGTTGTCATCACGTTAACGTCTTCGTCTACTCGTCGTCACAATCGCCAGTACCATTTTCATCGTTATATTCAACAACAACAACAACAACCACAACAACAAACTGCATATTAGTCAATATCATTTAACTTAAGATTTATCAGTCGGATGAATGAACATAGTCTGCGCAGACAAGCAACATCTTCCAAATTCAGAATGTCATCTAAAATATTAATAGTTGCATGTTCTATGCTGGTATATTTTCTAGGCAAGAGGCGATGTCTGGCCTCACATAAACATTTACATTCTAATAAGTAGTGCAGTTCGTCTCCAATATGTCTTTTAGTGCACAGCGGACATAGTCTATGGAATATGTTGGTGTCATTCCATCGACCTTTCTCTATTGGCAAGCGATGATTACAAGTACGGAATTGACAAAGAGTTATTACGTTCCTAGTATCCAAATGGTCAAAATATTTTTCGAAATGTATATCATGTTTGAATATTTTATAAGTACTGCCTCGACTAGAGTTTGCAATGTTAGATAACCAGATGCCACGGAATTGACTATTCAGACTACATTTAAAATAAAGTGCCATTTGTTCTGGGCATGTAATATATGCCACACTTAACAAATGAATCTGCCCAGATTTTGTTAGAATATCTTTAACTTTCTCTATCCATTTGAACTTTACGGGCATAGCTTCACAAACCTTGAGGGCCAATTGATACAAAATCTTACAAAATCGACCTTGTTTCATATTCATAACTTTCATCCAGTATTTCACAATACGCAGGTTGACTGTGTACTCTATTGGCAATCTGCCGCTCTCACCATATAACATATAATTTGGGGTAGATGATTTCAGGTGGAGAACATGTTTCAGAAATTTTCTATGGATATTTTCAAAAATCTCATTATTTCCTGACCCCCATACTTCACAACAGTACAGCATAATCGGTAAAACTTGTGCATCAAACAACTCGAACATGTTTTTAACTGATAAACAATGGATTCTCGACTTAGAAATGATAGAATACATTGATTTAGTTGCTTTACTTGCCAGAGTCTTCTTTGCAGTACTGTATGAACCTGATTTAGTATGTATAATACCAAGATAGTTAAAATTCTTTACTACTTCAATTTCTTTACCGTTATATAAAAATGTTCTATTCTTTGGCAAGCTTTTTTTGGATATCAACAGTATTTTCGTTTTCTCAATATTGACATGCAATTTCCATTTCTTACAATACTTGTGAAAACTGTTCAGTGCCTTCTGCAATTTTAATGGCGTTTCCGCCATGAGAACGGTGTCATCTGCGTATAAGATAATGAATAATTTGACGTCGACTATGTTTTAAAGATGTCGGGGACGAATATCATTTCACTTTAACGTGCGAGGCACTGACCGACATCCGCTGTAAATACTTACCAAAACTATACCACGAGCAACCGAGTAATAGCAAACTGATAGACTTGCTTCAATGTGAAGACAGAAACACTTTGAAACAGCTTGCTATATTCACAAAATTAGGATTGACTAAACTAAACGACAAGCCTAGCTGATGACAAAGACAGCGACTACATATGACGAATATGATGATGACGATGTTGGCGATTACGGTGATATAGTGGTGACAATGATATGCAACCGCGATAACGATGATGGCAACGGGACGATGATAGCGACGAGACGATGACAACTGTGACTATGAGAAGGATGATTATGATGTTGTTCACGTTGTTGATGATGACGATGATGACGATAATGATAACGACGATGACGATGACGACGGCGAGGACGATGATGATGGTGATGATGATGATGACTATTATTATGATGATGGCAGACAATGAATATATACATGCTGCTGTTGAAACACTCGCGACGATGATGGCGCGTAGGATGATGATGGTGGTAGTGGTGATGATGATGATGATGATGGCGACGACGATGATGATGATGATGGCAATGAGGATGATGATTACGACGAAGGCGACGACGACAAAGATGATGATAATGGTGATGATGATGATGATGATGATGATGGTGATGATGATGATGATGATGATGATGACGATGATGACGATGATGAAGATGATGATGAGGATGCTGTTGCTGAAGATGACGACGATGATGATGGTGATGATGATGATGATGATGATGATGATGACGATGAAGTAGAACACGACGAATGACACTTACGGACCTCGAACGCCAAACGCAACGGCCATACTAACATTGTGTACATCGTTCTGTATATACGTTTTTCACTCTGTATCTCATACAATTTATATGATTAAGTGAAATAAAGCAATTCAATTCAGGTTACAGTATAGGCGTTGTTGTGCGAGTGGAATGTTCGCGTTCGACGGAGTAAGGTCGTCAACGGAGGTGAGAAGAAAGACAGTTTTCGGGTTTCGCGTGAGAGTAACTGACGGTGACAATACAATCGTCAAAGCAATATGCTATTTCAGTCTCATTACATCCTCAAAACTGATTCAACACTGGAATAGTCTTTTATATACATAGTTTGTGTTTTATTTTGATTTATTGTGGTATTTATTTATGATATTTCTATAGGCAATCCTGCCTGAATTAAATAATAATAATAATAATAATAATCGGATCATATCGGATCGGATTATATTTTATTTCCATGTTTATGATTACACACTGTATAGTTTTTTTTGTATAAATTGGTTGATCTGTTTTGAAAATAATTAACCCTTACCACACATTCCATAGACACTGTCATGCTATCCGATGCAACAATGAATTCAACCACGTAGACATATGCTATCAATATCAAACTCAAATATCAAACGTCGCACTACCGACGAATCGAATTCAATTATTTGAATTAGATTCGTCGGTATTGCGACGTTTGTTGAAAATAAATGCGAGTAGACGCACTACCGACGAAGAATGCGTGTGGTCAACACGACTTTAATTGCTGATGCGTCTGAGATCCGTGTTTGAAACAAACTTCGCATCACCGTCGACTCGAATTTAATTCGGAAACATGCAAACGAGCTGCATAATGATATGCTAATGAGGGAATTCCAATTGAAACTGGAAAACACCAACGAGCATGACGTAATTTGGTATTTGAATTCGAGTCGACGAAAGTGCGACGTTTGTTTCAAATTAAATGCGAGTAGACGCACTAAATAAATATTTATTCTTTGGATATACACGCTATATACTGTGCATGGACGTGTGTAAATTTAACATCAACGATGGGTTGAAATTGTTCTTGTAATTTGATTTTCCAGCAATGAATTAATGGGGAATTTGTCGTTTTTAGACCAACATTTGCATATTTTCCTACTTTTGGTCCAACATTTTGACTGAAATGGCCTGTGTCCTGGTCCCTCGTGACCCCCGTGGCAAGCCAAAAAAATTTCCAACCTTCGTGGGGGTGTCAGGTTGGAAATTGTCAGCACTTGGAAAGCTTGAGGCCAGTCTAATGCTACATAGGTTTTTGCGGTTTTCATGTTCAAAGTTTTCTCCCGCTGTGCCAAACTATGATCGGATTTTCAGGTTCAGATCTTTGCGACGTTTGTTCCAAGGGTAATGAACGCTTTATGCCATTTTAAGAAATCAATTAGATTCGTCTTGAATTAAATGCGACGTTAGTTTCAACAGACGAATTATGAATTAAACTCGAGTCTAATTCTAATTGAATTAGATTCGTCGGTAGTGCGACGTTTGTTCCAAGGGTAAGAGTAGGTATTAGTAATAAAGTTGGTATTAGACAAAATACTATGAGATTAGTGGGAGAAAAAGGGAGAATTAGATAGTAATGTTTGAGATAGAAGAAAATTAAAAAATATGTGGATAATCTGATGTACAGACAGATTTTCAACAGTTGACCTATAGCCTCTGAGCAGACGTCGCACCATAGTGCAGCGGCCAAACGCCAAAAGTGGTCGGGTACCCCTACCCACGGTAGAACAATTTGAAACCAAACTTTTTTGAAGAAGAAATATATACAATTGACGAAAATGATAGTGGAAAATAACGGAATTGGTGGTGGCTATTGTCAAATCGGCGATGAACGATACCCACCAGTGACTTTTTTCCAGAAATCAACGATTTTGGTAAAGCGAGCCCTGTGGCTATGTCCTAAATTATTTGCCCACATTGTTGGTGTTAAAATTACTACATCATACCATATCTCTAGCTGATATGCAAAAAGTGCTGGGGTTAATTTAGATTTTCCTGCCACTTGGAGCCGAAACATTAATTTTTTGCTGAAAAATCGCTCTTTTTCACACATATATTATTTTTCAAACATTATCATTCAAACGGATATTGCAATAATGACCAAATATTTAGTACATATGGTGAAGTAGTTATCTGACAACCATATGAAGAAAGAAGTTAACAGAAAATTTGAACGGTTTGTGAGATACTGGAATTTAGCTACCCCTCCTCAAACACGTTTTTAGTCGGGAAAAATACATATTTATGATAACAACTTTACAAACATTTTCTATTTGATATTAACGGGACCCAATATGAATCTTGTACTGAAAGTGTTGTCCAGAGATACCGCCTAATTGATTACTGATGTGATGAGGCTTCCAGACCCCAGTTACAATAACAACGTATTTTATTGATAACAGGTAATTCTGCATGCATTGATTTTGATTTTATAGTACCAAAATATATGTTACTAGCCGATGAGCCCGACGTTGTCCGGGCTATTCGACCCGATAAAATTCGTATCCGGGGCAAGATACATTCACATACCAAATTTCAAGTCGATAGCTCCACCCGTTTCCGAGATCTCGTCTGCGCATGCGCGAAGCTGGCGTCGCACGGGCTCGGCGACCCGATAAAATTCGTATCCGGGGCAAGATACATTCACACCCCAAATTTCAAGTCGATAGCTCCACCCGTTTCCGAGATCTCGTCTGCGCATGCGCGAAGCTGGCGTCGCACGGGCTCGGCGACCCGATAAAATTCGTATCCGGCGCAAGATACATTCACATAGCAAATTTCAAGTCGATAGCTCCACCCGTTCCCGAGATCTCGTCTGCGCATGCGCGAAGCGGGCGCCGCACGGGCTCGCCGATACGACAACGTCCACCGCCTGGTCAAACTACACACACGTACCAAGTTTCGTCCCGATCGGTCGAGAATCGTAGATTTGTATTAATGACAAACAAACAAACAAACAAACAAACATACATACAGACAGAGGTCTTCAAAATATATATGAGATAAATAACACTTGACCAACTAAATAATTCATATGGCTCAGTAGTTAACTGAACATCACAAGTAGAAAGAATTTGACAGAAATTGTGAACGGTTTCCAGATATTGGATTTGGATACACGTTTTGGTACAAAAAATACATATTATGATAACACCACATACTTAATGAATGAATAAATGATTCTAATGGGCATCAAATCATGATTCATGTGAAAAACACATGATATGTAGACATCGCGAGCGTGGTTCAAGATGCCTAATGCTTCCAAACCCCAAATTACAACAACACATGTTATTTATAACATGCATGTAATTTTATATTAATATATATCGACTTTGTAGAACTAAAGTATAATGTTCTAAACGACACATAATATAGCCTAACATATACAGAACAAAATCATTGTTGCTGCCATAGAGATTGTTAGAGTCCTAAATCTACCAAAATATAGAAACAATGGATATTGTATTCTCTATATCATAAACTAGTCTGATCAAGGTGGCAACCGTTAGTTCAAATATGTTCTATGTTTTGAGGTCCCATACACTATTAGAAGTCTTGAACACACCACGAACTGAAATAATATGATCTCATTATTAACTGAGGGTGTAAAGGATAGTTATATAAGGAAATACACAATGTTTATGGATGGGTTGCTTGCCGAAATAGTGTGCTACTTTACAAAACGCGGCTGCGTGGCAAATATGAAAAGCGAATTTTCGAGAACACTCAACCCGATTTCACGTCTTGAACACAATACGAACTGAAGCTATGTGCTCTCTATAACAGAGAGTATGATTGGAAGGTAGTGATATCAGAGAGTACATAATTTGTATGGGTGGCTTGTGTCTGTGTCGTTGATAATTGAATTTTCTTCGAGCACCCTACACTATTTAAAGTCTTAAACACACCACGAATTGAACGGATATGCTCTCAATATTAACTGAGGGTGTGGAAAAATGGTAGGTTATTCACAAAATGCACATCTTTAGTGGATGAGTTGATTTCCGAATGTCTGAGACACTTTACAAAAGGTGGCTATAGCAAACGAGAAAGGCGAATTCTCACTGTTTTGTGTACCCATAACCCATAATTATTTAGCACTGAACTGAAGCTATATATGCGCTCACTATTAACTGAGTGTGTGAACGAAATGGATTTTACAAAAGGCGGCTGGCAAATACGAAATGTGAATTTTCTTTGTTTTGAGGCCACACTACCTCAAGTTGAAGTCTTGAACACACCATGCGAACTGAAAGAATTTGCTCCCAGTATTAACTGAGTGTGTAGAGAAATGGACGCTATATCAAGAAATTCACATCTTTTATGGATGTGTTGGTGTTTGAATGTCTGGGTCACTTTACAAAAAGCGGTTGACAAATTAAACAAGTGAACACTAACTATTGGGGGTGCCTTAACCCATTTAATATCTTGAACACAGCATGAACTGAAGTTACATGTAAATGCTATCATAGTTAGCTGAGTGTGTGAACGAAAGGTATGGTGCGATCACGGAATTATCAATTGATATGGGTGGCTTGGTTCCCCCGAAATCCTGAAGCAATTCTTTTTTAATTTACGTCAATTAAGCGGCTGACAAACACGAAAGGCGAATTTTCTATGTTTTGGGGACCCCACTATCCCACTTGAAGTCTTAAACAAAAAATATTAACTGGGGTGTGGACAAATGATAGTATTATCCGGAACTACGAATCTGTTATGAATGAGCTGGTTCCCGAAATCCTCTGGCACTTTACAACAAGCGGTCGGCAAACGAAAAGGGCTAATTCTCTCTCTCTTCTGGGACTCCAATGCCTATTTGAAGTCTTGAACACACCACTAGCTGAAGGCATATGCTATCAATATCACCCGAGATTGTGGCCGAATGGCTGTTCTGTCAGAAAAGATGCAATGCTCTCGCGAACCAACCGTTCGCGAGAACACCGTGGCACCTTAAACAAAACAGATGGCAAACGATAAAGGCGAATTTTAGGGGGCCCTACCCCATGTAAACAATTGAAACCATCACGAACTGAATGGATGTGCTCTCATGGCTATTATATCAGGAAATGCACAATTATTGTTATAGATCGGTTGTTACCCAACAGTCAGGGACACTTTACAAAAAGCAACAGAAAAATAAATAATGTGATTTTAACTGTTTTTACTACCCTCACCCAATTTGAAGACTAGAACACACCACGAACTGGAACGATATCCTCGCTGACTACGTGTATGGACAATGGAGAGAATAAGGACAATGGAGAGAATAAGGACACAGTTTATATAGATTGATTGGGCTCAGAGAGCATGCGCAATTAACGAAAAGTTGCTGAAAAATAAGAAAAACAATTTAGAGGACTCCCTACTTGATTTGAAGTCTTGACTACGCCACATGCTGAAATGGTATGATTACTAACCGAGGGTTTGACCAAAGGTTAATTTTTAACAGGATATACACATGTGTTGGTTCCCGAAAGTCTGCACCGTGTGCCACTTCACAACAAGCGGCTGGCAAATGTTCACTGTTTTATGTATACTGTGACACGCATGGGGATGGGTCAACACTAACACTAACCCCAACACTATTGGCAAATAAGTTATGACATAGCCACAGGGCTCGCTTTACCAAAATCGTAAATTTCTGGAAAAAGTCACTGTTGGTATCGTTTATCGTCGATTTTACAATAGCCACCATCAATTCCGTTATTTTTCACTATCAATTTCGTCAACAGTATATATTTCTCCTTCAAAAAAAGATGGTTTCAACTTGTTCTACCGTGGGTAGGGGTATATCGAAAACTAGAGCTCTTTTTCAATTTGGCCGCTGCACTACCACGGTAACAGTTCACAATGAATTCGAACGCGGAGTGTTTTCCTATGTGATCAGGTTGTAAACTAACCCATTGCTGCATATCCTTCGATTTGATTTGGTAGTTATGCGCGCGTGTGATTTAATTGAATCGTTTTGTGCTTAGGATATATTTTTGTACTTCTCTGAAAATTGTTATGTTATCGTCATGCGAGAGTTCAGTGGAGTAGCACCTCGGTGGTAATGTTACAAAGGCCAGACAATGTGGTTAGAAATAAATCTCTTTGTGAGTCGTATCTATATCGCATTCAAGTAAATAATGTTCCTCTAGCTCACTGCAAGCACAAATGGGTTGGTCAGACACAACATTTTACTAGGTGTAGTAATTTAAGTGGCTAAAGTGCAGACTAAGTCGAGAATGCAAAACCTGCGCGTCGCGTGTGTAGGTATAATACAACCGTTTAGGGATATTGTTCAGGTTATAATTCAACCAGTTGATGTGCCCGACTTCGTCCGGGCTATTTAGGGATTGCTTTGCGATCGCCTCCGCCTGGGCAGAATATACAGTGTCTGGACAAACTATTGTTCGATCTGTCCAGAAACATGCATATATGAGCGTATATATATATATGAGCGATGTCAAGTTCAAGTTAAATTGGACCCGCCTATATATGTGACCCGCCATATCATATCCAGTCGTAAGTCGGGATTTTTTTTACCCTGTGCCAATGCATTCTCTTATATATGCGAGGCGACCATAGGTCCCCTCGCATATATAAGAGAATGCATTGGCCTAACAATTGTTTACAATTTTAATAATTTTTTCTTGTATTCTTTAACAATTTTATAATTTCACCCATACAGAGCCCCAGACAAACATGAGCAGACGAAACTCTTCTATATGCTTCTATATATGTGTGGGGCTCCCTGCAGGGTAATGGATGTTTTTTATTTTATGTCCTAAAAATTGTAAGAAACATTTATTTAAAAAAAATTGTTAGGCCAATGCATTCTCTTATATATGCGAGGCGACCTATGGTCGACTCGCATATATAAGAGAATGCATTGGCACAGGGTAAAAAAAAATCCCGACTTACGACTGGATTTGATATGGCGGGTCACATATTGTTCCAGGAATCCCGGGATCAAAGTAGACCTACATATAAAAAAATTGAGTCGGATCTGTCGAGGTCCAGAAACATGCCTATATGAGCGTATACGAGCGAGGTCGAGGCCAAGGACACGGTCGCACGTGAAATGGATTCCATCATATTGTTCCCGGGATCAAAGTAGGCCTACATAGCAAATTGGAGTCGGGTCGGTCGAGCAGTTTTCGAGTCTATGAGACACGCACATACATACACATATATAGACAGAAGTTCCAAATATATAGAGGACTTTGAGAATGTCACTATCGAATCCATGGCAAGCCTGTTTGTGTCAAGGTTGTTACACAACTTGGTTGTCGATGGAAGGAAGGATCTTCTGTGATATTAATTATCGAAAACTGGGACCATAAAACAATTACCTTGTCTGGTGACACGCCCCGATATCTGACTGTGAGTTGGAGTTATACACTAAAGTTCTTAAATATATTGGTGCCTGGCCATACACCATCTTGTAGAATATGTGGGTCATAATTTGCACCAGAATACATGTATTTTGAATGTTTTTTTGTAAACACAGACACAAGGCTAGACATATGGCACTGCCAATATAATTAATGGGCTGCATTGATACCATGCAGTAATACAATGCTGATATTGTTTTAATTTATTCGGAATTTGACCTATTGCATAGCCACACATGACCAGTCACGTGCTTTTTATGAACTAGTTTGTGTTGAAATGGCTGGGGAATATTACCCCCCCCCTCCACATGCATGCAGACCATGCTATCTGATTTGAGAACTAAAATCTATAGAACTCGGCTGAATATCCTGAATTTACCATCGGTTAAATTCAGGATATTTCGGTCTGACTTAATCAAGACATTTAAGTTGTTATATGGCGAATATGGCACACAGATCCAGCTGCATTTTTTTTTCCAAAACGAACACCTTCGTTGCTACTTGCGGACACGCCTGGAAGCTCCATATACAGTTCAAATCTAAAGACGTTGGAAAATTTACATTTCCACAGATTCACACTGTCCAACCTATCAATGTAAACAGCGGCATATCAATGTAAACAGCGGCATATCAGTGTCCCACATAGGCCTAGTATTGTTTTATATCGATTCAGAGAAAGCCTATAATCACAAGTTGACCAATAATCTGCTTCAAAATAAAGGTATATAACCATGTTTGTATTTATCAAGTGGATGGGTCATCTGATGATGTCCAGTTCGACTCGGAACAATTTGGCTTTTGTTTAGAGCAGAAAAATAGGGTGTATAAACTGGTAAGGGTTGGTCAAATTTTGCCCATATCGGTATTCTATTGCATTTTATGCAATTACGGAACAAAACTTGTAGAATGTTTGATAAAATCCCGGCAGCGGAATCTATCAGCAACACATTCACATGGGGTATATCCGTGGAAAATACGTGAAAATCAAACGAAACGAGAGGCGGCGATCACACTAAATTGCACAACGGACCATGCATCAGTGCATGCCACCTTTTAAGATATATATAAAATTGTTCAACGCAATAATTTATTTGGGAAGCCCGTGATGTATGGACTAGTTTGAACACGATTCTGGCGCTGTGTGCAGGATCAGCCTGTGCCAGTTAGAAACAGTAGATAATTAATTTAAGAAAGACAAATCGGCCCATGAAATTGCCTAAAGTTAAATCGCTAGAATGATGTTAGGATTTTATAATATTCAGGTTCATATATCAAACCATTTGTGTGGATTCCGTTCCTTCCCGACTTGTGATCACAAGACTACTGATCCACTCAGAATAGGCTAGTTCACGGGTGGGGGAACAGTTGGAAATTCCAAGGTGGACACTCCCAACGGAGATCCTCTAGTAAGGTCCCTGTATAGTATAGTATTGTTATTTCATACTGAGTTGTTTTGAGTCCCTCGTCGATTTGAATTATCGCGTAGCGTTGCACTGAAGCTGGAAATATCACATGGACGATCTGTGTAACGAGGGAAACAAATTGTTGGATGTCTGGACTCTTCCTTTCCCCACTATTTTTGTCGTTTACCAATTTGGGTGTGAAACACACATATTTTTGCTCCTCTGGTCGAATACAAAAATCCCTGAACTATTCATATGCAGTAAATAAATAACAATTTATATAAAGAGAATGCACTGATGCACTACCGTCCCACCTACTATTCCTTACTGGATTTGTCTACATCACAAAAATGATGCCCATCACTGACAACATGGTGCAATAATGAGTATAAACTCATACATGGTTATCAAATCAGTGGCAAAAACAAAATTTGTTGAACAAATTTTATTGAAATTCGAATATTTGGATCCCTGAAAATTCTAATATAAAATATTGAAATCCCTGAATTCAGGGAATTCCCTGAAGACTTTCATCTCTGGATCCTCCGCAATCACCGGTTCCGGTTACCGGTGTGGTGGGGGTGATTCTGACATTCTACATACAAGATGGTGATATGTGAAAATCAAGATTTCCCCCCTGACATATCCAGAGAAATGTTTGTTGTTGAAAATCTCTTGCAATTTTTAGCTGACTTTATGCAAAACGCGCGTCTGTACCTTAACCGAGAATACAGACTCTATTCTATACTAGTGTCATTTTTGTCATGATAACTCGCAGACGACTGTATAAGAATTTACGAGTGAATGACCTGTTTAAAACGGAATGCATGGTGCTGCAGTTGAAAGGTCAAAATGCGACCTATTTGAAGTTTTGCACCGTTGATGTGATTGACGTGCATGTGGTAATGTTTGTTCTATTCATATATAGCCACGTGGAACATTCCCATCAGCAGGGCTCAGGCTGCTCAGAGCATAAATATAGAACACAGGGACATTTTCCATCTTCATTTTGAATTTCAATGTCCCATGTGCCTAGCCGTGGTCCCGTTACCTCTGGCATTATACGTTATGTATTATTCAGTACCGCTAATCGAGCGAATATAATAGGTTATTATTCATTAACACTAATCGAGCGAATGTCGACCATATATCACTCACACACACACACACACCCTCACATACAATCTCTAATCTTATACTGATGGCATGATGGAGGTTATCGACTCCATGAGAGCTCACCTCACACTCTCATATACACCAGAGTTAGAAACGCCGCATGCACTGTTTTGTCTAGAGTTATACCAATTCCACCAAATCGTGGAACTATCGGTAGAATCAATGAGACCGGTCTTGATGACACATCAAAGGTGACATGCAGCAACAGAGCAAAACAATATATAAATAAAAACCTGGCACAACGTGTCGTTGTGGCTACGTTCGCATAGCTGACAAATTGACTGGCAATGTTTTCATGAAATTCGTGCACCCGCCTGACATAGTGTGTCTATCATTTGCAGAATGAGGTCCGCAGAGGTTGAGTTTAGTGACGCTATTCCATACGGCGGGTTAGCGTCACCAAATGCGATGTACTTAAACCACTGAATCAGCTGCCGATAGAAGGTTACCACCTATAGTGGTGATCAGAAGATTTCCCGATTTCAGTTTAACTCAATTATAACGACGATAGTCGGTCGTGGGTGATGCAGATGGCACGTAATATATAGGTTTTATATCCCGTTACAGGAAGGGGACACCCTTTGGTCGCCCGCCATGTCCGTTTGGCAGTTCAAAATCCCGTTCAGCATTATATATATACATCGGCTGAAATTCAGCAGATTCTCGTGAATGCAGTTTAACTCAATTATAACGAAGTTAGTAGCGTTTACATTATGCAAATGACTTGTAATCGATGGGCCATAACCAAATACAGGGAGAAAAATCATTTGACCGACCTCCACCCTGTTCAACCGTTCAAAATCCCGTTCAGCACTGCATATGCATGGAACAGTTCAGCACTGAATCAGCATATTCACTGATCGCAGTTTACATAAACTATACAATGAAGTCGGATATTATAGGTTATGCAAATGGCTTGTGATCGATGGACATTAACCAAACACGTGGAGAGGACACCACTTGACCGACGTCCATCCCAGTTCACCCTTTCAAAAATCCCGTTCAGCACTTTATCTGGAACAGTTCAGCACGCAGTTTAACCGACTTTTAACGAAGGTAGTCGGTTATATGTTGTGAACATGACTTTTTATCGATGAGACAAAACCAATACAGGGAGGGAACACCATTTGACCGACCTCCACCATTGTTCAGCAGTTCAAAATCCCGTTCAGCACGT
Organism: Siphonodentalium dalli; assembly: GCA_032622095.1. NCBI lineage: Eukaryota > Metazoa > Mollusca > Scaphopoda > Gadilida > Siphonodentaliidae > Siphonodentalium > Siphonodentalium dalli. The sequence goes on along the minus strand of CP136065.1, from coordinate 193,548,861 downwards.
TATCTCGAGCAGTTCAGCAGAGAACTCACAAACACGGTTTAACTGATTGTTAACGAAGATAGTCGGGGTATTATAGGTTTAATATGCAAATAACTTGTAAGCGAAGGACCGTAACTATAAATACAGGGATGTAACACTATTTGACGGACGTCCACCCCAGTTCAGCAGTTAAAAATCCCGTTCAGCACTTTATTGGATACAGTTAAGGGGGGGTCAGGAAAAACATTACGGATACAAGGTGGAAATTTTGTGTTTTTCAGTTCTGGGGACCCACCACCCCGGGAGCGTAAGTTTATTCCACCCAGGTCTGGGACACCCACCCCCAAAATTGATGAAAATCTTGTAAATTCTACTAAATAATGTGTTGTTGGCAGGGTAAGGGTCTCTCATTGTGTCTGCACCGGAACTGAGAGAACGCTGATCAAGTACAGACACAAAAAATAAACAAACAAAGCACATGTCTGAAAAATATGCCAACAAAACTAGTGACAAAACCTTTAAAAACCCAAATATTTATGGTTATAAAGGTCAAATACCCATTTTAACAGGATAGTTGTGTCCCTTATTAGCAATAGGTTAAAATATGTGCATGTGTAAGGTAAAAACACCATCAATTTGATTGAATAAACACGGCGGAGATGTTTTCATGTGGCTGGCGTTGGAGATAATATGGCTGGCGGCGGCTTGTGGCCAATATGGCGATGGCGGCTTCGGGCTCTACACACGGCCACCGAAGCAACCTCAAAAAAGAAGCTCAAATGGCCACTGTATTTGACGTCGCACTTAGGACACTACATGTATATGCACATTTTAAGGTCTATATAGTATATATTGGAGACTTTGAGTCGCAATGCGTGCGTGTGGTTCGAATCCCACCCAATCCAAAAAAAATTGCACTGCCTCAAAAATTAAATTTGCTTCTAAAAATAGGCACCTGGTGTGTTGTATATATAGTCCCAAGCATGTTCTAAGGGCCAGCTCGGCTCGGCATGTTTCGGAGGCAATAAATAAAACACTGCTATTGTGCTATACTATATCTCCTATATAAATAAACACAGTTCCAGTCCTCTCCGTGTGGTGAAATCACTGGTGAGCAATGAGGAGCTCCCCTTAAAATCATTCTAGGCGAGTGGCGAGTAGCTCTCCTACAAATTTTTTTTTTTTTATAATAATAATACAGAGAAGACAATAGATAATAATTCCCGCCACCATGAAGCACAAGCACTCATCGAAACAAACTCGCATAAGCACATGATCTCATCAGCTTGCATCCGAATCCATGTTTACACATATACATACAAAATGATATACATACATGCACATACACCCTCGCCAATAAACACCCCTACATACACACACGTATACAGTAGGCCGTACAACACAAATATAAACTACATTTACGCGGGTGCACAATCATACTTATATACACATGTGTGTACATACATACATACATGTGCGTACACATAACTACACATAGATCAGGGCGGCCACGCATACCGGTCGGTTATAAGGCAATCCTTAATACCGTGATATGCGTTGCCGCCCCAAGCTGCTAATGTGTACAGATTATGGATACATACATATATACACACATACACATGTACACACACACATATATAATACATACACACACATGCATACGTACACACACATATATTTATATTTGTAATGGAAAATGCCTATACCGTACGGTCACCGACCCGTAGTTGATAACTACTAAACATTAACAAATGATACCAGGACATGCCGGGATGCGGAATTCACTGGGAATTGAATGGAAGATAATCGACTTATTTTAGTTAAGAACGTGAGTGTATCATTATCTATTGTTCTGATTAAGATATATGTGTCTGTTTGACGTCACGAAAGCAACAGAGGAATTAACAATGCAAATACAATTTATCTTGCAGTTTACGTCATTGGTTACGAGCGGACAAAAACACCCATGTATACCACAAACGGCGCGTTGCCCTTAAAAAGAAACGAGCCATAGTGGAATCCGCATCACGGCAATCTTCCGGCACGTACCCTAGAAATATGCGTATAATGTCTTCGAGTGGCATATTGTCAATATGAGTGAACATTGAACACGAAAATTTATCCAAAAAATCATACCAAATGGTATTTCTGATATGAATCAGAGCATAACACTCAAACAGAATATGCACAAGCTTATCGACGAAACCCCGTCCGCAGGCACCGCACGTAGAAGGTGTTGAGATAGCTTCAGAACAAATGAGCTGAGCCGCTGTATGGAAATTATTCTTTTCTGAGGGGAACTTCTTACACATTACCCACAGGTATGACATATCAAGATTGGTATGCACCAAATTAAATTTCTGAAAAGAATTATCGTTCTCAATCCTGTATAACCACTCACGCTCCCAGTGCAGTGCCGTCAGGTTGACAAGGGTTTTCTATGTGCACTTATCAGGAAATAATGAAGATGATATGTAATCGTGTACATAAGTAATTAAGTCGTGTTCTTGTAAGGCCTTGAAAAGATCTTTGAAGTAAAGATTCTTGTTCGAATCGGAAATGGACGAACAGTAGAATTGGAGTAACCGTAGAATAAATATTTCTTTGACAGCTTTGGAAGTATTTAAATTGCACAGGGAATAGAAAAATGCCATTTTTCTTCGGTATATGTACCATTCAAGCGGATAGGCTCCCAAGAGACCAAGTGCCATGTCAGTTCTGGTTCGCATATGCAAGCCTTGTATGTGTTTCAAGCACAAGCGATGAGACCTTTCGAGGCGGTCGCTGTCAGTTTTAGTTAAAGAATGCAGAAGCTCTGAGCCTATAAGCCACATGGAAGTACAACAGATTGATAAAATTTGAAGCTGCTGGCGGGTGTTATACCACCGATATGTAAGCCAGCATTGGATAACATAAAATACGTTCCACGCAGTTTAGAGCATATGTTTTCAACAAATTTTGAAACAAAGTTAATCTTTTCTAAGGGAATTCCAAGATGAGTGACACTTTCCGTATCTGTTATGCGGTGACTGTCCAACAACCAGAACCGTTGGTAGCGAGCCGAGACAACCGTGGACTCGTTAAATACAATAATAACTGTTTCCTGTGGGCTATATCGATATCTCCACGTGCGACAGTAGTTTACACATGTATCAATAAGCGATTGTAAACCACTGTTGGACAAAAGAGCCATGTCGTCCGCGTGTGTTGGGCTTGCACAATTAACGCCCACAATATAAACTTAGCATGTTGATTATTCATTTGGAGGGGTGTTCAGGATAAATTAGCAGGCAGCAGTATGACCAAAAACAACACAAGTTCAGAACGATTCATATTCTTTGATGTGAAATGTTCAGATAATAAGTTCATCAAATGACCTATGGTCTTAGTATATGATCATTTCCTGAGGGAACTACTCGTCAATGAGTATTTAGTATATAAAGGGTTAATATGGGAACTACTCGTCAGTGAGTATTTAGTATATAAAGGATTAATTACTGCAGACATTGGCTTATTTTCTTAGAAAAGATTTTTCAATTTGGCACACATACTCCCAAATTTTCTGGTCTTTTCTAGTCATGTTAAAAAATAATTTCTTGACTATTGAGAACTTATTTACTATCTTTTTCTCAAAACAATGAGGCTTTCTATGATTTAAGAAATTATTTCTTAATATTAAGAAATCGTGAGAAAAATAATTTATCCTTTCTTAGAAAATAGTAAGACAAATATTTTCATAATTAGGTTTTAAATTTCTAACTATGAGAACATCCGATGCAACTTTCTAAGTATACTCCCAAGATAATATTTCTCAAAATTAGTAAATCGTTTTTAGCAGTGCATCTAACAAAACAATCGAGACTTCATGGTTTTCAAGACGTACCATGTCGTCAATTTCACAATTAGACCCCTGGTCACACCTCTGGTCAAGTGGTCCTGCTAATAGGCAGGGTGCTGGTTGGTCCAGCTGAATTGCTATGCTGATGTTTGGGCAAACTGATGCTGATACAAACAATATTAAAATAGTTCGCAAGATATGTTTTCGAATGTTTGTCTTTTTCTCTATATGTGTACCACTCTCGGGCTGGTCCCAGGTTCTTAGCATTAAGTTGGCAATTCTTAGAACACGTTGATGAGATTTATTATTACAAATATTTACAAAGTCACATCAGGCGGCCACGGAGAATAATACAACATCTTCTCACGCTGCACGTTAGTATCTAGTCTGCGTTCAGAAACAAGAGAGAGCCCAGTCTTTCAATCCCCAGCTGAAATAGTATATATGGAAATCTGAAAGCCACACCCAACCACGTGTACCAATCTTATCCGTACACGTACTGGCCTGTCCAAACAGGTTAAGATTTAATACAATCTTTATAGGAAATCACTTACTCGCAACGGAATAGCGCAGGCTATTCAATTTCGGGTCAGTTTCCCACGCATAATTTATGGACCTAATGGTAGGGTATTGACTTCCAGATTAACCTTATATACGCCGGGTAACATTGGAAGTATTACATAACTCTCATCACCTTTTTCAAGATTTTTGTCCTAAGACAAAAAACTTGATAATTCCGTGACGGGAGCTCCAAACTATCCCATTTGGAATATACATGTAACACAATAAAACATAAGTTTTTAACACAGGAATGTCATACTCCGAATCGTCGATAGCAGGAATTGTTCCGAACAGAGGAATGTCATAATCCTGGAATATTAGCTTCTGATTCCGTGTTGGGAGTTAATAGTGGCCTCCCTATTAACTCCGTTCGTCCTGGCTCCATTCCGAATACCAAGTGGATCCAGATCCAGCGATGGAGGACGTCGATCGATCTCAACGTCATAGCTATGATCAAATAATCGCCTTGTGTCGGTACGAAAATTGGAATGAATTCCAATTTGACCTTGAATGCGGGCGACATTTGACAAAGGATCAATATCGTTTAATATCCAGAATTTGACTTCCTGTGGAGGGTTATATTTGCCTTGTGTCGATACGAAAGATGAATAAAGTTCAACTCGATCTTGAATTTGGGCATAACTAAAGGGTCAACATAGTACTGTCTAGTGGAAAGGACTTCATACGTTGTGTTTAGAAACTAATATCAATTAAGTCTGGTTGGCATTAGCGTGTGAAAATCACGCTATACGTGTAGAACACGTTTCATTGCACAGAAATGCCCATATAACCGACTAACCTTTTAATTTGGCTCAAAGGCCCTACAATACCAGCATGGTACAAATGCTCTTGTACAAATGCTCTATAAACTGAGATTTCAGAAATTCCTTGGCACGGCGTGTAAAATCATCACGCCTGTCACGTCAAATCGCTATCCATTAACTTGGAATGCCAAACTAAACATCTCCATATATACCAGCATGTACCTTAATGCTCTATAACATAAACATTTTACAACATCATTAGCGCCGACGTGTCAAAATCTCGTCGTTTGTGTCAAAGCACGATTCCATAAACCTGGAACGCCAAATTAAATATCACGGGCCCTGTATTTGGGCATACCCGTCGAGTAATCTATAGCTTGTCAGCTAGTAATTCTAACAACTATCATAAACATTAACAACTCCCACACCAAGGACATTTTATATAAATGCCATCGATTATATATATATATATATTCCTTGTGAAACGGAATAAAATGTACAACTCATGAGACAATTTGCTTGGCTTATTGGTTCACATACTCATAGCTAATTATATATGGGTTTTTTAATACAACCTACTTTACCTTATTATCATGATATTTCCCTTTAAAACAATTCAATAGTTCACTATACAAACTTTAATTTCCTGACATCAGCTATCTCTTTAAGCGTATTTCCAGTTCATTCTCATATGTCCCTTTAACTTAAAATCATCAGACAACGACTAACGACTAACTTATATTTTCATGACCTCAGACTACTCTTAACGGAATTCTTAAGCTAGTCTTCCTTCACATGTCCCTATTAATCAATAGATAAGTCACCATACGAATTTAAATTTTTCCTGACCACAGCTTAACTGCTAAATGAAATTCATATAATTACCACTTTAATTCAGCACGCATGAATAATCTTCAAAAGTCAACTCAGTCCCCTGTGCAATAGCCATGTATTGACCCGTGTTTGGGAGAGCTTTGCTAGACTTTAATTTTCGATGCCCTGGGGCAATGTTTCATTTCTATTAAAATATATTCACCGGACAGCTGCTGTGGTATGTTTTGGGTAACCGAGGGTCTGGATGTATCATTCAGGAATTTTTGACCAAACAATTTGTATGTATCTTAGTAATTGCCTTATTTTTGTCATTTGAGTTTGATGGGATAAGCAGCCAGTTGTGACTTTTCTGTTGGACGGATATATTTCTCAATGATAATGTTTTCAACATAGCTATGGTTCAAACTGTGTCTTTATTCAGGACAATTTTCATGAAAAATTGTGTCTTTATTCAGTACAATTTTCATGGAATTAATAGGATTATCTGGATAAATTCATGTTCTTTTCTCTGACAACTCCTTAAAAAGTAAGTTCTTTGTTATTACGTGTTATTATTACGTGTACTCGGTGCCGTCCACAAACATTTAGACATACTGGAAGCATGTTAGTCTGATTAACACTTACAGACACTCTCAGAATACACGTAATAGATGTAATTATGGCATAATCAATTTTCTAGCCATTCTTTTCTTGTATGGGCACAACATAATTGATTATTCAGTTACATTTCTGACTTTCCGACTTGTCAACTCTGATCAACTTTGGTTTGTTCAAAACTTGGAACACATTAAAACCATTTCGATAACGCCTACATACAATGGCGATACATGTACAGCGATCTATCTATTTTTAAAATCGACATTTTAACCCAATCTGGGTGTGTCCTAACAAAATACCACTAACCATCTGTGTAGATATTTTTGCAAAATATTGGAACCATTTGGCTAAATGGAACCTTCCTATAATGTCTCTAATTTAAAATTTTCCGAATTACTTCAACTACTTTCTTTTATTTAAAGATATATCTCGCTGGACGCAACCAGTCTCTTGACAAACTGTCATAAATAACTAATGTTTTCAAATGGATAATCTGAGCACAATAAAACTAATATTATACGCTCAATTGACCGACATAACAGCCTTAACAACAATTGAACCCACAATTCGTTCAAAACCAGAACTCACTAAACTCATACTGATTAACTTGACAACATCCTAAACTCATCAGTAATTTTAATACCTATATAACCTGCATTAGATGTAATAATTTAGACCAGCGTACATGTATAATAACTAATAATACCTCGAAAACAAACAATCTTTATTTCAAATCGACGCAACGATTTTTTGAAACAACAATTTGACATAGAAAACGCTGATACAACAGTAATTTCCAAGCATACCTAATATAGAAAAATTGACGCAACAATTTAAACTAAAAATGTGAATTCCCTGAACACAATTCCCTGCATAATTTAATAATTCACTGGGAGTCATTCTCGCGCAGATTGTCAAACCAACCTCATCCAATTCTTGGATGCCATATGCTCTGGACACATTATCCCAGTGATTCATTTCATCTAGCTGATAACATTTTTCAATTTTAATAATTACGGCCAATTTGCACAAAAATTTAGACCAGCAATAATTAACTAATAATATTTCGAAAATAAAAACCACTCTTTATTTCAAATCGACGCAACGATTATTGAAACAACAACAACTCGAAATAAACATACTGGCACAAGTTTACCTTATATAGAAAAATTGATGGAACCATTTTAAACTATAGTTAAATCTACCTATAAAGAGTTGTGAACCAAGCCAAATAATTGCAAAATTGTCTCATACCTTGTATTCCTTCCTAGTTCCCCGTGACCACCTGGCATCCATCTCCAAGAATTCCAAGAAATGTCTAGCTCACGGCACCACGTCGACCTGTACCACTCTCGGGCTGGTCCCAGGTTCTTAGCATTAAGTTGGCAATTCTTAGAACACGTTGATGAGATTTATTACTACAAATATTTACAAAGTCACATCAGGCGGCCACGGAGAATAATACAACAACATCTTCTCATGCTGCACGTTAGTCTCAAGTGTGCGTTTAGAAACAAGAGAGAGACCAGTCTTTCAATCCCCGGCTGAAATAGTATATATGGAAATCTTAAAGCCACACCCAACCACGTGTACCAATCTTATCCGTACACGTACTGGCCTGTCCAAACAGGTTAAGATTTAATACAATCTTTATAGGAAATCACTTACTCGCAACGGAATAGCGCAGGCTATTCAATTTCGGGTCAGTTTCCCACGCATAATTTATGGACCTAATGGTAGGGTATTGACTTCCAGATTAACCTTATATACGCCGGGTAACATTGGAAGTATTAAATATGTTCAGATTGTCCAACACCGCGAAAATTACAACTTTGGCAAAAATAACGGTACTTTTCCGTAACGGCATCAGTTTGCCTCACCAGCATCATAGCAATTCAGCAGGACCATTACTGTGAACATGCAATGGGTGACTGGTGATCCAAATAGCATTCAAAGTCGCTGCATGCGCCTTGTCTCGGCTTCATCGAAACAATGTCAACATGGTTATTTAATTCGAGCATGCAGCGAAACATGCTACGATTTCCACCTGTATATTCATATTATTGTTTTTGTTTTGTCTGTATACCATTGTGGTAACACCCCTCAACACCATATATATATATCGTAATATGTAAGCGGGTTTTTTTTTAGAATAATTTTATAAAACCTTTACATATATTGCGTGACGTCATAACTCAGCCATGGAAATTAATCACAATAATTAATTCTTCACAACATTTGTAAAGAATATTTGGTCAACTGTTGCAGTATGATTGAATAGTATTGGACCACCAGAATGGTTAAAAAATAAACGCGAATCCAACGAGTGTAGTAAAACGTGGAATAAAACGTGTATCCAATGTGTAGTAAAAGGTGTATCCAACGTGTACTAAACGTCCACCAAACGAAGTAGTAAAGTGTATTCATCGTGAAGTAAAACGTGTAACCGTCGTATAGTAAAACATATATCCATCGTGTGGTCAAACGTGTAGGCATATATTATAAATACCAGCGAGTGGTAAAACATATATCCATCGTGTGGTCAAACGTGTAGGCATATATTATAAATACCAGCGAGTAGTAAAACATATATCCATCGTGTGGTCAAACGTGTAGGCATATATTATAAATACCAGCGAGTAGTAAAACATATATCCATCGTGTGGTCAAACGTGTAGACATATATTATAAATACCAGCGAGTAGTAAAACATATATCCATCGTGTGGTCAAACGTGTAGGCATATATTATAAATACCAGCGAGTAGTAAAACATATATCCATCGTGTGGTCAAACGTGTAGGCATATATTATAAATACCAGCGAGTAGTAAAACATATATCCATCGTGTGGTCAAACGTGTAGGCATATATTATAAATACCAGCGAGTAGTAAAACATATATCCATCGTGTGGTCAAACGTGTAGGCATATATTATAAATACCAGCGAGTAGTAAAACATATATCCATCGTGTGGTCAAACGTGTAGGCATATATTATAAATACCAGCGAGTAGTAAAACGTGTAAACGACCATCGAATAGCGTGGTACGCTGGCGATTAAACATTATGTCCATCATCCATGGGGGGGGGGGTATTCCTGAACGCATTCTCCATCATTCCAACCGCCCAAATCTTCGACTGCTCCTCCACATCCCGAACAACTCGCTCTTGTCCAGGGACGTGGCTATGTGGGGTGTCACTTGGTACTTGTTCAGGCGATACGCGGGATTCATACCGCGCTGTTGGCCGGTATTCAGGATTCATATACGCCTGTCATACATGGTATTTGAGATTCAAATAAAAGTCTGGTACGCGACTTTGATTGTTATAAATTGTGGTATTTGATGGCTTTTGAATATCATTTTTTTTTATCATTATGGACGTTCTTCGGGTCTCGCTCTGTTAATCGGGCGCTTGTTTGCTCTCGACAGGCATATTTACTGGCACTGACAGATCAAGAACGCGTCGCGCATCCGCTTATCACTGTGCAGGAAAATGAAGTATATATATAATAAAAGTAACCATCGTGACATGTTTCTCTTAATATGGTACAGTTTTACATAATACTGTTGAGAAAGTGATGAAAATAAATGCATTTGAAGTGTGAAATAAAGGTCCATCACATATTTTCTTAAAGGTACTAAATCCGATTAAACACCCCTAAATTACTATTTCTTTGACTTCGAAGGTAAAAAATATTTGATTCGAGTCGAGGAACCTACACATCAACGCTCAGAGTGATCAGATATCGATGTTTGAAGTTTGTTATTTCAATTGTTTGTGGCCCAGAAACACGCCGTCAAAAGGATGGCCTCGGTCAAAATTGCGGATGAAGATGGATAACTCTAAAAACAAGTGGTAATATGGCCAAATTTCGTGAATAATCGAGTGATAATACGGCGATATTTCGTTGAAAATGTTGATAAATAACACGTTTTGGGAAATTTGCTACCATAGTTGACAATGGTTAGCATTATTTTGTTGCAATTGATTCTGATAACTAAAGCGTATTTTGAAGAAATGTTGTATCTTGATGATGTGTGGACCCTCTGATCGGATTGAGTACCTTTAACTGCATGGACTTCAGTATGCACCCCTCTCTGTTAACTGATCGTCAGTATTCACCCCTTTCTGTTAACTGGTCTTCATGCAGTATTCACCCCTCTGTTAACTGATCTTCAGTATAATTATTCACCCTCGCTGTTAACTGTTCTTCAGTATGCACCCTCTCTGTTAACTGATCGTCAGTATTCACCCCTCTCTGTTAACTGTTCTTCAGTATTCACCCCTCTCTGTTAACTGGTCTTCATGCAGTATTCACCCCTCTGTTAACTGATCTTCAGTATAATTATTCACACCTCGCTGTTAACTGGTCTTCAGTATTCACCAGGAAGAAATGTTGTATCTTGATGATGTGTGGACCGTCTGATCGGATTGAGTACATTTAACTGCATGGACTTCAGTATGCACCCCTCTCTGTTAACTGATCGCCAGTATTCACCCTCTCTGTTAACTGTTCTTCAGTATTTACCCCTATCTGTTAACTGGTCTTCATGCAGTATTCACCCCGATCTGTTAACTGATCTTCAGTATAATTATTCACCCCTCGCTGTTAACTGGTCTTCAGTATTCACCCCTCTATGTTAACTGGTCTTCATTGTGCACCCCTCTCTGTTAACTGACCTTCATTGTTCACCCCTCTCTGTTAACTGGTTTTCTGTATTCACCCCTCTCTGTTAACTGGTCTTCTGTAATCACCCCTCTCTGTTAACTGGTCTTCCGTGTTCACATATCTCTGTTAACTGGTCTTCGGTATGCACCCCTCTCTGTTAACTGGTCTTCGGTATGCACCCCTCTCTGTTAACTGGTCTTCAGCATTCACTCCTCTCTGCATGTTAACTATAGTCTCCATGCAGTGTTCACCCCCTCTGTTAACTTGTCTTCATGCAGTATTCACCCCTCTGTTAACTGATCTTCAGTATAATTATTCATCCCTCGCTGTTAACTGGTCTTCAGTATTACCCCTCTGTTAATTGGTATTTGGAATTAATGGGGAGGGGTGACAGACCCCTACTTCATATTGCCACTGCGTGCCTGGACAAAATGAATATAACGGAACACGGCACTGGAGATGAATGAACCTCGGTCCATGCATACATCGGAATGAAAATCAATTCCGAACGAACGTGAGATGAAAAGAACAAAAAAGCGGAATTGTCTTGAGTCTCGTTGCACGGTCATGGGACCTGAGTAGGATCAGCGAATTAAATCGATTATTCTTCGTTCCATTAATAATCGGTGGAATGATATCTGCCCACAGAGACACATCCGCTGGGCGTGTTGTTATTTCTAAGAGATCGGCTGCTATTTTTACTGTGCGAACGAATTTTCTCCATCGATCGACTGCGCACATCTCGACAGATTGCTTCCGAACCACATGGGCATCTCAGACATTACACGAGGATAGTTTACTCAAAAGGTCACACCGTTCCGATCGCATGCGATACTGCATAAAATATTTGTGGTGCTAGGCGCCGTGAATTCTGCGTGGATGCAGTTTATTCCCGTTGTAGTCCTCACTTCGGAGCTATAAAAAGGGGATTTTATTGATTGGATGGACATTATAATTAACAGGATATAACTTTTTGGGTCTTTTTCTCTTAAAGACCGAATTCGCTGACGTAAGTATATCAAATTTAACAAGCCGTAGTATTCCAATATCGGTCATGAAATCAAATTCAGAATAAAAGTCGATATATATAAATGATATAGATTTTCCGCTCCATTGTTTCATACTAAATATTGAACAATAATTCGTAACGCACTTTGTATCCGAGGATGTGATTGGTTCGCGTTAGCACGGTCGATAAAAGTATCAAATTGAACATCTGTGGAAATCTATATCTGTTTTAAATAAAAATTAGAAATAAAATCAATATAAATGATAGATTTTCCTTCAAATGTGTAATTATAAAATAGTTTAAATGTTTAGCTCACTATCTTTTGTTGTTGCACTGGGCGCCGGCCGGCGGTGCCGGACATCGGCACACGCTGCATGATTCGTGGCTTCATGAGCACTAATATATGGTCAATATCTATAGAATTTTCTCAATCTTCCTTATCGATTTTCGTATCCTGCATTTTGTCGCCGGTCGGCATTTCTAGAAGTCATGCTGAGAAGCTCGTGGGAGTGAATACCCGTATATTGGCGACACATGCAGAGAAGCTATAGTAGCACCTCAACAAATTGCTTAAGAGCCACATGGGAATCTCAGACATTACATGAGGATCGTTTATACTCAAAAGGTCACACCGTTCCTATCTCATGCGATAGTGCATGAAGTATTTATGGTTCTATATATAGGAGTCGTAAATTTTGCATGTTTGCAGATTGTGTTCCTGCTGTATTCGTCTACACTTAGGAATTCTAAAAACTTTGTTGGATGGAAATTTATAAATAACAGGACCTAAAATCTTGCGTTTCTTTTTCTCAGACCGAATTCGCTAACGTATATAAGCATATCACATTGATCAAGCCGTGGCATTCCGATATCTGCATGTCTTATAAATAGAAATTTGAAATAAAATCGATATAATTCAGAATGGGTGGGTTACTGATTCACTGTGAAGTGTTCATTGCTTCATATATGTACATGCGTGAATAAATTATCATTTCGTATCGAAATGGCCAAGTTACTACCTATCGATATAGATTTTAGATTATATATCAAATATATCAATATAATTGATATAGATCCTTCAAATGTTTCATGATCAGAATGTGTAGTATGTCTTGTTTACTATATCTAAATATAAAATATTTGCTCTGGGTACAAGCGTGATTTGTTACAGGCTTATAGCGCGGTAACATCACACACTGTGTGGGGGCTCCATGAGGACAATTCCACCAATCTCTACCAGACCGCACCAGTAATACTTCCTGTCTGACTACATGTCACTGAGTGAGTACTAGTCTGTGGTTTTCTATATTTAGGCTTTTTAAGATAATGACGAAACCGATCGCCCAAAGTCAAATATTCTACATATATGTTCTTTGAGAACAATTCCAGCACTAAAAACTTACTGACAGAATGGAACATTAGAGCGGTATATAGTCGTGTCGTGTCTTTGACTTTCCATGCGTGCTGTCGTCCATGTGCGTTTTCAAACTCCATGCAGCGCCCTCTCTGTTCTCTCTGCGATAGATCACTGCGACAAGGATTGTACTTTGCGGACCGATACATCTATTTTTTTACGTATCGCCGGAACTATATTTAGTCACCTATTATCTTATTTTTATCACCCCAAGTTTGCAATAATAGTAATTTATTCGGTATTGATGAAAACAATATTAAATGAGCCAGACATAGACAATTTTTATCCTAAAACATAAGAACTACATGTAAGCCATGATCATGTCAGAAATTCTGACCAAATGTCCTTTTGGTAGTGGCATCTGACCAAATGTCCTTTTGGTAGTGGCATCTCTGCGGAGCGATGGAAGATAACTCTGCCCGGAGTTTGGTGCGTTTTGTCTATTGTGTTGATAAAATAATCGAAGAACCAAAATTATACCGTTTCGCGATACAGTTCTTTCTTTAGTGCGATTTTCCAAACCTAACCCTTTACCCAACAGAAGGGCCCTGTGCCAATGCATTCTCTTATATATGCGAGTCGACCATAGGTCGCCTCGCATATATAAGAGAATGCATTGGCTTAACACATTACAAATTTTAAAATTGTTATAGAATGTAAGAAATAATGGTAGGCCAATGCATTCTCTTATATATGCGAGGCGACCTATGGTCGACTCGCATATATAAGAGAATGCATTGGCACAGGGCATAACTGTAACTATCACAATGTGGTCAAGGAGCCGGTTCCAATGATATCCATATTTGTGTGGTTCTATTGAGACAGACCGATGATATTTTAGGCTGTTGAAGCTTTATTTGGCCGGTTTTGGCCGGTTTGTTGGGTGAAGGGTTAATGCACAAAATTACACAAATTGTGTGCGATAGCGATATATTGTGTGTTTGATAAAGGCAACATGTGGCTCTGTTCGATTAATATGTATTTTAATATTGCGGAAGTCCATCAAATGTGGGTAAAATGTCGCCGATAACAGCGGTCTTATCGAGTCACCAATTAGGGAGATAAACCCCGCATGCAGTTTGCCATTCCACCACATCAAGAATTTATCTCCATCCTGCCCAGTGTCCTCATCTTCGATTTTTTATCGCCGGCCGGCCTTTGTGAAACTCATGTTGACACAAGTCACGCAGTGAATTCCCGTGACATGGTGACACATAGGAACAATAGTAATATCTCAACAGATTGGTGAAGTCGCCGGTGGCATTTCCCGAAGTCACGTGGTGGCAACTCACTTGCAGAGTTCATTCCCTTAGAGGCTATATATATAGTAACACCTCAACAGATTGATTCGGAGTCACACATATGGGCATCTCATTACAAGGATAGGTTATACTCAAAAGGTCACATCGTTCCTGTCTCATACGATACCGCATGAGATATTGCTGGTGATATTGGCGTGAATTCTGCATTATAGTTGAATTAGTTTTTACCTTGGGAGCATATATAACAACACTTTTTTCTTTATTAGACAGTGTATTGGATGGAAATTATAAAGTTGTTCAATTGAACTGTCTTCAATTAACTTTAAAATTCGAAATAAAATCAATATAATTGATAGATTTTCCCTTGTAAGTTCCAATGTGCAATTATAGTATGTCCTTTTGTTTGACTGAATTGACTGAAGTAAGTATATCGAATTCCTGATATTCCAATATCTATATATATATTCAGCGGAAATTATATCAGCAAAATAAATATAATTCAGAATGGGTGGGGACACTGACTCATATATTATTGCTTCATATAATTATGTAGGTGTGTGAATGCATTATCATTTCTTATCGAAATGGCCATGTTACTATATATTGATTTATCCATAGTTTTTTTTCTTGATATGTCAATATAATTGATAAAAATTTCCCTTCAATATATAATTATCAAAATTTGAAGAATGTTTAGTTCACTTTATTTCAATAACTCGATATCACAACACGTTGCATGGAGACTCGTGGACACAACTCCACAACATCTATATATAGAATGGAGATTTCCACATATATATATATTCACTGGAGGGCAAAGTTTACGATTGCGAAAGGAGAGAAGTTCTCTGCATAAATAGTTTAATTAGTTCTAACAGCGCTTGTCATTGTGCTACAATACACCGGAGAACATACAGTAATGCTCTAATTAATCGACCTCTTGACCACAGCAGAATTATGGGTAACTTTTCAGGATTTAGTCGGAAATATGGCTTGTTGCCATTCATCGGAAAGCTCTCGGCGAGAGCTTTCCGATGAATGGCAACAAGCCATATTTCCGACTAAATCCTGAAAAGTTACCCATAATTCTGCTGTGGTTATATAAGAGGTCGATTAATTAGAGCATTACTGTACATTCTTTTCGCCTTTAATTGTGAAAATTATGACAAGTGTCACGCAAAATTAAAAACAGTATTATAATCAGGGACGAATTTCCAACATCATGACGCAAATAGAAATATCAGTACATTATGAATGATTTGACATAAAAGTTGTTTGAATATAGGAAATTTAACACTGAAAGTATGCGCGGATTTCTAAATCAGAGTGTGAATAAAGAATTTTCATTGCAGCAAGTGACCGACAATTCGCTGGTTGGTAGACATTTCTGCTAATAATTATTTTATGGATAGCCGTGGAAAGGTCCATTTTCTACATCCTCCTCTTCGATGATATTGTTGTCGTCGGTCGGCGTTTGTGGCTGTCGTGTCACTCATGTGGACAAGAGTCACTCGCAGAGTGAATTCCGTGAATTGGCGACGCATGAGAATAATGTACGGCGAAAGGTCATACCGTCCATATCTCATCAATACAGCGTTTTAAATAGTTGTGGTGCTAGCTTGGCGCCGCGATTTCTGCATGCTTGGGTACAGTTTGTTCTCGGACATATAAAACCTCAATTGGATGGAAACTATAATAACAGTATATAAAATTTGAGTGTCTGTTTCTTTGGCGGAATTCGATGACGTGAGTATTTAATGGTACATAATCCGATTCGATGGTTCCCGTATCATCAGATTCCAACAGCAACAACAACAACATTTCTTCAAAATACACTTTATAGTTATCAGAATCGATTAATTACCAAAACATAATGCTGACCACTGTCAACTCTATTATAATTATTTTCAAAACGTGTTATATATCAACATTTTGTTTAACGTAATTTGGTATCCAGAGTAATTCAATCGGCTCGTCGAATATTTGCTAGGCCGCCAAATATTCCAGGTGGTGCAAAATAACAGATTTCAAAAATCGATATATGATAACTCTGAGTTTTGGTGATTGGGTTCCTCGACTCGAATCAACTATTTTTTACCACCATAGAGCCATGACAATAAGCCACATGTCAAATACACAAGTCCTTCCAATTTCCATTTGTGTAGATCTTAAGTACCTGATTAGAGAACAGAAATCCCTTTTTCGAGTTATGTGCTTTCAAACATGGGAGTTTATCTTGATTTTGGAGCCTCAATTTCTCGAAATGAGCCAAATTCCATATTGTATCGTCAAGTATTTTTAAAAAATAGAGAAACATAACGGGCTTTTTCACAATGTCTACAAGATGGACATGGAATTTGAAGGACTTGTGGAATTGAATTTTTTATATATATTCCTGAAAAACAATAAATTGATGCTTTTAATACATTTTTCCAAATTTATGTCACAAAATTCACCAACAACATAAGAGTGATTAGTAAATTATTTTCTCTTAGGTTCCTGCTACCCGCAAGCTATTCGACAGGCAATCATTATACATATATGGAAAATAATAGCCTCAATAGCTAGGATAGAATTTATTAAAGAATCAAGGTTAATTAACAATTTAAAGGGATGTAGACTCAAAATAAAAAAAACAAAAACAAACATTGATTTTATGTATAAATATATTAATATATTATCAGATAAAGAATATTAGCTTATATTAGACTTGTATAATACAATCATGTAGTATAGCCAAGATGTACGTGACAGTCAGGATAGTTGTATGGTGCTACATCATCGCCCACGTTTCGCTTTAAAAATTCCACGTGGCCTTCTTGTGATTGGCCAAACTCCATGCATGGTTTACCTCACTTGATGACTCGGTAAGACCGCTGCTACCGGCGACATTTTATCAATTTTTGGTAGACTTTTGCGATATTAAGATAGATACTAAGTGAACAGAGCAACATGTTGTCCTTTTTAAGGCTGAAGGGGTCACTCTCACCAAAAACAGTGCTGAAGGGTACACAGGGTTTGAAAATGTGCTGAAGGGTACACAGGGTTTGTGATCGGCACGAACGCCATTACTTAAATTGTGTTTATGAAAGTCTGGCGCCCATTAGCAGTTTGTTTTCAGTTCATTTTGATATTCATTGAAACGTAAACAATTATTCTCTAACAGAAATCATTACAGATACGAAGACTGAATGTCCTTTATAATGACATTTCAAACCCTGTGTACCCTTCAGCACATTTTGAAAATCCTGTGTACCCTTCAGCACTTTTTTTGGTGAGAGTGACCCCTTCAGCCTCATTAAGCACACAAAAATATCTAACAAAGTTGTGTCATTTCATTCATTAAGTTTGGAAAGTCCCAGTAGAACCAAAGAACTATTTCGCGTAATCTACTGCTTTGGTTGTCCGATTATGTTATAAAACAAACGCTTAAACGCATATGGACGACATTGTCACGACAACACACATGGAAAGTCAAACACAAGAGTTCTAATTTGCTCCAATTATGACGACTATATCTTGCGAAAATCGTCAACAATCTACCGCTCTAATTCTCCATTCTGTCATCAAGTTTTTAGTGCGGGAATTGTTCTCAAAGCACAAAGAAAATTTGACTTTGGGGCGATCTGTTTCGCCATTTTCCCTGGAAAACCTCGCGCTCAATATAGAAAACCACAGACTGGTACAAAGTCGGTGACAGAGTCGGAAAGGAAGTATGACTGGTGCGCTCTGGTAGAGTTTGGTGATTGGCGCCGAAGCCAATCACAAGAAAGTCACGTGGAACATTTAAAGTGAAACGTGGGCGGCGGCGTCATAATTCGGGGAAAGTCCCAAATAGCAGTGTAGTAATACCAATGATTTCGGAATGTGTTGTATATGTATTAACTCCAGTATTTATCTCGCTTGATGACTCGATAAGACCGCTGCCATCGGCGACATATTACCCTTATCACATTTTGTGGACTTCTGAGATAATATATATACTGAGCGAACATAGCCACAAGTTGACCTGGTTAAGCACACAAAATACCTAACAAAGTTTGTGTAATTTCGCTCATTAAGTTTGGGAAGTCCAAATAGAACCAAAGAACTATTTCGCGTAATGTAGTGCTTTGATTGTCCTGTTATTTTTATCAACACACATGTTTAAACGCACATGGACAACAACATGCATAGCAAACATCAGTCAAATCAAAAGAAAACAGTTCCAATTGGCTGCCATTTTGCTGAGTATGTATTCAAAAATCGTCAACACGAAAACCTACAGCAAACTCCAGGCAGAGTTATCTGTCATCTCTCCGCTGATATACCACTGTCACAAGGGCATTTGGTCAGGATTTCTGACATGATCTTAGTTCTTATGTTTTAGGAATACAATTGTCTATGTCTGGCTCAATTCATATTGTTCGTATCAATACCCAAAGAATTAACATTATTGCAAACTGTTGTTGGTCAAGATAAGATAATAGGTGACTAAATATAAATTTTGAAAACACAGTGGGTGACATGTAGTCAGAAAGGACGTACGACTGGTGTGCTCAAGCTCTGCCATGCAGAGATCATCTGTTCTTTTGTCTGAGTTCACCCAGACTGTAGATGTAAGTGGTCTTTAGGTCATGTGGAATCTGACAGTCAAAGTGGGCACGTGCCATCACATTATTATAAAATTGTCTCCGCAGTCTCCGTACTCCCAGAAGGGTCCTGCTGCGCTAGTATAATTCGTGATACAATTATATGTCCCATCATAGAATGTGTGTTGAGTTAATTACATACTGTTTATGTTAATTAACATGTTCTGACGCATGTTTTGGTGTCATTATTTTGGTCTATTATTGATCAAAGTATTCAGAAAGTGTCATATGTTTTATTAAGGTCACAACAGATTTTATTAAGGTTGAGAACAGATAAGCCATTGATTGCGAATAATCTTAATAATGAAAAAATAACACAAAGCGAAATTATCGCCGCTCTGCGAGAAATTAAGAACAAAACATTTCCCGGCATAGATGGTATAAGAAATGAATTACTTAAAACAGTAGTTCCTATTATTATTGAAGATGTCACACGTCTCTTCAATATTATACTTAAGTCTTCTCATTATCCAAGAAAATGGAGCGAATCAATCCTGAAACCAATTTACAAAAAAGGCGATAGGAGTGACCTCAATAATTACCGAGCGATTGCTCTGAGTAGTTCAGTAGGAAAATTATATAACAAAATTATAAATAAGAGAATAATGAAATTCTTAGAAGAAAATAATCTGATAAGTGAAAACCAATTTGGTTTTCGAAAAAAAAGAGCACAATAAACAGTGCTTTCATTTTGAAAACATTAATCGCTACGTACCAAAAACAAACAAAACCACTCTACGCAGCGTTCATAGATTTCCGTAAAGCATTTGACTCCATAGATAGGGAAATACTTTTCCAAAAAGTTAACCGCATTGTGATTACTGGTAACCTCTTACATACATTAAAGTCCATGTACAACTCGAGTTATTATATGACGCGGACACGGGATGGGATGGGACCTAAACAATTATCAAATATTGGAGTAAGGCAGGGATGTACTGTGTGACATATCGGACATTTTTGATCAGTCATGCTCGCCTGTGAATATTGGGAACACCGCCATCAATCATCTTCTTTTTGCCGATGACCTTATCTTATTATCTGACTCACAGGACGGCTTACAAAACTGCCTGAATAATTTACAAGTATATGTAAATAACAACAACCTTGCAATTAATACTGAAAAAAGTAAACGCATGGTATTTCGAAAAAGAAAAACTCTAAAATTTCCCTCGTTCAAGATTGGCAATCTTCCCATTGCACTTGTTGATGAGTACACATATTTAGGCATTAGATTCTGTGCTAATGGGTCATTGAGAAAAGCACAAAATGAAGTAAGCAACAAGGGCATGAAGGCACTCTATTCGCTTGTTAGGTCACTACAACAACACGATATATTCTCAATTAATTTGTGGAACAAACTGTATGATAAACTCATTAAACCCATTACACTATATGGTTGCGAAATATGGGCATCTGATATCAACCTCAACAATATAGATACTGCGCCATGTGAATCGTCTCATCTCAATTTTTGCAAACGAGCACTTGGAGTAAACAGGAAAGCATCAAATCACGCGGTACGTGCTGAGCTTGGTAGATACCCCGTTGTTTATGAAGCATTATCTCGTGCTGCTAAATATGCGTTAAAAATATCGACTGCAGACAAACATTCCCTCGTTCATAAATCAGCCACAATGTCCGATGACCGCATAATCCCAAATAAGTGGACCTTTAACTTTGACATTCCAAAACTCACGGAAATTATTGATAAAACTGATCAGTATTTGAAGAAAATCCAACACACTATTTGTGATAGTTTCAAGGTTGACCATGTGTCGTGTTTCAGAAGAGATATATATAACGATGAAAAACCATCAGGTAAGAACAAATTGAGGGTGTATAGAGAAATAATAAGTGATTACCGATTGGAGCCATATTTGGACATAGTAAAAAATATCGAAGTAAGAAAGATCTTCAGCAAATTGCGGATTAGCAATCATACTCTAGAAATTGAAAAAGGGCGCCATAAACAACCGAAGATTCCTGTAGACAAGAGAATATGCAGAAAGTGTGGATTGGAAACGGAAACTGAGGAACATTTTATTTTAAAATGTCCTATTTACAAAAGCATTCGTCTCCGTTTCTTTGACGAAATAAATAAAGTAAATCACAAGTTTATTAATATGACTGATGCCCAAAAATTCATTTTCATACTGCGAAATGACAAAACAGAAACGTGCAATATCATCTGTAACATGGTCCGTCTCTTTTTCCACAAAAGGTCTGAAACACCAGATTTTCAACAACAAACATGAATTTTTTCCATTTTAATTCTGATTACAATTGTGTATACTTATTGTATCATGTATATATTTATTGTTATTTATGTTGTGACATCGGCCCCGTGTGGGTGTAATTGTCAATAAACTTATCTTATCATAAGGTATTTGACGTCCTAATTAACCTTTAATTACTAACTGGATTCCAACATTTGGTTATAAACGTTTGGATTTGGCAGTGCAGAAAACACGATTCCAGGATTCTTATTCATTCATTTTGGAAGGAAAATTCAGATAGAAGTTCGGCCTATGACTATCTGAATAGTCCCTAAGTCACATGCAGGCTGCAATCGATACATAGATAGAACGACACAAGTGTGTGAACTGGTTAACGTTATTGCACGAGTTTGTTGGTAAAACGAAAACTGGAAGTTCGAGTTTTACCTCGGGGCACGACAAACGAGTGCAATAACGTGAAAGACATATTATGCACTTATTCGAGTTTGTGAAACTGATAAGTTAGTGTTCAGGTGTTATGCCAACCTGGAGAATGTAGTATTCTACTATCATCGCCGAAAATTTCAAAGAAATCGACATACAACTCAATAGAAAACATCGTCAAAACTAAGCTCAATTGTAAATATTTACATCTGGATTCGGGACGCAACAATCGGCGAAAAACAGACACAAATGATTTCGCCATCCAGAGTCAGTGCATTTAATTAATATACCAGAATGATGGTGTGTGTTGAAAATTTGGATTAATATTCGTAAAAAGAACAACTTTGAGTAAGAATATTCTCCATTTCTATTGCATCACTACCTGAGTGTTTCACATCACTTTAACATGTTCACACAACTGTGTTGTTCTATGTTTATTGCACACTCTGAAGATTGCAGCTTGTAACATACTAACATTTAGGTCGATATTGTTGTATTTAATTGAACAAACATGTGCTTAATGTAGACTATATCAGTACCCCACAATTTATCGAAGACATTTTCTGTTAAAGTTGACGTCGCCAGTGACGTTGTTGACGTATAATAGGTTTGTAATGTTCAAGAACAATACACATTTTTTTATTGAACGTTTCAATTATTCTGTATTTTGCTGTATTTCGCACAAATAAGCCATTGGGTGTGCAATAAAATCCGGTTCTTCTGTTGATGTCCGGTTCGGCGTTATATCGTCCAGTTCGAAAACACAATTTACGCTGTTTTCGATTGTCTTGTTCTCTTTCTCAATAATTTATAAGTTACTTAATCCGATTTGTGGCGCATCAGTTAGAATGGTGTTTTATCATAAGAACACACCACCAATATTATCGGATTGCCAGGCAATTTAACAATGGTATTAAGCATCACAGTTTTACTGCATGTGTGCATAAAAAATCAGGATATGTTGATGAAAAACTTGTAAAAAATGTTGTCTCACCTTTAATTATGTGATTCTATTGCTTGTGTCATATGTATTTATCCCAGAAATATCATTTACATCTAAATATTAGCTCCGATAATTGTTATCTTCCCCCATAAACATACGATGATTAGCGGTTTTAGAACTCGGAAATGTTGTGCTGATTGTTAACGAAGGCGGGGCGTTGTATTTGTGAAGTGATGTCAAGTCACATAAACCACAATCGTGGTACAGATGGTGAAAACAAATTACAAAAAAAAATTAAATCGCAATTCACAAAATATATAAAACACAAAATGACGCCCTTGAAACAACTTTGAATGAACAGGTTGTTGTATGGTGGAATGGTAAGATATATTAGATAATTATAGAATATGTCCTCAATATGCACCGTAAAGTCTAGAAAAATGCATTCGTTGTCAAATATTTGTTTACATTGAGAAGGGAGTGCACATTTTGTGCGGCTTTATTCGTGTTATTCGCCTAACTAATCAAGGGTTGACGGACGGTACTCGTATGAATCTCTAAATGAGAGCGGGTGTCATGAAATGCATTTACTTGCATATGTAATATTTGAAATATATAGATATATTGAAGCAAGCTGCAAAACAGAGTTCAGTGCCCTCGCCGAGCGATGTCTGAACGCTGCCGACACGTGTAATTTTTAATTAAATCTAAAAATTGTTATTGAAGTGATTTGCCAGTTACAATTCATTCTGGCTTAAAATCCAGACCATTTTCAAATGATTATTGACAGTTCAGTTTCTCAGATTTATGCAGAATGAATTGTAACCTACATAAATCTCAAATAAATAAATGTGACATTTCTTCACATTACGCGTAGGTGTGGGCAGCGGTAAGTCCTGCATGCGTAGGGGACTGAACTCTGCATGGAGCTTGATATTGAAGTTATCCGATGAAGCGTGCCAGTATCCGTGCACCCAAAATAAAGTTTAGTCAACATTGTTGGGTTATCTAAAGTTGGGTTAATGGTTGGGTCAAATTCCAGAAGTTGCCATGCATGGATTCAATTGTTGGGTTGGATTGTTGAGTTAAATTAGTTTTGTTAATAATCACTGGTTTTGAGTTGCGCCCCTTGATAAAGATTTGCTGGATATGAGCTCTCTTTGTCATATTTTCTTCTCTTTATTTGTATCAAACTCAAATAATACACGGTGAAGGCATCTGTTATGTCGGAATTATATAGATGTAGTATTACTTGCGTTTTTGATAATCGTATTCTTTTCTAAAGTAGTTAAATTTATTCCCGAAAAGGAAGTCATCCAACGTTGGGTTAGACTAAAATTTAGTTATGATCAACACAATTTTTATAGTGTTTGTATAACAACAATCATCCAACCAATTCAATCAATGTTTGTGCGGACTCTGGAGGTTAGGGACTTGGGGTGTAAACTTGTCAAATTCAAACTGAGCAACGATTAATGATGCATAATCCGAATTAATGCTGCCAAAATGACAATTTCTTTGGCTTCGGGCTGAACAATATTTGATTCGAGTCGAGGAACCCATCCATCAAAGCTCAGAGTGGTCAGATTTTGAAATTTGTTATTTCTCGAAACGTTTAATTATTTGTGGCCCAGAAACGAGTCGTCAACCCGGTTGTCTCGGACAAAATTGCGGATGAAGATGGATAACTCTAAAATCAAGTAGTAATAAAGATATAATACGGCCATATTTCGTTGAACAACTTGTTGATAAATATCACGTTTTGGGAAATTTTATACTATGCATAGTTGACAGCGATTAGCATAATTTTGTTTGAGTACCTTTAATATTACATGCAAATCTATTCAATTCGTTTAATCTTATTGACCCATAATACATAGGTATTAAGATAAAGATATCTAAAAGTTTATCTACCAGTTTCTTTACGATCGATATTTCATCCTGTTGAGTATAGCGTAAAATGTGTGTGTGTGAGGCCAAAGAAAAAAATATTTGTGGTTTGGGTTTCCCTACCGACCATATTTTAAACCCCTACCCTAAAGTTTTTTTCATGGTTTTCAAGAAAATCTATTGAATTTTTTCTCCAAAAAAATCATAAAACACAAAAAACACATTTCACCATTTATACAAAAATAATCAAAAGTAGTTTTATGTCAATCTTGGAGAGTAAAATACGCACATGAAAAGTAATAAGAATATGTAAAAATAATTAAATAAAATAAAATTTCAGGTCTACCTACCTACCTACCCTATTTTTTTGTAACCCAAACAAAACATTTAATTTTCTTTGGCCTGATCTAAATTTGATAATACAAATTGTTTATTTACAGAGTAACATGGATTCTTCGAAAGAGTTTTATTCAACAAAAACAGAGAATGGATTTGCGGATGACAAAGCCGACAGACCTTCTTTATATTCTGAATCGACCATCAACTCCAATCCGGAGAAAGATGACGGCAAAGGCATGATGAAACGAGAGCAATGGAACCGGAAAATAGATTTCCTCTTGGCATGTATAGGTTTCTCGGTGGGCCTAGGCAACGTGTGGCGATTTCCATTCCTGTGTTACCGTAATGGTGGAGGTTAGTATTATTGAAATAGCGGTGTAGCCATAATACTACATATATAGAGGGTGTCACCCCCCCCCCAGGTACGCGAGATTCAGAGATATTCAGGCGGTATATATTGAATTAATTACAAAATTAAATTAATTAACTGTAAGCGACGCAAAGCGAAATCGCTCACAAAGTCATTCAAATCGTGCAATTTCGAGTTGGGACTTTCACATATGTTTATATTATTAAGGAACAAATAATAACAAAGTAATATATTCCCTGCGTTATTATTTCGACTTTATTAGGTTCCCAGCCAAAACTTCAAAAAGTTTCCAGGTTTTTTACTGCTGGAGTATATATGATCTCTATGGGCGTTAGCCAGAGTACAGACTCGTGACATGATCCAATGAATATTGACACGTCGAAAAAAAGTTACTATTTGACACGGGCGAGCGAAAGTTATCTATAATGTGAATACATAATTATAGTCATCATCTTTACATATAAATTGCCCACTAATAATTATAATTATCACTTTTACATATAAGTTCGCCAGTAATTATTATCGTTTAATACCCGCAATTAGTAATAAAGTGCCACTCCACAACATGGGATGGTTAATTTCAATGTTATCAGCTTACGGTTACGGTTGTTTTCGCTTCCTATAAATTCTTTCAACCCTCGCATACAATAGAAGGATAATATTCTAGCATAACGATTACACCCATATGTATTGCAGAAAAACGCATGCGCAGTACTAAATATGACTCATTGTATGTGTGATGGGTTCCTTTGAAGGATCACTGCCGGAAAAAAAAGCTCTCCCGGCGCTACCATCGCATCCTATCACGTGACGGTTATTAACGCTGTTCAAACACACAGTTTCAATAAGAGTCACGTCAATTCTATAGCTCTGACACCACCCGAATACGCCACACTATGAACCGTGCTAAAATCAGTATGTTATAGGAAAGTGTTGAAGAATCAAATGCCGATAATCCAATCCAATCGTTGCTCCTGTTTCCAGCAGTGTGATTTCATTTCAATTGCTTTCTTATTATTTAACACACAGCTGCTTCGTTCTACCTGGACCTTCTATTTATCCGAATGGGCACTTTATACCATAGCTATACTATAAGTCGACATTCGTATTCTAGAATGGACATATCTGCCAATGTATGTGCAAAGAGATCCCACGGGAACCTCTATCAGAGGAATAGTTCGTTTTTTGCACCCTTCCACGTTAACAAACATCTGCATAGTAATTATGAACCACGCGTAATATATTTCCTAGTCAGTAGAGTCGTCCTGCTTATTAGCATACTAGGGGGTATATTATCACATTGAAGCATTCGAGACTCAACTAATAGAGTTACTGTTATTCTGGGTATTTATCACATTGAAGCACTGGAGACTCCACTAATATAGTTACTGTTCTTCTGGAAGCAACAATGACAAACACAAAACAAATATTTTATCATGTTGAGTGTATCGATGTTTATTTTCTAACATAGTTGTACCGCGCGGCATTGTGCCTATATATTGTGTTCACGGCAAAATCCACAATGTCATGCAATCACCACTCACACGAGCCGTGTCAAGGGGCGTGGTTTTGCTGTCAGCCAAGGACTATTTTTTTTGTCTCCAGAAAAAACGTTCGTAAACATCTCATTTGTCAAGATTTATCGGAATTTTTCATCTGTATCAATGCATTTTCTCCTTGTATATGATAAAACTGTTTTAAGTCGGTAATGGTCTCGCGACTGGATATTCGTAAACTAAATGTGACCCGCCATATCAAATCCAGTCGGAAGTCGGGATTTGTTTTTACCCTGTGCCATAGGTCGCCTCGCATATATAAGAGAATGCATTGGCCTAACAATTTTTTATCATTTTTTTTAAATAAATGTTTCTGACAATTTTTAGGACATAAAATAAAAAACATCCATTTCCCTGCAGGGAGCCCCACACATATATAGAAGCATATAGAAGAGTGTCGTCTGCTCATGTTTGTCTGGGGCTCTGTATGGGTGAAATTATAAAATTGTTAAAGAATACAAGAAAAAATTATTAAAATTGTAAAAAATTGTTAGGCCAATGCATTCTCTTATATATGGTCGACTCGCATATATAAGAGAATGCATTGGCACAGGGTAAAAAAATCCCGACTTCCGACTGGATTTGATATGGCGGGTCACAAATGGTCTCGGCCTAGACCATCTAGTTTACAAATATCCAGTATCTATCCCTAAACCTTGACTAACATGTCTCGTGCATGCATGACTTGATGGATATCCTTATATTTATTGTCCAGACGAAATCAATATTGTGGCACATTATATTCGGCAAACCGATGGACTCTGGTAGAAATTGTGTCAAAATGTACTCAGCCTCAATGCTTAGCCGTGTTAATTGTTATTGATTGTAAATATATTGGAGAAAGCAGGTGCTAAGGCCATTTGTTCTCTAATCTTCCACCATGCAGAAAATCACATAAATTTCACACCCATTTTGACAAATCAAGACTACTAACTTGATCGTGTAGCAATTTAGTCTTAAACTACATTATCGTCTCTCTACTTCTCACTCTGTTAAAACTGAAATGTAGAAATTAAATCATAGAGAGTGCGGTTTGATTTGATCATTATGTGTTTGTAATTAAATGCGACCACGGCGTTGCATCCTCACAACAGATTGGCAGCACCAAGCGAGTGGATTACAATGTCGGCATTATATACAAATGAATATGAATGTTCAAATTATAAAATAGGAAGTAGTAAAACTTGAAAATGGAAAACTGGAAACACAAGAGTATTTACTGCAAAAGTCACTTCTTGAACAGTAAAACAGATCATTTTACCAGACTTCCCTCATAATATTTACTGGTAGTATGACAAAAAAGTCCTCTGTATGAAGTCATATTTTGTCAATAATTTTTTTTTCACATGAGCACCAGTCCTGTTTACCGAAGAGATAGCAACTTGAAATTTGAAACTGCTAATTTCGGCATAACGTTTCAGTTTTCTTGAGAAAAAGTATCAAAATTTATATTATTTAACCAAAGGCAAGCAAATATCGTTAACGGTTATTTCACTTCTCCTCTATGTGGATGTTTATCCAGTATTTCCCGAAATCGATTATCCATAGTCCTTAAAGGTACTCAATCCGATTCGGTGGTCCCCATATAATCCATTCCAACAACAACAACATGTTTAGAAATGCCGATTCAGTAATTAGAATCGATTAATTGCCCAAAAATAACGCTAAAAACTGACAACTATAGTATAAAATTGCACGAAACGTGTTAATTATCGTACATGTTGTTCGACGAAATTTGGCGTTATTATCAACACAAAGCCTCTTGAATTGGTGGTGAAAAATAATAGATTTCAAAAATCGATATCTAATAACTCTGAGCTTTGATAGGTGGGTTCCTCGACTCGAATCAAATATTGTTTACCCACGGATCCAAATAAATAGTAATTGTGGGGCGCTTAATCGGATTATGCATCTTTAAGCCACAAAGTCAAACACATGGTCAAGGACTATTTCGATCCACACGAACGACTGGTACCTCAATAAATCGCCCATGCCAACAATACTGCAATCGATATAATTTGGTGGTTTCGAAGATTTTCCATTTATACACATGTGCCCGAATGTGTCAAACTTCGAACTTGCAAATTAGTAGTTCAATGCATGACCGCCTCAAATCTTGACAATTGTAAAGTTTATGTGAGCCACGCCTCCCACAACGTTCAGCCCATTCATTGCCACATCCCTGTATATGCCCGGAAGTAAGCTCTGTAACCGAAACCTGCATTCGGCAAACCTCGTCAGTCCGTACACTTGTCGTAGGGTCAAGGGTTGGAGAGTTCAGAATGTGACACTATATATAGTCTTGATGAAAATCCTCGGTAATAAATGAGATTCCGTAATATCGAACCAACAAGAGGAACATTTTAAAATGGTATTCATTTCAGGTGCGTTTCTGATTCCATACTTTCTCGCTGTCATCTTCGGAGGTATTCCAGTATTCTTCCTCGAGGTCAGTCTGGGACAGTTTATGTCGGAGGGAGGTATTGGGACGTGGAAGATATGTCCTCTATTTCAAGGTACGTAAACACGAAGGGCCAACTTCAACCCGGCTATAAGTTACCACGTTTTGAGATTGTCGCATTTTTGTATCAGGAATCTTGGGGTAATATTCACCAGCCGGGTTTATTTTCAGTCTGCTCTCTATCATTATGTTCGAAAAGCATGCGGATTTTATCCGGCGTATGTTCTTATATCGACATGCATTGGCAGTTTACACTTTATCGTGTGCTTCAGAACGAAATAGTTCATTATTATCAACACATTTGTGAACTTTAAAAAAAATATCATTATGTATTCCATATCTTAACACGGACATACATTCAAAATGTCATTCATATCCATTGAGAAATCCATTGAGAAACAATGGAGAAAACGCGACATAACGTTAACACCCCCCCCCCCCCCGCTCACACCTTTTATTTGGAGCCGGCCTCGGCTTAGACTTTAGTGTGTCCAAATTTGGACTAGTTTGATGCGATTCGGTATTATTACTATCAAACAATCAACACAACCAATGGTAATTTCACAGGTGTTTGGGCTAACGTTTATTCTTAATCGTAAACCGAAACATAATATACGATTTTGGCTGGCTCGCAAACAGCTATATTTTCCAGCCTACGCCATAGACCACCGTTGGGTGAAATAAACCCAGGTAGTGAATATCAGCTAGTTGTATCTATTTATAGATACGGGTGGTCATCGCGATGGGCATTGCTGTTTTAAAAATCACATCCGTTAAAACCACCATAAACAGAAATAGTTTTAAAGTATAGACACATTTGTTCTTATACCAATCATAAATATCGCACAAATAGCATGTTATTGTCAATATCGTATGCCTTGTTAGTAAACAAAAGCCATATTATGATGCAGTACACTGCGTAAAGAGTGTGCGATACGCAAAACACTCAACACCGGGGAGACCCCAGAAGATGAACGTTGGTTAAAATTGACACCATACTGTTTGTATATAGTAGGCTATATGGTCCCCTATAAATTGGTTGGATCTAGGTATAGTTCCACTTTAAATCAAACGATGTTTTTTTTGCCTAATCATAATGTGCATACCTTACAATTTTGTACTTGGATGTAAATTTATCCATGACGATAGTAGTGCCTTTCATGTTGCGTGTAACAAGACGATAACAATGTATGTTCTTACGTGTGAAAACCAGCAATAATAATGTTTGTGAACAAGGCGATTGTTGCACGGAAACCGATACGCTCCTCTAACTATAGCTAACTGTGGACTCACCCATGGTATGTTTTGATATGCATGCACCACGTGCGTGTTCATGCGATTGCAGTTTACGTCTCGTTTCCGCCATTTACAGGTATAGGCTACGCATCAGCAGTCATTGTATTTCTTCTGAGTTGTAACTACAACGTCATCCTGGCATGGGCGTTCTATTACCTATTTTCGTCGTTCACGACCGTCCTGCCCTGGTCAAACTGTGACAACGATTGGAACACGCCAACCTGCTCAGAACATCACCGGACCAACATATCAATGGATGTCGGCAACAACACGACGTACAATTACAATACCACCGTACAAAATACAACGAACATCCACCTAAAGATAAATCGAACAGATCCTGTGACAGAATATTGGGAGTATGTGTTATCCATTATTGTATATCTAGATAAAGGTTACTATATCTCGTGTGTTGTGTGCCGTGATCGAATTTGATTTCCAATTATTTCGACTGCTCGTTTTCTTTGGTCAGTTTTGACGTCACGGAAAGCTCATAGTATAAATATACAATAAGCAACTTCTGATCAGTCAGCAGGGTGTTTGACCGACAAAACAGGTAATACGAATTACCATCCCATCTGAAAGTTAGCGAGTATATATAATGTGGTGTCATAACATGCGTGTCGTGTGTGTTAGGCTTATGGTTACCAAGGTAACGACAGTGTTTGTAACCCCACGGTTGTGATTTCAATAGTAGGAATTCGAGGGTTTTAGCCAAAAAAGTTTCAAGTTTCAAGAGTTTCAAGCATTTGGTATAGCAATTCCTTGGAATAGTTTTACTAGAAATTCAACGAAAATATCTTTATTTTAAAGCCAATTATATTAAAATTTAAGTTTATTATTGTGAAATTGCTTCACTAAACTATACTTAATATGTCAATTATAAATATGTATTTCTTCATAAACTGACCTTTGTTTTATTCTACAGACGCAAAGTTCTCGGACTGACAGACGATATTGGCAATACTGGTGGGATAAAGTGGGATCTCTGCCTTTGCCTTCTGCTCGCATGGATTGTTGTCTATTTCTGTATATGGAAAGGAATACGATCCTCTGGGAAGGTGATTGAGATTGATATTTACTTTATAATTCGAATGTCTTGCTGATACAATGTACCGTAGTTATTCATTCAAACTATAAGTTTAAGAAAACCAGGTAAACATACTGGTATACCGTGCCACTACTGGTCACGTGCCGTTAGCCGTGCCGACCGGTATCGTCAGCCAACGATGTAAACATGCCGGTATACCGTGCCACTGCTGGCTACGTGCCGTTAGCCGTGCCGACCGGTATCGTCAGCCAACGATGTAAACATGTCGGTATACCGTGCCACTGCTGGCCACTTGCCGTTAGCCGTGCCGACCGGTATCGTCAGCCAACGATGTAAACATGCCGGTATACCGTGCCACTGCTGGCCACGTGCCGTTAGCCGTGCCGACCGGTATCGTCAGCCAACGATGTAAACATGCCGATATACCATGCCACTACTGGCCACGTGCCGTTAGCCGTGCCGACCGGTACCGTCAGCCAACGATGTAAACATGCCGATATATCGTAGCAGTACTGGCCACGTACTGCAAGCCCCCGGCCGGTACCGTTTGCCATCGCTGACCCGTGACGTTTTTCACGCAGGCCCTGTTCCCAGCCAGCGCTGGCACTAAGTCTCTCTTGCAGAAGTATAAGTGGGGTTATGCACTCTTAAAACTCAAGTGTTTTATACAACATTTTCCAAGATTGTGTACAGTGACAGCACTTTGAGTGTACGAACAGCACCCATACAAGTTTAGCACTTTGTAGGTGTTGGAAATGAATTGTAACTTTCATGATTAAGTGTTGGGTAACCACTTGAAACACCTTTAAAGATGCATAATCCGAATTAATGCTCCCAAATACTATTTCTTTGGCTTCGTGAGTAAAACATATTTTATTCGAGTCGAGGAACCCACCCATCAAAGCTCAGAGAGATCAGATATCGATTTTTTTAATTTGTTTCTCGAGATATCTACTTATTTGTGGCCTGGAAAAAGTTCGTCAAGGCGAAGGTCTCGGGACAAAATTGCGGATGAAGATGGATAACTCTAAAATCAAGTGGTAATACGGCCAAATTTCGTGATAATCAATTGATAAGACGGCCACATTTTGTTGATGTTGATAAATAACACGTTTTATGAAATTTTATACCATATTGACAGTGGTTAGCATTATTTTGTTGTAATTAATCGATTCTGATAACTAAAGCGTATTTTCAAGAAATGTTGTAACTTGGTGAAATTGGGACCGTATGATCGGATTGAGTACCTTTAAAATGTCACTGTTGAATCTGTCCAACACCCCACAGGTGTCGAGCAATAAACTACTGGACTTACTTGTTTGCAACGTATGTTTTTTCTCTTTCACA
Organism: Siphonodentalium dalli; assembly: GCA_032622095.1. Lineage (NCBI taxonomy): Eukaryota > Metazoa > Mollusca > Scaphopoda > Gadilida > Siphonodentaliidae > Siphonodentalium > Siphonodentalium dalli. The sequence continues at coordinate 193,515,383 of CP136065.1, read as the reverse complement.
TATCCTACTACATGAGTCATAATTCTTAATCAATATTGGTGGTGAATACACTTGAGCAAGAACCAAGACTCGTGTAGGACATGCACGTGGAAGAGATAAAAATAAAAACATACCTTGCTAACATGCATCGGCCTGATCAATATTTTAAACAATGGCGGACAATAACAAGTTTTACTCCGCATAGATAATTCCACAACAAGGCACCAATCAAATGGCGTGCCATAGAAACGTCATATACTAATTTGCATATAAGTGCAATTTCAGTGCCCCTTACCATAATGCCAATGCTACTCTTAAAGGGTGGTATTCCGATTTCAGAACTCTACGAAGGTGTTACAATTGGAAATCTAAGTGTTAGATGCAGCAGTGTACGGATTGGGAAAATGCAGCACTTGGTTGGTATATCCATTTTAACATTTAGTTTTTTGCGTGTGCTTACTCTCGGATATACATCAATCCTACTAACAATTGAATGCCATTCAGATTTCAATGTTAAACAAATCTGTCGCTTTCAAATTGTTTGCAAATATTTTCTACGTCATGGGTGGGTGGGTGGGAGGCCACACACTTTCGAAGCTGAACGTAGAATGATCGCTAAATCTACCGTCTCTCTCCATGATAACTTAGTCCGTGCACAATCCATTCAACATATACAAATGCTTCCAACGCGTAATCATGCCCCCTCCGCCAATCACCTAACTGCCCCATGAATACATGCCTCAGAAACAGCAACTTATGTTAACTTCTCTACCGAAATAAATTCTTCATTGAACTTCAGTAAAATAGTTTATGATGGTCGGCTCTTTTTTTAATCCTTGTCTCACATTCGGCATTGATTGCTTTATTGATTGAATCGTCCCGCTGGAAACTTCGTGTGATCCATACCAGTTTTTTTTAATATTTCTATACTGAATGGATTCCATGATGACATTTTAATGTATAAATTTGATGTACTTCACAGTTATACTATGTAACCATCTCTTATATCACAACATGCTTATTTTGATACCAACTGGAGTAAGTAAAGTAGGGCAACTGTGCTTCTATTTATAGAAGTTTATCATACTCATTCCTCTCTTTTTTTGCAGATCATGTATTTCACGGCGACCAGCCCATACATCCTCATGTTTATTCTCCTTATACGAGGTGTCACACTGGAGGGTGCATCTGATGGCTTAGTATACTACCTGCTGCCAGATTTTAGCAAGCTCGCCGAACCTCAGGTAAAATACAAGATTGCCACACACCTCGAATCAATCATAGTTTTTCTGAGAAACTACCTTGCTTTGTATTAATTCGAAATGTTCTTTTTTTTCGTGGCATTAACATAATGTCGATTAAGTCGGTTACGATTATAAGATAAGATAAGATAAAATAGTTGATTGCAATACACCAATGCAGGCAGTTGCAAATAACAGAAAGTACAAGTGAATTAAACATATACATAACATATATGTGCATATAAATCAGTCAACAAGCGTATAACTATCCTACGTCTACATATGATTCTTAATTAAATATAAATGTCCCATCATTTTCATTCCCCCATATTTATATTTGTTCTTCTTTGGAAGAATAACCGGTTCATGTTACACACGGAATTGATAATTTCTTTGTCTTCATTTTTCAGTATCAAAATGAATTTATCGTCATCATTCATGTTTTTAAAGTGTATGTTATTATTGGTAGCACCATCAATTAATTCTTTCCTCAAGTCATTGTATGCACTGCATCCCATTATGAAATATTTGTTTTCAGTTCCAATTGTTTCCCCATCACACATGCGACAAATTATGTCTTTGGTTGTGTATGTCAGCATTTTTCTATAGCTAATGTATTATTGCTAACCCGCAATCGGGTGAACAGTTCTCTTGCATGCTATTGGTGATCGGACGTGCAATGTTTGGGGTAAGGTTCTGTTTCATATTTGTCTTTTGAAATGATTTACATGTCCTGATTTTAGTCTTTCGATTGTAAGATTATCGGTTAATCCTGTCGCGACAATGACATTCTATGTTCATGATTCGGTTGTATACTTTCAATACTATACAATTTTAACGACAGATTTATATGCCTGTCAATGTCCTTTGTTTTTTGTTTCAGTTATTTGTGCGCATTAAAATAAAGAAACGTTATATCTCTATTAACAGGTGTGGGTTGATGCTGGAACTCAGATCTTCTTCTCATATTCCATCAGTTTGGGCACACTGACGGCGCTCGGTAGCTACAACAAGTTTAGACACAACTGTTTCAGGTAAATCCACTTAATCCAATAATACTCCGCACTTGCCACTCAATGTCGGCAAAGGCGAGAGTCAAGCCATCAAATAGTTTGTCAGTCATTTGCAGAATGAGGTCCCCGGATGGGTGAATTTAGCTACATTCACCATCTGAGGACCTCATTCTGCTTTGGACTCAGCTTCTGGGAATTATTTATAGTCTCAAATTAGCATGTATTAGTTACTTTTTCCTCCGTTCTGGGAAGTTTCTGTATCCCCTAATTTGCAGAAGATAAAATGCATAATCGAGGAGACTAATGGGTGAACATCACCAACTTCAACTGGTGAACTTCAATCTGATCTTAGGTCTCCCATAGCAGTTGAGGCCTAAGCAGAGTGAGGTTCCCATGTAGAGGGTGAATTTGGTGACGCTAGACCTCCGTGCGGGATAGCGTCACTTTATTCACCCTCTGGGGAACTCATTCTGCAAATGACAGACATAATATTTGCGGGCTTGGCGAGAGTCCTCCCACAGTGGATGATCTGGAGTAGGATTACTTGTACGCGTTTTAAATTGGACGAGATTGTGTATTCTATACGATTCGACGAGAATAAAAATATTTTTACAGATGGCAGCAAAACCGGAATGCAATGAATCGTGATATTCTCGCAACATTTTGCAGACAAATGTATAAAAAAATGTTACATTAATTATATGCATACATGTCCCCGAAATTTATTATTTTATTCTGGAGTCAGCCGGAGCCTTGAAATATATAGTGGACACGATGTGTGCTAAATATTACTCAATCCACATCCGTTAATGAATTATGGTTATACATCGCGTATATATATATATACAGAAAATCGCGACTCCAGCCATAAACTAATGTATATTAAATAATTATATTTGAGTTTTATGATAGTCTTTTAAACGGAACGTTTTCAGCAGACGTCTTCTACTTAATCATCAACGCTGCATATATCAAACTGAGTTAATAAACATATCTTGGTCCATATATTTCTCATAAGTCTGAGAGACTTCGTTTTAATCTGCTTTAAAGTTGCCAATTTTCGAGGTAGTATTCTTGTTTAAAGTTGACTATTTTCGAGCTAGTCGTTTTGCGATGTTAATTCGCGAGTTTTGGATGTGTGTTGCCCAATTTTATGAACGCGTGATTTTCCCCAGTAAATTAGGATAATCATGATTCCATAAATTAAATCAGCGACTGAAAATAGCAGAAACAGTTTTTTTGCGAATTAGACCTGATAGGGTCTAGGAATTTTTCCAGGTCCCATGAAAATTTCCAGGTAGGTCGGGTAACCGGAAACACACATGTTTTTTTTTTTTTGCTTTTGCCTTAGATTCCAATTTATTCAAACGAACATCCAATTGATCGGACCAATTGGCGTTTCAAAGTATCTGATTTCAAATAGAACGACTCGGTCATTCATTTCGTTCTGCATTGTATATTGTATTGAACAAATTGGTTCTGATAGGTTCCACACTATTTCGACAAATAACCAAATGGTTCTATGAATGGTCTCCCGCATGCGACAGTTTACATAACCAACATAAGGCTCCTGGTATGTTGTAGCTGTGGTGTATTTCAATGGTGTTCTAGCTTGCAAGAGAAACTATTTCCAGAAGCCGAATTGTGGGATTGCTATATTCCCTATATACACTTACAGATCCAGTTAATTCTCGAGGTGACTGATCGGTTGCTACCTCGTGTCTGATAGGATTTCTGAGTGGATTTATCATTTTTCTATTTTCGATCAATTCTTCGCTGGGCTGCAGTGCATCACCCTAATTGCTTGTCTCTTCTTATTATTGGTTGCACTTTCGATGGATGCCAACAGATAATAACTAAGATCTCTTCTACAAAATCGATTGTTCGCGTTTCTATTTGGTCGTCTACTTTCCAATTACATTATTGGATTGATTCTGTATCGTCCCCGACTGTTAGTTGATTCGATCCAGACGAAGATTCCTTTATCTCTGCCAGCGAGAGACGTCCATCGGAGGCCAGCGATCAATGACCCAGGCTCGTGGAAAGTGTACACATGCACTCTCGGCCCCGCGTGGTCAATGGTCTGGTGGAATGTACACATGCACTCTCGGACCCGCGATGGCCTGGTGGAAAGTGTACATGTGCAAACTCGGCCCGCGTGGTCGATGGCCTTGTGGAAAGTATACATGTTCAAATTTGGTCCCGTATGGATGATGTGCTGGTGGAAAGTAAACATGTGCAAACTCGGCCCCGTGTGGTCGATGTACTGTTGGAAAGTAAACATCTGCAAACTCGGCCCCTCGTGGTCGATGCGCTGGTGGAAAGTATACATTTGCAAACTCGGCCCCTCGTGGTCACTGATCTGGACTGGTGGAAAATAATCATGTGTAAACTCGGCCCCCGCGTGGTCGGTGGGCTGATGGAAAGTATACATGTGCAAACTCGGCCCCGCGTGGTCTATGGTCGGTTGGAACGTATACATGTGCAAACTCGGCCCCGTATGGCCGACGGGCTGGTGGAAAGTATATATGTGCAAACTCGGCCCCGCGTGGCTGATGGGCTGATGGAAAGTATACGTGTGCAAACTCGTCACGTGTGGTTAATTGATTGATTGGGGTTTAATGTCGCTTTCAGCAACTAAGGCCATATCACAACATTGCCAGTTTCAGGGGTGGAGGAAACCCGCACAAATGTTACATAATATATCAGAGATTTATGAAAGTATATAACAAACGTTTTGTTTATTAACGTGTCAACTTGGAACAATATTTTCACAAGAGGTCACGAGCACTTTAGTTTCTTCTGTATGGATATCACTTTGCCGTTCAAAACGTATGGGAAACGTTTATAACTACAACGTGTCGTTATACACACAGTGGCAAGTATGTGATCATGGTGTAAATACAATATAACGCTCTTCTCCTATTCTCATTTGTAAGTATGTTGTGCCTCACTATTCGCGAAATTGTGCAATTATGAGTATTACGGGAATGAACAAATTGAATTGAATAAAAAAACACTTACTCTTTAAAAAAAACCCACTTCTCATTGTTTTTTTAATTCTGAATATCTCCGTTATTTCGTCCATATAATCATCCCAAAAGGAAGTATATTTATCGGTGGCTATACACTCTTAAAACGACTGTGTGGTAGAACCACACAATTACCACACAGTTTGTGTAGCCATTTGATCGAGCACAACATTGTGTGGTGAATTGTGTGGCAAATGATCACACATCTGTTGTGTGGCGGTGGCGAACAAACCCGTGTGGATCGACCAAACAACTTGTTCTTTGTATGCACACATTAAATGTGTGCTACGTTGCGCACAATATTGTGTGGATGCAGATGAACAGTTTATGTGTGGTAACTGACCTACATAGTTGTGTAGTTGACACACACAAAGATGTTTGGGTCCAGCACATTTATTTGTTCGTTGAATGGACACAAATATGTTTGCACTAAGGAAACAATATGTTCACCGCTACCACACAAGATTGTATTGTTATTGTACACAATGTTGTTGGGCGAGACTACACACATGTGTTAATCACATGCGTACACATTTGTGTGGTTGATCCAAACAATAGTGTTCACCGCCATTACACTATTTGTATTGTTATTGTACACAATGTTGTTGGGCGAGACTACACATATGTGTAAATCACATGCGTACACATTTGTGTGGTTGATCCAAACAATAGTGTTCACCGCCATTACACTATTTGTATTGTTCTTGTACACAATGGTGTTGGGCAAGACAACACATATGTGTTAATAAAATGTGTACAAATTTGTGTGGTCGATCCAAACAATAGGCTGCTAATCCTGCAAAAAAAAAATCATATTCAACGAAGAGTGTTTACACCGATATTTATTGGCCATACATATAGTTCGGCTATCGTTGGACGTTTTATTTCCTGCCATACATATGAAATGTTATAGTCTACTGATGCTTGACATGCGGCGCTGGACGTTTTCGAATATTAACTTATCAAACAGCAAACAGGCATATCCCGGGGGTCCGCGGCCTTCTTTTTTGTACACAGCAGAAATCGTGATTGTCGAATGATATATAGTATAGCTATAGTCTTTAATTTCAATAATACAACGACACAAAACAAAACAGCCGTTTAACACATTCACATAATATTTTGGTCATCCGACGAGATTTCAAAGAAATTTTAAACTATAAGCGTGCATGTTTCAGTTCCATCAATGGGTTTCACATCACTAACTAGAATTTTCGAAACAATTCGAAAGTCAGTCTCTGCTATATATACATATATATGTATATTGCTATACTGGTTGGCTGTCTTACACCCGACTCACCCTCACGTGTGTAGAAGAACAAGCTCTAAAACTAACTGAAGCTTTCTGAGATCCCTTGAACTATACAAGAAAATTAAGGGCTGCAACGAGGATAGTCTTTTTGAATGTATATATATCGGTGCAATTTCTAAGGAGAAATCTCGAGTTCACGAAGAATATATAGAAGTCATCTCCTCTTGCACAGAAACCAAATTACAGCACATGACATCATCATATGTATACCAAAATCATTGATTGTGGAATTTGTGTCTAACTCGTACATTCCACCGTGGTTCTTGGTTGGTTGACTAGAGTTTATCTGCGTCGTTGCCAATGCAGTCATGTCCATATATTGTTATTTACATCGACGTCGCACCGCGTGACCGCCATGATTTCACCATTGAACCTGTAAGCAGAGAAGTTATTTTGTTTATAACATGCCATTGTGGGAATATTATTTACAGTGTATGTACATCTATAACAGTATTATAATCCATACATTAAAGAGCGCATTTTCAGAAAGTAATATAGTTTTTGAAACATGCTAAATATATACATGTACTACTCATTATAGCTTCACATAATGAATGTTCGGACATTTTATTTTACTTTATCTATATGGCCAGATCGATGCCCCATTAAGCACAATCTTGACACGGGAAATTTGCAATTTTACATGAGGAATTTTAGCTATATAACACGATACATTCATATATAAGGATTATAATATGAGAAACATGGCGAGTTTGAAAATAAGACCTCCCCCTTTTTTATAGTATAAACGATAACTCTTCACCATGTACGTCACTTAATCCAAATGCTAATAATACTTTAATGATACATCTCACTATTCTGCAGTATTTATAATTTTAGATTATTTATAAGTTCATTATTTGCTATTATGACATTTATTGAATGACAATATATTCTTCACAATTTAAAGTTTTGGACACAAACGGTGGCTACATATGTATTAGATATACGACATCACCCCCACCCGGCCCCTCCCTCCGTAACCGAATTTACGCAAGTTATACATAGCAGAGGAGCCAAAATATGCATGCTAATTTTTCACATCGTCTTGGTAAACCACCAATATAATTGACAAATAAATACCCCACCACCCAACAATTTGTTTAACTTGGTACATTGATCGTCCATTGTGGTATTTCAAGGTTTATTGCAACAGTGATGCTCATGATCATCATATTCAAATGAAATTAATTTGAAACACCAATTTCACACATTTTGTGTGATTCCGGGTGCCACATATATAGAACTTCGTAGTATACGACTATATAGGGCATTCCAATGGCATCAACAAGTCGCATTCAGGGACGCGGCTCGATGGTCGCCGTTGGCGGGGGTGTCCACCTTCAAATGTCGAAGTGCACCCCACCCTCCCCTTGAACCATATTTGTAGAATTATATTTGCACACCCCCTCTCGTTCTGAATTTTCTAATTGGTACCTCAAGCTTTCCAACTATTAGAATTTCCAACCAAATGGAAGTCTTCCACCCGATGGCCATTTGTGGCCATTTTTTTTTACCAAAAGTAGAAAAATATGCTACTGTTTGTCTAAAAAAAAAAAAAAAAATTCCCACTAATTACTGGTTGAAAAATCAAACAAAGAGAACAATTTCAACCTATTATAATGCATGTGGTGTAAAACTTGCAACTTTGCGTCAGGCATGAAATTTCAAACTGTTGGAATTTTTAGTAAATTTTACCGAAGTTTGGGATAGGGTTATAGACACACCCTTCCCAATATCCGCCCTGTCGCCACGTCACTGGTCTCAGTAGATATTTCCTCTCATCTGCATTCCATATAAACACAAAAAACGTCGTTACTTTATCAACATGAGAACCTTATCGTGCAAAATAATAAAATTGTGGTTCTGGTTTAAAGCACGCTGTATAATATATAGTGTGTATGTGATGAACACACATTTGTTCAGTAAATGTCTTCACCACACAGTTGAATTTGTCAATTTACATAAAGACAATTTTCGAGCAGAAATAGGTTTTATGCTTCGGAAAGATGCGTATCATATAGACTACAGAAACAACAGATAAACCCAGATAAACGCACAACTCTAACGTGTAAATATATGACTATGCGATAGGGAATTGTTGAATCTGAAAATCCAAATCAAGTTTATTATTTCGTTCAATCATGTTATACAAAATAGATACGGACATTCTCACAAAGGTGAATATCTTGCCAATTTAAATATAATCTTACCTTAACTATAGAAATAATCGAAGAGACCGCCCAATATATCGAATTTCGATATCCACCACAATCAACAAGACTCCATGTGTACACTTTACGGCAGCCTGTGAGCCTGTACGAAACAACGACGCGCGCGTGACCACCACGTGAAATTTAAAAATCCGACGTCACACACAAATATGTGTGGTGGTGTACACATATATGTGTGGATATTGGGTGATACACACATATGTGTGTATTATGTACACATTTATGTTCAGATAATGCCTCCACACAGTCATTGTGTGGAAGCTGCCACACAATCCTTTTTACAGTGGCTATATAGTTGGCTCCGGTTATCCCCTATTCCGATTAAATCGCGATATTAATTTTGAAACAAAATCCTGGCATCGCATGCCACATGTTACTCAGATTGAATACCAATCGCTATCTAATCGTCAACTCCGATTATATATTCTTCTTTATTACATTACCCTACCCTCATTCCATTCAATAAACCCATTCTATAAATTGTGGTATGAAACGTTCATTGCATAACAGGAAATAGTGCCAGGTGACCTTTGACGCCCGGTTTGTCTTCAGATCTGTTTACAGTTCGTACGCTATGTCTCAAAATACTATGTTTTCCAATAGTTTTCCAACAAACTCTAATAAATTAAGAGTTTGAAAAGTTGTTGCATTAAATATACGCCATTAAATACGTCAAAGATTATTTATCTGGGACTATTTCTTTACGCGGGCAAACAACGCATAGTTACGTGAAACGTCTCCACATGCCTTACAGAAGCCGATGCTACTTTCATTTTACGGTCCATAAAAGTTACCTGAACATTATATTATGCATTTATTCCCGCAATAAACACTTCAAGAGTCGTCCAGCCATTGCTTTCACCAAAATATCGAAAGCAATTACGCTGTCATAAAATTTACATACTGCAACAATGAGACATCAGCGAAGATACATCGGCGAATACATACATTCTGCAACGTCTAACTGGTACGGAAATTGCTAGTACCTTTTAAATAACATTTCTATAAATAGAACCTCCATATCTCCACTGACATCCACAGAATACGGTCACAGAAAACACCATATAGATGGCGTAATAAGGAAACACTGAACTAAATGGTTTTCCATAGACGACAGTGTTAACGTTTCAGCCAAATTCACTGAATTTAAGCTGCAGGTCACTCCAGTTATGTTTACCCAGCTAGATTGACACCAGTTGATCACGAAAATGTAAGAAAAGTCATAGGTCATGGGTTTACTTTTTAAAATAAATCCCCAAGTGTACGACAGTGCTATCCCACAGCCAAATTTTATTTGGAAAAACCGAAAACTACAGCAGCTAGTTAAATAAATTTCCCAATCACAAAAATCCATTCCCCCATTAATTCACCAGTTTAAATTATTTTGATATGTACAAATCAAATAAACAAAATTTCTTCCTTGAATAACGTGCCACCTCTATCAGGTGAAGATCATTCCGTAGTGCACTCCCGACTCGGAACACATTTAGCCCCCTGATTCAATAAGTGAGCTCCTTGAACAGGTCTCTCAAAACAGAGACCTTAACAAGACGCTCTCCCATAACACATACCAATCACACCAGTGCTACCAGCATGCCAGCCAATTTAAAGCACGTCTTCAAACATCTCGGTTATTTCGTCAATAATCCTAGCCTCAATCCTAACCTCGTGTGCCACATGTTACTGCGATTTAATAACAATCGATATCTAATCGTGAACCCTGATTAAGTATCTTTCGCTATCCAACCATGTGCGTATTAAATTGTGATACTACACCATGGAACTAGTGGAAATTTCATTTATATTTTGTGTCACTCGGTGTTAAAACGGTGATTTTTATTTTTCAGCGACAGCGTTATATTTGGATTTATTAACAGCGGTACTAGCGTTCTGTCTGGATTCGTTATATTCTCCACGCTAGGTTTCATGGCAAAGAAACATAACGTATCTGTGGGGGAGGTCGCTGAGTCGGGTAAGAGTCTCGTATATTCGCGTTAGCATCACGCATATATATACGCCTCGAAATTTGGTCTTTCAAATTGTGTTCAATTAGTAGAAAATATTGATACACGCGATATACGTCTGAAAACTTGTTGTGTATTACATGGTGGTCTATGGCAAATTGGTTGTGGGGCTACGTTCGACACAAAATGATGCATGTCACGCCATCTGGAGGCGGGATACTGGGGATAGCTAAAAGTTCAATAACCCATACCAACGTTGTTGGTTTATATATAGGAGTTTATCTTCGCTTCGGCTAATAGGCCATATATCACTACGTTAACAGTTTTATGTGTGGGTTTTACTTGCTTAGGGTTATTTTCACCGGGAAATCACACCATTGCACGGAGAAATCACTGAGTCCTGGGAAGTAACTAACACACTTACCCAGATACATAATTCAGGATGAACATCCGCGCCTATCAAGATTAAAACCAACTTCGCCATTGATGCACTGCCAAAAAGGATTTTCTTATTTTGAGAAAAAAAACTTAATATTATGTTGGGAGTATACTTAGAAAATTTTCTTGCGGCAGATTTTCTAATAGAAAATTAATTTCTTATAGAAATTCTAATTCTAATTATGAGAATATTTTCCTTACTATTTTCTAAGAAAGGATTATTATTTTTCTCATGATTTCTTAATAGTTAGAAATAATTTCTTAAATTCTGGACAGTGATTTTCTTATCAGAAAACGTTATGAAAAAACTTCTCAAATGTCAAGAAGTTATTTTCTCACAAACCTTGAAAACTATAAAAGACTAGAAAATTTGGGAGTATACATAGCACATGTTCTTGTTCTTATATCTAGAAAAACTTATTTCTTAAAACTACAAATTCATTCTAATACTTTAAGAAATGCACTTTCTTACTTTCCCGGTAAAAGTAATAAATAATTTCTGAAATTTCTAGAAATATAAGAAAATGTGTTTCCTGCAATTTCTAACATTCAGAAAAGTAAATTTCTTATTTCACTAAGTGCTAAGAAATTTAGAAACACTTAGAAATTTTTTCTGAGAACAAGATGGGTGGCTTACGTTTGCCTATAGTGTCGTGTATCTTACCAACTGAGCCACCGAGGGAGCCCAATAGTATCACACAAACATATTGCCCACAGAGACATACATAATCCATCAACGTTTTACATAAGTCTACTTGCGTGTTTGAAACAATCAACCGACTTGAGAGCCAGGAATCTATGTCATATATAATTTGCTCGAAAATGGCGACAATATGTCTCACATCGCAGTCATTGTGAATGTTCATTATATAAATAATTTAACCAAAATATATAAAGCAAATGTTCTATTTATCACCCCCCCCCCCCCCCCCCCCCCCCTCAAGCTCACTGAATCCCGTCCGCATATAAATACGACTGTCGAGAAGACATGAATGTTCATGTGACTTTAGGAATCAATTTTCTTATTACAAATCTGTGCGACATCCGTTTTTTTCAGTGTCCGAGGCGGGTTGTTTGGGTAGCTAAATAGTCTTAAAGTGACGTGAAACACTCCGGTAGGGTGATCAAATAGAAACTGAGAATAATCTTGTTCAATGTAGTTATTTTTTCACGAATATTAATCCAATTGACAACACACCCCGCAATAATTATATATTAATTAAATGCAATGACTCTCGATGTCGTATCATTTGTGTTAGTTTATCGCCGATAGTTGTGTCCCGAATCCAGATGTAAATATTTACAATTGAGCGTAGTTCAGACGATGATTTCTATGGAGTGGTATGGTCGATTTCTTTGAAATTTTCAGCGATGTTAGTTGAATGCTATATTCCCCATGTTGGCATAGCGCTTGAATACTATCTGATCAATTTCACACAACCGAACAATTCCATAATATGTCTTTAACATCTTGCTGATGTCGTTGGAAAATATAGAGAAAAAAGGAATGCTGAAATTGCCAGGCGTGATACCTTGTCGCCATTTTTCGAGCAAATTGTGACATAAATTCCCGGTCTTGAACATTATCGTTTTCTTCTTTTCTCCCAGGACCAGGTCTGGCGTTCATAGCGTACCCGGAAGCCGTGGCACAGATGCCAGTATCACCTTTATGGGCTATACTCTTCTTCTGCATGATCATTCTGCTTGGTTTGGACAGTCAGGTATATATCATTCTCATGACACTAATATAAAAATGGGGCTTCGTTTCGCTTATTGGGGTGTGTATTTTCATGCATTTCGCCGAAATTTTAATATAACGAAATTAGCCTATTAATATACTGAGTATAAATTGGTTGACATTTTTAACAGAAACATAACAACTGAGTAAGTCAAACTTTAGTTGAATAATTCTTATAAAAATCATTAAAACTATATAGATACCAACAATCATTGCGGGAAGTATATGGCCTATTGGTTTATAATTCAATGAGATATAGTTTCTTATAAAATATTATTTGCTGTTGAAGTAAAAAACATTCAGACAGGGCCAATTTGAAGAAAAAAAGTCTGGTATATTATCAGTCTGTGTAAACATATACTCGCTATCATAATTATACTGACATACTGAGTCTATCGTAGTCTCGTCGAAATGTCATTTCCGGGAAGCTTTCGCCAAATTACGTCACATCGTGATACGTTAGTCGCTTCGATTGGACACTTAAAATTAGCTTCGTGGTACTCATGGTGAGTTCTGATTGACGCTATACTGGTGTGGAATCCCGCGGTTCGGGAAATAGACGGCAAACGACATGTAATCAGGCCCACTAATTTATGTCGGTCCGAGTTAACTGAGACTGGTTTATTATGCTAATGGCTTCACTAGTTAGGTGCTTCAGTTTTTCACTGAGCCTATATATTGCACACTATATTTCACTTTTATAAATGGTTCTCCTTTTTCACTTACAGTTTGTTGGAGTTGAAGGGTTCGTCACGGCTGTGGTTGACATGTATCCGAAACAGTTGAGAGTCGGCAGACGACGCGAGGTTTTTATCGCCGTCGTCTGCGCGCTTTGTTTCTTGATCGGGCTATCAATGGTTACACATGTAAGTTCTGATTTTTTCTTTAGCGATTACAACCCTAAACTAATATTGATCAAATTCTTCACAATTGAGTGATTTAAGTTTAGAGCTATAACTGAACGAGTACATTTAATCGGAAGAGAATCCAAATAATTTTATAACTATCATACCAAGATGCCATGACAACGAATCAGTCTTAGATGCCAATTTGAATATCACGTCAGTAAACACATAATATAATCTGTATTTACTTAGTGATAGTAGTCAAAACGAATAATGTATTCTTTTTGCTAGAATAAGTGGCAAATGGACGCTGTTAAATGTCACGACCCTGTATATTGCATCGCCCAACAGCAGACGTCCGATATAGTGCATGTATGCCATCATATTTGGATGTTAATCCGAAATATTAGTCTCTTCCGATCATTTGTAACTATCTATTTAACTCCATTAATGACATCCATTTTCTTTCTCGCTGATTATAATTTATACTACCCATAATTACACACACGGTGGTTCAACGCCCGGGTTGACACATGACTAGACATATAAAAAACTTCAATTCGTTTGGGCTGACATTGCTGTCGCCATTTTAGCTTTGGAGAGACTCACTCAATTTAATACATTTATTGTGGCTGATCACATCACATTATATGTCATGTTAATTGAAAAAATGATTTTTAACAGTTTTGACGTCGCCATGTCGTTCTCTTGGGCGGATTGAACCACTCTCTATTGTGTAATTCATTCTTGGGATATATATTTGGCATATACATATACATACCACGAACGGGTAGCTCACTTTAAATCGGCCTCTGCGTATTTCCTGAATCCATGTCTTTCTTTGTTCTTCATGATTAGCAACTATATACCAATTTTTTTTAAATCCGTTTTTCCTTGTGTACAACTCGATGGAAAGAAACTCAATTTTAACCCTTCCATGACTGGAGCTTCCTGAAATTTTGCGAAAACCCTGTGCCAATACATTCTCTTATATATGCGATTCTCCCATAGGGGGCCTCGCATCTGTAAGAGAATACATTGTCCGAACAAACTTTACCTTGACCTTATAAGCCAATGCATTCTCTTATATATGCAAGGCTTCATATGAGAGACTCACATATATAAGAGAATCCGCTGGTAGAGTTTTGTTGATGCTGCACCAGCGCAGCTCCCGTCATGAAAAGGTTAACGTATGTTCTGTTTCATCAGATTTTCAGATGGACATAAAATTCATTATATTAACTAAATAACAAAAGATTAGCGCAATTAATTGACACCATTTTCTTGTTAAGACTTTTGGCAACAAACACATACTAGATTGCGCTGTCCGTCCTTTGTGTGAAGAACTTTCACAGTGTCTTACAAGGGAATCATCTATAACCGCAGCTCTTTTGATCGAAACCAACGTGGAGACACTTGTTGTATAACTGAAC
Organism: Siphonodentalium dalli; assembly: GCA_032622095.1. Taxonomy (NCBI): domain Eukaryota; kingdom Metazoa; phylum Mollusca; class Scaphopoda; order Gadilida; family Siphonodentaliidae; genus Siphonodentalium; species Siphonodentalium dalli. The sequence goes on along the minus strand of CP136065.1, from coordinate 193,500,154 downwards.
ATGGTAAGATCTGGAAGCTATCCCTTCGTGGTTAACCACCACAATCGCTTGGTCAGATATATCCATAAAACGCCAAATTGATCACGTGAACGCCCAAATGTAACAATTATCTTCTAGTCGATATTCACAAAGCAAGCAACAACGTCTGTTTGATATAATAAATGCTTCAAACATGCCACCTCGAACGGATACTGCTTAGAACCTTGTGAAGTCTTGTTACGTGGAATTCGGAAATAGAGACATTCCAATTTCTGTATCCCTACCAAGATGAAATGCAACCATATTGTCTTCTGGTAATTTAAAAACATTATTATCATTGAAAAAGTGTCCTTCAATGAGAAATGTGCTAATTGTTGGCCTTCACCTATAACGCCAGAACACGGAGAAAGTCCACCAAGTGATTCACCTATAACGCCATGCAGTCATGTGACCAGAACACGGAGAAAGTCATCCAAGCGATTGTGATTAATAAATAGCCAGGTTTAGATCCGACCATGTTGCTTTTTGGACTTAATTCAAACAGACTATAATGTGATATATGCCAGGTTACGTGGATCTATGCCTTAACAATTAAGGTACCACTTTCACAGGGGTGTTTAACTGACCTCAAAGTCTGGAACAAACGATCTGCATAATATGCGATCAACATTTACACAGAACAATTCACGCTCGAATTTTGCGGAGTTTATCGACTGACTAGAAAGTTGGACGATTTCCCCTCCCAGTGATATATATAGAGAGTGTTAACTTGATTGAACTGGTGACGTGAAATAATTCACGAGAATCAGGGACGTTGTACAAACACGAGAGCACATTACGCTCGAGTGTTTTACAAAATAGTCCCTATACCTCGAATGAATTATTTCACGTCTGCATTTCAATCTAGTTATTATTCTGTTTATTATATTCCACTATAAACATCTGATTTGCCAGAAATCCGAATACTGCAATTATACCGATGACGCATACATTTCGATGGCGCGTATGAATACACAATGCTCTAGTTAAAGTGAGATAATTCACTAGTGCATTATCGTTTATAATCACTCGAGAAATCAAGATAAATCACACATAGGAATGTAATAAAGAATATTAGCCTTTTTGGTGCCAGAAGTCCGAAATGCAAATCCGATCTAAACCTAGCTACAGTGTATCAATACAAAAATCATAGCTTCCTCACTGGCTCACCTGCCCATGTTTCGCTTGTATATGTTTTGTTTTCCCCAACATGCAATTCATCTAAATTTTAAGCAGGGCACATCGCTTGTCTGCCGTATTTGTTTCATTATGAGATATTGTTGAGGCAAGTTTCATACTCTAATGTCACCCATGATATCGCTTCCACAAACATCCGGCATAAAATCATAATCGAATGTGTCTAGTCGCTGGATCTAAGGCGCCTTTATATATTTTTTTTAATTCACTGAAAATCACATCGAGATGTTGTTTTGTCATCTCAGTTTTGGTAGCAAAGACACCACCAAATTAATCTCAAGCCACTTAGTGGGGGCACTGAAATTATATGAGGCCAAAGAAAAATATAAGCCGATGGGGTTTTCTTAACGACCCTATTTAAAAAAGACCTATCCTAGATTTCTGTTGATGTTTTCAAGAAAATCCTTTGAAGTTTTTTTTTTTTTAACATAAAGAAATGCTTTTCAGTCTTTCAGAATTTGTTTATATTTCGGTCAAAGCATTATAAATTATTTCAGTTTAGAAGACAAAGTCTAATCTCAATATTGCATATATATGACACGAAAAAACCATAATAATATGAAAAAAGCTCCCCTGCCAAAACTAACTTGTTCTATCTGGTAACCATGGAAACCCCAACTTGGCATTTAGTTTTCTTTGGTCCGACGATATTCTGGGTTGACATTTTGATGAAAATTCACCTTCATCACATTTTCTATCGTTTTAAAGCTCCTGGTGATTTTTGTCGCCGGGCTTTTTGCACTAAACAATCAACCGCCCTCCCACAGGGCGGGATGTATGTCTTTCAGTTATTCGACTACTACTCAGCCAGCCGAATTGTTCTTGTCGTGGCTTTCTTCGAGTGTATCGTCGTAACCTATATATACGGTATGTTGTAAGTTGTAACCCCCGACCGGAAGTCGTCGGGGGAGAGATCAAAGGTAAAACGTGTTCTTCTTTTGTTGAAAAGTGACGATTGCATCGACTGAGTGAGATATATCATTGAATTTCCTTGTATTATTACTCAGAGAACACGTTTCAGCATAATTTTAGATCTATCCGTAGTTTCAGACTTTTGATAGTATATTTGCATGCTATTCTCGACAACATTTTCAACTGCATCTGCGGCGCGTGTTTTATACTTTGTTCGATCTGCCTGGTTGATGGGTTACCATAACATTTTATACTCTTTAACAAGCTGTGTACTCAACCATTGCATACATATCGTTTTCATTGGTGATGGGAATTAATAATCAGCGCGCAGTTTGACATTATCACATTATCTCGTGTGCCATGTTATCCCGTATCTTATAGAAACGAATATTAGGTTATCTGGGATTTAAGACTTTAATTAGGTCATCACGGATTTCCAACTATCGCCAGAAATTCGATGGTATGTTGTGAAACCAAGCCTTGAAATAGTGTCTGATATTTGCAGAAGAGGTCCACACAGGGTGCATTTAGTGACACTACCCCGCACGGAGGGCTAGCATCATTAAATTCACCCTATGTGAACCTCATTATGTTGAGGCCTCAACTGATATGGGAGACCTATGCTCAGATTGAAGTTCCCTATTTGTAGTTGGTGATGTTCACCTATTAGTCACCTCGATTATGAATTTTATATCCTGCAAATTGGGGAATATAGAAATTGAACAGAAGGGGAAAAGTAACTAAAACAATGTTGATTTGAGACTATATATACATACTTCCCGAACTTCTGTTATATATTCCATTAAGCAAATGTGTATTTTTAAATTGACGATGAAAATTTTACACTAAAGTGGGTTTCCATAAGAATGCACATACCCTGCAATTTACAAATCACAGCATACGTAAGCAACATTCCGATACTTTCATGCTGCATTCCATCATCCAAACGGTACTCAATTGGTTGTTGTTTGCCAACTTCCGACATGTCGCTCTTGTTTACTATGGTATATGATTTTGAATCATTCATCGTTGGCGTAATCTAGGAATCAAATCTATAGGAATCAATCATTTCTGTTCTTAGATTTTGAGACGTAATGTTACAATTCCGGGTCAATTAATCCACATTTCATATCTCCTTGGTAACGTTATTAACAGTTTTAATGATACAGGGCAGCGTGGTCTACGACTTATATGTGAAACTGACAAACTCTGCCATACTAATAATGTTATGTAATACACGTTCATTATTACATTGCGCCTGTAATGGTACATATGAAACGTAAAGGGTCTGGATTGTAATCGTATGCCTTATATCTGGTGCTTTTTCCCAATTATATGACAGTTTCAAACCATGATTCTGGAGCTGAAATGTTATCAGTGGCCGTTCTCTTAAATTCGGAGATTCCGGGTAGGAATTTGCCCTACATTGCTGTGGGGATGTTGAGGTACAGCAGATGATTCATGATCCAGACTTGCTATCAGACGATGTTCACATACCAAATATCAGAGAAAAACGTGTACAGTGTTGTGTGATCGACACTACTTCCACGGAATACCAGAACACCACGAGAAATAACTGAACATATCCAAAATGCATGGGGTCGTGCCATTTTGAACTTCTTGACCCTTTACCTAACGCCATTTACAGTACGGAGACAGACAAGTTTATGTGAAGTCAAATATATATGGTATGGCTATGTGTGACTACATTCGATTTCGCTCATAGGATCAAGCGAGCAACGCCATTATTGTTCTTGAATTTATTGATGGATAATATCGCATCTGACGGTTTGATATCGATTTAAGCAAAATCACGATTCCTCAATGCAAGCAAGCAGGTGGTCTTCAGTTTGATTGGCATACGAAAACGCATGGAACGTATTCATCTGATGGAAGTTGAATCATCTGAAGCCATCCGACAGTTATGTAGGATGGAACAACATATTATGGATTCATCACACACGACAAACCTTCGAAGGATCAATGTTTATTCAATTCGAACATGCGCTTCAGAAACGACAACCTGGCAAAGACAAAAAACTGGTCTCACAAAACAGAGACATCTACCAATCACTCCCACTCAAACATAGCCAATCACATCACTAATAATCCATGCACAGGCCATCGGAATCACTTGAATTACCTTACTGCCAATGAAAGGAAAATAGGAACTAACAGTGTATTAAAGAAAATAATATTCCTGGATTGTCTGGCCTGCAACTGCGAGTGAATTCATCGATATCTGTCATCTGGGGGTCTTTTTAAAATTTCCAATAGCTTTCAAGATTGGGTTCCAATTTAGTAACTATAACTAGTAGCGATAGTCCTATAATTATGGGAAACGGACGACAACACAAAGAGAGCAATCGCTGGGAACCGTGACATGTCATTACGAAATATATTTCGTTGTTCCAAGCCATCGCCTTGAGCAGTATTATAGAGAATTTGACTCACTAAGAGTCTCACTGGATGCATGATAACAGAAAACGGATCTAGAACAAATCAGCACGTAGACTATATCGTTCGATGGAGACATGCGGAAATTGCCGAGGTGTTAGGACTGAGATTTCCAACTTAATGCATAATGGGGATGCATGTTTTTCATACCGTCTGCTTTCGAGAAGGATATGCCATACCTTTGACATTAGGAGATGTGATGGCCACAGTAAGACTATACATAAACCCCTCCTCGGCTGTATTTGGCGTTCTATGAATATAATAGGAAAAGCATGATATTAAAAACCATTATCACTTTGACTTAACCAACACCATCCATGGGCCTTGTTACTACGTTTCTATCCATGTACAGGAGAGGTAGAATAATTAGAAATATGATGACTTCAAATTGACCAAAATCATCTGCGTTATAAATTAATTGCTACACACATATATATCATGGAAGTTTCTATCATCACATACATGTTATTGTTCTGCGAGAAGAGTGCTTGTTAAGAGTTTTCTTTACTTTATTTCATTTTGGTCATCCCAGTTTTCTGGGTGACCGTGACATGTCATTTATTCTCTATCGTTTAAGGTCCAAACAACAGAGACAAGCAGAGCTAATGTATTGTACATGTAGCTTATAATAAATTTCAATCAAATTAAACTTCTATTTCTATGTAGCTTATAATCAATTTCAATAAAAGATTAAAGTTATATTTCTATTTAGCTTATAATCAACTTCAATAACAAAATTATTTCTAGAAATTAACATTTTAACCTATTAACTTAAATTTTGATTATAAATTGCAAGCAGCAATACTGATAATGTCTTATGTGCCCTCAATCCCTTTTAACTTATTTGAGATATGCATACGACGAAGTATGAATTGCTATCGAAACTTCATTATCTGAAGAAAAACTTTTAAGTATTCTTTCATTGTTGGAGCCCGTGGAACCCAGTTTGATTCTGGTTACAACTGGCTAGGTCTTTTGCACCTAAAAAACATTCAAATTAAGTTGGATGCAAATAAAAGACCAGATAACCAACTCCACACGAACAACCAGTTGAATTTCCTTTTTATGTTCCACTTTCTATTAGATTGTACCAAGCCAATTGCTCAAACACAAATGAACCACCCCAACATATAGAAGAAACTAGAAAGCAGACCCCCCCCCATCTTCACCCCGCAATTAGCCATTTGTTCCTTTCTGTGGAATATTTCAGTGGTTTGACCTCTCTTCCAGGTGCTAGACGGTTCCTAGACAATCTCAATATGATGCTCGGGTTCAGGATCCATCGATCGATAGCATTAATGTACGGAATATTCACTCCACTATTCACAATGGTAAGTCACAAGTTGCACAAGTACCTTACTCGTATTTAAATTCGCGCAGTACTATTTTTCGCGCACTCCTAGTTTAAACCAATTAACCACAGCGAAATAAGACCGCGGGTTATTTTGATGAGTTGCACACATTACGAAAGGTTGGACACTAAATAGACAATTACGCTTATGCGTGTCGACCCACATGTATATGTACAATCGGTCAACCAATATAATAGAATTGAAACAATTACTCAATGTCAAGCGACGTACAAATCATGGTATCATCAAAGGTGTTGAAATGTTTGTGAGAAATACACATATTCTAGATCGCATGCATGTGCATGAAACCACGTCCACTTATTCACCACGTCATCTTTCTTGGCGACAACGTCAACAAGAATAGTTCCGACTTGTGTTCTATACACGAGGTATACACTAATAATATTTTATCTTATACTAGTTTGATGTTATACTGTGTATTAAATTTTAGCTATATCTTAGATATGTGTATTATACTCCATGAAAGGACTATGCGCAACGTGACCTTTCACCTCACGACGTTGCTACCTTAGTGGCGTATCTACAAAAACTCTCACCTAGAAATTGGGTCACACCTACTTTAGCGTTTCGGATGGTTTGAATGAATAAATTAATGCATACAAGTAGAATAAAATAGTAATGTAGCTACATATTCGATGAAACGTGATTAAAGGGATACTGTACCCAAATGTTGTTGTTGGTTTCTTTAGTCTCTGAGTTGTAGAATAAGGTAACCAGATTTCCATTATTTGAAAGTCTGTTGAGTACGAAGTAATGTTATATACGGATGGCAGATTAGCCGGAATGCGAAAATACCAATTGTCGTTGACGAGTAAATTTTGGACAGTTTTCAAGCGAATGCATCAAATAAATGTTATATTATATGCGTATACTTGTCCCAAATACTCATTAAGTCATTGCATAGTCACTGGTCAGTGAGTGGCTTGAGTTTACGCCCCGTATCAACATAATTTTTTACACGATCATATGTGCCACGCTTTACCCAATCCACTATCCGTGAATTATTTTTATTACGTCTTGTACGCGGAAATTCGTAATTTAATTTATAACTCCAGCCATAAATTAAATTTATATCAAATTAGTAACTTTGATTTTAAGATAACCTATTAACCTGAACATATACAGAATACATCTTCGACTCAAATTACTTAGTTTTCTTTATATTTTTCGATATTAGATCGTTGTTATCACCGGGAATTTATTGAAATTTACGATATACACTTTTCTCAGAATTTGCATGGTTATTTTCAATCTAGCAAATTCTGAACCATAACAGTTTGAAAGACTTTGCTTTTTGTCTGAGAACATTGACATTTGGTTGAAAGAATTTCACATTTCCGATTTCTGAACATGGATTAATATTAAATTAGGACTTATATCTTGTTTATTGCTGACAAATCACCCCATTGTTCCATAAAGCCACGACCTCATCACATGTACTGTAACTGCATATTCATGCGTAACGGGAATAATGCTCTTCGAAATTACCAATTACTCTTCGAAATTACCGAAATATAGGTTGTTTTGTCTCAAAACTGACACGAATTTGCCCAAAAATTATGGTGTCGGTTAGCATAAGATAAATACAACAATAGCATAGTGTGTTTTGAGCTGTGTTTTATCTCAACTCGTTAGAATTATCATTTTTCGCGAGGCTCTGCCTCTAACTCATTAAGATAAAACACATATCAAAACACACTATGCTATTATCGTATATTTATTACATGATCCTACCCTTGTTCCATTCAATAAACCCATTCTATAAATTTTTATAGTAAACGTTCGTTTAATAAAAGGAAATAGTGCCAGGTGACCTTTGACTTCCGGTTTGTCGTCTGTTTACATTCCGTACGCTACTTTCAAAATAGTATGGCTTCTAATAGTTTTCCAACAAACATAATTAATGAAGAGTTTGAAACGTTATGTCATTAAATATACGCCATTAAATACGCCATAGAGTGTATTTATCTGTGACTATTTCTTTACGCGGGCAAACAATGCATAGTTACGTGAAACGTCATTTCATGCCTTATAGAAGACCATGTTAGTTTCGCGTCCCATTTGTTGATTTAAGTATGTTTTGTCGAGGTTTGGATCATGCAATAAATAGAATCTACATACAACTCGTCAGTTTAAAGCGGAATTTACAAAACTCGTCCAGTAACTAATTGGCAAGGGATTCATTGTTCTATATCAGCATCAAACGTCACCCGATGCATTGAGTGAATGACAGAAATTCAGCATATCATTTGAGGAAGCCATTTAATTAAATGTTGTCCTATATCAAAGGGACGTCATTCGAATTTGGTTCATGCGAAATAACAAAAAAGTCTGTAAAACAACCACCATCAACAAGTACACGAACAAATATTTGTTCATCTGTGTAAGTAGGATATGTTTGTATGCATGTCTATCTGTCCTGATTTTTCCCCTTGACCCCTTTACCGATTTCAACCAAATTTGGTGTGGTGACTCGGGGTACATTGGCGGATGTTATAACTGTTAGTTTTTCAAAATTTTGTTTATTGAAACACATTTAATTAAACAAAATTAAAAAAATAAAATTATTTAAATTTGTTTTTTAAATTAAAATGTTTAATCGATCAAAATGTGCGCGAAGCACACAAAGGGCTCTGCCTTAGATCACAATGTGCGCAAAGCACACAAAGGGGTCGCAGGCCCCTTCGACGCTGAATAATTTCAGCTAGCATGTCAAAACAATCGCTGTGTAAATATTATTATTATCAATCCCTTAACTAACATTATTTCTGATTGGGCAAAAGCCGTCACATGATCACATGATGTCATAATGGACTCCCGAAAGTCATATTGAACTCAATCGAGTCCAATATGACTTTTTTTTTTACGTCACGATGTAACTCTATTTGCCAAATGATTCGGTGAAATTGTGATGCGCGCGCAATACTCTGTAAATTTAGCAGACGTTTTACTTTCGCATTGAGTATTTTTTTAACTTCCGTGTTTACTTTTCCAAATCATGCTTTCTGATTATTAAATACAGGCTTTTATAGAGAATAAAGTGCCGACAAATACCAAAAATAACCACAAAAGTTTTATTCCCAAAATTTTGATTAACATACAGATGGATTAATAAAAATGTCATTATACAATGTTGTGTACAGTATGTGTTTTTTCCTATTCTCGTCCAGGTTGTGTTGAAAAGTCATATTGGACTCGACACTGCGTGTCTCGTCCAATATGACTTTTCACCACAACCTGGACTCGTACAAGAAAACACATACTGTACACAACATTGTATTATAACTTTACAGTTATTAAAGTGGAATTATCGACAAATGTGCAATTATAATACAACAAGATACCAAAGTTTAATCGAAACTGTATTTATCGTTATTGGAGAACTATCAATAATGAATACAGGAACAAAGTTTATCTACACTCTACAGTAATGCTCTAAGTAATCGACTCTTTAACCATGGGTAACTTTTCAGGATTTAGTCGGAAATATGGCTTGTTGCCATTCATTGGAAAGCTCTCCCCGAGAGGGTCGATTACTTAGGGCATTACTGTATTTCTCAGTGTTCATCGTTATGTTGATGTTTTACTGGTTTATATTGTTTTGCAGATTTACCCACTGCGAGTGCCGTGGGTCCCTTTGGATCTGGTAAATTAACTTACGAAACTATTATTAATTAGGGGATAACGGTGTGGTGTTTTGTGATTTCTGAAAGGTACAGGCGAATATACTGTGGCAAATTTAGTTAATGGGCGACGGAGGAGCCGTCTCCCATTAACGGGTATTTGCCACAGTATATTCGCCCTGTACCTTTCCGAAATCACAAAACACCACACTGTTATCCCCATTCTAATTATGCTCTTCGAACATAAAACGTTATTTAGACAAACAAATGCCTCGTAATTATCAACGAAATGTGCGGCCACAGAAAACACTCAGCCAATTCACGACTTTTTATTTTAAATTTAATGCGCTAGATAAAATATAGTCCCCTAATTAACATCGCTCTTATCGTTAAAAATGCTGATAAAGATGAAAAATTGCCACCTCGAATAGAAATAAATATGCACGACAATTAGTTTCTGCATGTAGTTGATGTCTTTTTCAGAATTTTATCACTTACAAATTGGTTTTTATTTTACCGCGAACTTGAAGTTGAAACTCGAATTGAATTTTAAACAATAGAAAATTGTTTACTCAATGAGATGTATTTCACGCCGTATTTGTCGCGGTTTCATATCAAGAAATTTGGTCAAATGATATCGAAACAATGATATTGATGGGATATAACGGCGTGGTGTTTTGTGCTTTCTGAAAGTACTTGTATACAGGGGGAATGTTTTCAAGTACTGACTGTCAAATTTGGTAAAGACACTTCGCAGAACTTGTGACCTTGACCGTAAACAGTAAATACATGTTGTGCATGGAACTACTTTTTTCCAATAATATCAAGATTATTAAATATTCATATTTTTTACTTTTAACTTGACTCATACTATTCATTAATTAGTTTTTTAATGTAATCCAACATATTGGGGGTGCTCCTCACCCACAGGAGGGATCTCCACACCAACTGAACTGTTTACGGTCAAGGTCACAAGTTCTGCGAAGTAGGCTTACCGTCAAATTTCGACAAAGCGATGTCACTGGTTTGTTTATATAGCAACGAGCTAGTAACGGAAGTCAGTAGACCGGGCGCCAATAGTTACTCTATACATCTACTCCGTAACGTCGCCGGCATGTACTGCGTATAAGGGTGACGTCACGGAGAGAAACGGAACAGTGTGCGGAGCTGGATTGGGCATGGACATAGACTAAAAATAGGACACCACGGTAGCGGGCTAATGTCGCAAGAGCTATACTCGTCCTTGACCTCAATAAATGGTATACTCGTAGGGCGCGCATCTATAATCTCAAATCGACTCAATTTAACCCGCATGTGCAATTTGACTTATATATCATGATGGTCCACCCACTTTGGTGTTCTAGAAACCACCCGAAAAATACCCGTTAATTAGTTGAATATATAACGTGACTGCAAATTCTGAGGTGAAGGTCGAGTATATAGCTCTTGCGACATTACCTCTCTCCCGGACACCACGGGGGAGGAGATTAGGAATTTAGCTGACGGCAATATTGGCGCGTAGGAATGTCAAACATTGAAGCGGTGAACCGGACTATACATTGCGACAGGTTATCGATGAATAACCCCCCGCAAATATGTGATGTTTCCGGGGGTATATTGGCTTAAGTGCATTAGAATAACGATTTTCTTTTCTTTATGCAGGGTATATTTATACTGGGCGCAATCAGCTACTCTGAGTTGACGTATAAGAGGAAGTTTGTGGAGTACAGCTACCCGCCGTGGGCAATCGGGATTGGATGGCTGTTGGCACTCTGCTCCGTCATATTCATTCCAATCATTATGCTAGTCAGGATATTCAACGCCGAAGGCACCATCTGGCAGGTGAGTGTAATATGCGAACTGTGAATGCAGTGAAGTTGCTATAGATTATTTATAGGGGACCATACTAGTAATGGAAATAAATTGTCTCCAGGGCGTTTTTTAATGCTATACCCGATAGGTTTTGGTCACCTTCTAGTGCCGGATTCGACAACCTCTATACAGAGCTAAACCTCTAGTGAAAGACATGATATTTATATAGTCAAATTGCCACATGTATACATGTATCCTACATATAACTCAACTGTACTATACAGCACAGTTTTCACTATAGTAATATATATATACTTTTCTAAATCTACCTCTTGTATTTGACATTTATGTGTACTGCATGCTGTCTGTTACATTCAAAGACCATTAAATGTATCTTGTCCTCTCTTATCAGTATCATTTATTTCGAAACAAGTCATCCGACTTGTTGTTCCGATTTGAAACATGGATATAAATTATAACGTAATCATAAAATCAATATGTTAAAATCACTCATCGTACTCATATTTCTGGCTATAGAAATATAAGTCAAACAGTTCTTTGAACTGCGTCAGGTTGACGGATGAAACAATCATCTCTGGTAAATTGTTCCATGGTATAACAACTCTCTGGATGAAATAATATTTGCCTATGTCTTTAGATTTATGAGGCAATTGTAATTTCAGCGAGTGACCCCTTGTGGTTGTAGATAATGATCTTTGAAAATACAAGTCCGGATTTACGTTGTAAGACTGTTTTTAAATTTTGAAGGTCACTATCATATCTCCACGGAATCTGCGAAACTTCACTGACATCAAATTGAGACGTATTAATCTTTGTTTATAATCCAGTTCTTTAAGTTGTGGGACCATTTCTGTAGCACGACGTTGTACACACTCTAGTGACACACACTGGTATTTATGGTGTGGGTGCCAAACAGTGTTACAGTACTCCAATACAGGTCTTACCATGGATATGTATAACTGTCTGAACGTGTCCAATTCCAAACTGACGAATGTTCTTTTTATTATGCCGAGGGTTCGGTGTGCCTTACTACATACAGCGTTAATGTGGATGTCAAATTTCAATTTTTCATCAATCGTTACTCCAAAGTCTTTTTCCGATGGGCTGACTAATATTGGTGGATTTTCTGGAACATCAGACATCACATATATATTGCGAGGATTGTTGTGGCCCATGTGTATAACATGCGTCTTCTTAGAATTGAATTGTAATTGCCAATCCATGGACCACTTACACATAGCATCAACATCTAGTTGTATATTGTCCTGAAGTGGATTTCCAATGATCTTAGTATCATCAGCGAAAATTTTGCATGTGGTAGTAACACATTCAGGTAAATCGTTAATGTACATTGTAAATAGAATAGGTCCAAGAACACTTACCTTGAATTTCCAATTTAGGGCCCACTTAATTTTCGAATGCCCAGATCACATTATACATAACATATTCTATAGTATATACCATTTGGAAGAGGAACCAAAAATATATATATACATTCCACCAGAATACGGGAACAGCCGTGGCCTATAAGGAGTGTCCACCAAGTGATAAGAGATTCTCAGATTCACACAAGACTTCCTCCATTATTTACCCCAGAATGCATCAATTCACAACTAGATACAACAAGAGATAAAGTTATTCCCGTTCCATTGAGAATAATAGACTGGCAATACAGACCAGATCGAAATTAAGCACAGAACACACTTCGATACCTTGACAATAACAGTTACAACATCTTCACAGTTTATTCCACCGGATAAGTTGATATTACAATGTTTTGAAGCTTCCTCTTTCACATGTTATATAATATGGAATATGTTGTATATAATGTGATCTGGGGATTTTTACTTTAAACATATTTTAATGTATTTAGAAACAAAAATATACATAGGGATCAGGGCACAAGTTACAAAACTTACAAACTTGCCCCTCTCCTAATACAATCATGGAACATACATAAAAATACATAGCAGATATAGCAAACTGTTTATAAAGAAGAGTGCAGAGTGTGTGTGCTGCGGATGTCGGGTTTCCATCTGTATTCCAATCTCGGTTATGAAGAAAACGCTAGAACTCAGTGAGTTGAAAGATGAATAGCGAAATTTACCATACATGGGTTTGTTCAAAACGCTCTGTTTTAGCTATAAAAGATTGAGTAATGCGGAAAAGAGTAGTGTTCTTTTGATTTGATATACCTTTTACCCCATATAAGAAATGATTTGCTTCTAATGATTGAAAGCCATTAATACTTAAATTTCGGTAAAAGTCAATTCTCTGATCTACAAATAAAGGGCAAACATGAAAATAGTGATTGGCGTCTTCAATGTCTAAGTTACAGGGGCATATAGGCGAATCTGATATGTGATTATCAAACATATCCGAACGGAGATCACTACACTGATTCCGAATTTTACAGTGTATTGTATTAATTTTCCTTTTTCCTGTATAAAAATAAGAGGGTGGTTTTATTATTGGATCTATAATCCCTAAATTGGCTTTGAAATCGGAAATAGAGGTTGCATTGATTACATACACAGGTAATTTGTTCCATTCCAGAACAACAGATGGGAGAAATGACTGTTTAAAATGCTCAGTGTTAGCGAAATAGGAATAAAATTTATTTGGAAATCTAAGATTATAATCCGATCGTTCTCTGGAGCGTGCCATCTGGGGATTCGAAGATTAAGTGGGCCTTTAAAAAAGACACCTAAGATTACACCAAACCACAGGCTCTGTTAACCCTTTACCCAACAGAACGGCCCTGTGCCAATGCATTCTCTTATATATGCGAGTCGACCATAGGTCGCCTCGCATATATAAGAGAATGCATTGGCTTAACACATTACAAATTATAAAATTGTTAAAGAATGTAAGAAAAATGGTAAAAAGTCTTTAAAAAAGATTTTTTTTAGGCCAATGCATTCTCTTATATATGCGAGGCGACCTATGGTCGCCTCGCATATATAAGAGAATGCATTGGCACAGGGCATATCTGTAACCATCACAATGTGGTCAATGAACCGGTTCCAATGATATCCATATTTGTATGGTTCTATTCAGACAGACCGAAGATATAGGCTGTTGAAGCTTTATTTGGCCGTTTTTGGCCGTTTTGTTGGGTAAAGGGTTAAAGGCGTTGTCCGGTTTCAAGTGGCATATATCGTTAACTTTGTCAAATTGACTTTCACTATTGTGGGCCATCGTAAATTCAATTGAAAGTGTATGTCCACATGCCTTGAAATAATGCGTCTGTCATTTGCAGAATTAGGTCCCCATAGGGTGAATTTATTGATGCTACCACCGAACACTGCGAACAGCACATTAACATCACTAAATTCACCATGTGCGGACCTCACGTGGTAAGATATTATCCAAGTTGGGGCTCTTTAATTGAGAATGAAATGTGACTCAATAGGAATTAATTCAATTAATTTGTCAATTTCACGCAAAAACAGCAGCACAGGGAATTTTCATACTGGATAATTCTAATTGTCTGAGTACAAAAACTTTTATTTTTTGCCAACAAGATTGTTGATATAAGCCAGATCTACACTATTTTAGCAATAGTGCTATAAATGTATAGTTAATTGTTACAGTACATGATGAAATTATAAATGTGATATGGGACCAGAGGATTATGCAACTTATTGATGATCCTCTCTCCGTGTTGATTTGAGAATGTATAAAAGATATGATGATAGTACTGATCATAAAAGGATATCAGGGTTGAGTGGTTTGAGATGTATTCATAGTTTCTGACCTTCTGTTTCAGAAAATGTACAATATAAAAAAAATCAATTTGCTAGCTACCTAATGTATTATTTAAAGGTACGCAATCTGATTCGATGATCACTATCATCAGATTCCAACAACAACAACAACGTTTCTTCAAAAGACGCTTTGGTTATTAATTATCAAAAAATAATGCGAACCACTGTCAACCATAGTATAAAAAAATTCAAATGTGTTATAGATCAACATTTTGTTCATATGTTTCTTTAAAATTGCCATTTCATCATTACTATTGCAGCGTCTTAGATATCTTATCAAACCAATCCTAAAGAGTCATCAGATCATATATGGTGAAGATCTGTCCAACATTCGTCGGGTACCAGACGAGGATGATTCGCCGGAAACAGAACCATTCAGTCTGACGCCACAGTCGCCCATATACGACAACAAAGAACCTCATGTTAATGGCAAATGTCCCGTTTAAGTTGGATAAGTTGTTAACAGGATGTTCGATAATGTACATTTGATTTTGACGACCGACTGTTCAAAGATCACCTTGTTAATGGAAAATGTCACGTTTTTGTTTGATAATTTGTTAACAGGATGTTGATAATGTACATTGTAACGAGTGTTCATTGGCGAAGAATTATTTTGAAAATACCTCTCAACCGATGATTTGTTCATGTCACGTGACTCATGTTCTGGGTTTTGGCGTATGACATAACGCATTTTACTGTATATAATATGGTCATAGATAAATTCTATGTGTTTTTAATGTTTGTTTCTTCTTATATTTCCCAGCAATCTAAATTGGCCAAATATAGTTGGTGTACCACGGGTGCTGGCATATCCCCACGCAAGCTGAAAAACAGAGTTCAGTCCCCTCGCTACATAATTAAATCTAACATTTATTATTGTAGTGTTTTGTCAGTTACAATTCAATCAGACTTGATCTAGATAATAATTTCAAATGAATATGGACAGTTCAGTTTCTCAGAATGATGCTGAATGAATCGTAACCTGCAAAGGTCTCAAATAAAACACTGAGTGAGTTCCACTCATTCTGCTGGCAGCGATACGTTCTGCGTAGCAGAGGACTGAACTATGCATGGGCGCCATGGAGCTTGATCCCCACGGTGGAAAATCGGTACACAAGTGGAATTGAACCTAAATTTAAAAAGAACAATGGCGGATAACTCTTAAGAGGGCAACTAAGAATATCACCAACACATCCTTAAACAACATTGTGATGGTGAATATCCATACTAGATTTCATTGATACCAGATAAGAAGAATAGGGGTCTCGTTGACCCCACTTCTAAAAATAGAATCTTTGGGGTCTAAAATTGGTTGTACTAAAATATTCCCAAAACTTCCAAAATATCAAAACCCAAAAAAAAAATTCAAAACTTCCAAAATTTATTTTTTCCAAAAAATTTCAAAACCCAAAACTTCCAAAAAATTTCAAAATCCCCAAATTTCAAAAAAAGAAAAAATTTCAAAACCCTCCAAAATTATTTCTCTAAAAAAAAAGTTTAAATAAAAAATTTATAACGAGTTTTCGGTTTCTGATAATCTCGATATTAAAAAATGTCGAATGTTTATTAAAATTATTTGCGTGTAATATCTTTCGTTATTTTTTTTGTTCAACCAATGTTTCAATGTATTTATTAATCGATGTTTAGAAATAGCTTTATTGGACATTGTGACCATCGGTATGAATGCATACATTCCAGTGTTTATCGGACGCAGTTCATACATATATAATTGTCATACCTGAAAATAGACACCATTACTCTTACATAAATAATAAAGAGCGTTTATTCTTAACTTCTCTATCCCTGATGAAGTTATTGAGTATATGACAGGTGTGTATTATCGTGAATTATTGGAAGTATTGAGATGTACTATGTTGAATCACGTGTGGACAACCCCCCAGAATGAATTGTCATATTCGATGTACACGTGATCACACACGACATTGTGGGTAACAATGTATGTGTCACACCTTGCTTTACCAAATGAATTCTATTATATTCCCGTTCACAATTATATGCCATTCAGAAAACATATCGATTTAATGTCTGTGCAGAATTAGTTGTTTAACGGGTTAGTATCAATTAAGGTTGATAAACTGTGTCATTGTTAGTATTAACACGATAATTAGTTATCCAAAACATGCATACATATTACGTCCAGGTCGTGAGACACTCAATTATAGAAATTGCTTCGGTGTCATTGTTATAACAACATTACGTAATAACCACTTATCACTCCATTCACACTTACGATCATTTTGTATACCGAAACTCCAGTTAGCACCGATGATGTAACATTATATCACTGCTATTGTATCAGTTGATAGGTTCAGACAAGTTCGATGTTTAGAAAATAGATAATGTGCAGGTGTTCACTTGACAAGAGATTTTGTACACTCAATCACAGACCAACGTGATAATACCAGCCCACACCCAACCCCCAACATCCACCAAACACCTTCACATCACTTACCAAAACCAATGATGTTATAAGAACTGTAGGTTTTTATAATATTATAGCTTGCAGTGTCATCCTGGTAATTCATTTACAACAGCCATAACAAATGTTTACTTATGATGTATATAAGAACTGTATAGCTACTAATAAATAGGACACAGTGAACACAAAAAAAATGGGTCCAATTAACCATAGCTCCATACCATTTGAACCTTGTTCTAGTATTTGCATCACCGGACCAACTGGTTCTGGTAAGACGAGATGGGTCTACAGATTCCTGCAAAATCTTAATGGAATGTATTCTAGAGATCCACCTAAGAAAATAATGTACTGTTACGGTATTTATCAAAATTTCTATGATGAAATTGAATCATCAATCGAAAATTTGGTCATGCATCAAGGATTACCTACCCAAACAGAAATCGAAGAATTTGCTGACGGTAAACATAATATGTTAATATTAGACGACTTGATGCATCGCATTATTGACCAAAAAGAGATTGAAACACTATTTACGCAGCAAACTCATCATCGCTGTCTTTCGGTGCTGTTTATTTCACAAAATTTATACGCACAAGGCAAGGCTGCGAGAACTATAGCCTTAAACACAGGATATCTAATTTTATTCAAAAATTTGAGGGATGGATCACAAATTTCCACATTGGGTAGACAATTGTATCCCGGTAAATCTAAAGTACTCATTGATGCATACAAGGATTGTATGAAGAAACCATTTGCGTATCTTATAATAGATATGTCCCCTCACACTGAGGATAAATACAGGCTACGAACAGACGTGTTTCCCAACCAAGACCCTATAATTTACGTACCTACTACGTAATAAGAAGGGGACAGTATCGGAGCTGAGTCGCGACGATAAAATGAGTCGATTATTACGTAATGAGTTGAATTTTGTCAGACTATTGACATCAACCCAATCAAGATCTCAACGAAACGCATTATTGACATCGATAACTAATAATCAGTTGAAAGTTCTGGTTGAAATTACGATCAATTTACTACATGAAATTTTAACAGTTACAGTTCAACAAAAAGCTAAATTACGGCGATATAAATCATTTTATATATTCTTGGGTGATAAATCTGTGAGCTTGTTGAGGAAAAGAAAAAGTGTTAATAATCACTCAACCGCCATTGCTTTGATGTTGAACATCGTTGAACCTAAATTGAAACAGTTTTGATCCCGTATGAAAGATATATGAGGTACACTGAAAAAAGTGAACACAAAAAAGTTTCATCGGAGTCTAACATTGAACACAGCGACATCTCGGCAAACAATAGTAGCCATTCCGATGAAATGGATAAAGAAATGGACCCGAGGAATAATCAGATTGTTAATACAGTTCAAACGACTGAACCTCAGGATGCAATCCAAAAATCAGAAGTTAACACATCGAAAAAGACACATACTAAGCAAAGAAAAAAGAAAATAAGAGCATTAAGCGTGAAAGATC
Organism: Siphonodentalium dalli; assembly: GCA_032622095.1. NCBI lineage: Eukaryota > Metazoa > Mollusca > Scaphopoda > Gadilida > Siphonodentaliidae > Siphonodentalium > Siphonodentalium dalli. The sequence continues at coordinate 193,481,038 of CP136065.1, read as the reverse complement.
TAGACCTCCGGGTATAATCGCCGGTAAACTGACCAAGATAAAGAAGAAACGCTGGATATCACTGTGAACAATATGGCCGATTGGAAAGATTATTTGAGTTCAATTTATTTTAATCCGGGTCACCCTGCATCGTACTCAGGAGCTACAAAGTTGCATCAGACTGTAAAATCTGAAAATAAGCACAACATTTCCAAGCGCGAGATTGTGGCGTGGCTACAAAATCATGAAAGTTATTCCCTGACAAAAAGTGTTAGACGAAAATTCCCGAGGTCTCGTGTTATTGTAAACGCTTCTGACAGTCAATGGGATGGAGACCTCATGGATATGAATGATGTTTCCAAAGACAACGACAATTACACCTACGTGTTAGTAATGATTGACATTTTTTCTAGGAAGTTATGGTGTGAAGCTATAAAGAGGAAAACTGCAATTAATGTGATCAATGCTATGAAACATATATTTGAAGGTGGAAGAACCCCTCGCATCCTCCGAACGGATCGCGGTTCGGAATTCACAAACAAACGGGTCAAAAGTTACCTTAAGGGTCTTCATATATCTCAAATTTTTACGCAAAACGAAATGAAAGCCAATTATTCGGAACGGGTCATAAAAACTATAAAGCAGAAGATTTCACGTTATATGATAAAGCATAATAATGCTAGATATATCGACATTCTACAAGATATTGTGAAAAGTTATAACCATACAATACATCGTTCTTTAGGCACCACCCCTGACTCCATAACTGTTGAGAATGAAGATGAGTCTCGTCTCGATCAGTGGTTAATAAGACAGAAGGGAGGTGTTAAAAGTAAATTGAAGAAAAAGTTCAAATACAATGTAAATGATATCGTTAGAATATCACACACCAAAGCAGTTTTTGACCGAGAATATTCTCAGAAATGGACTGGAGAGTTGTTCAAAGTGACTAAGAGGTTTTACAGGCAGAACATACCCTTGTATACATTGACAGATTTCTTGGATGAAAACATTGAGGGCGCTTTCTACGAGTCAGAACTTCAAGGGGTGCGCGTTGATGACGAAACAGTTTACAGAATAGATAAAATTGTCAAAAAGAGGAAACGAAAGGGTCAAACTGAAGTCCTGGTGCACTGGCATTCATGGCCTGACAAATTTAATTCATGGATTTTAGAGTCTGATGTCGACAGATATCAAAATTAATAAGAGCAAGCTATCCGAGGGAAACCATTACAATCATGAATAATAGAACAGATACCTTGACGAATATGTTTCAAACAGAACGCGGTCGTCTACATATGAATCTCCTTAAATGGATAGGAATTACTATTATGGTAATAACTCTGTCACTACCAGTTATATTAGTTCCAAAGAAGATACCACGTCAGACGGTGGACTATGAATTACGTCATACGAATGAGTCACGCCCCCATGATTACGAACAACACCCCTGTGGGTTCGTGAAAAAGTGGACAATACGATCAAACATTACTGTTACATTATGTAATAATCAAGGGCGCATTTATACACGCATTAGGCGAGTTGTGAATAACACTCCCGCGATTATAAGTATTCCGTATAACCAGTGGTCTGCCTTCAAGTATATATTCAGTGATGTTGATAAAACTATAAGAGAAGAGATGAACATTGATTCTCTTTTGAAACAAAATAGAAACTAGTCATATGGATAATTATTATCTGTACCTGACTAGCGACGATTCCATAGATAAATATCCAGATAATCGTCCTCTCGACTTCACAATAGAGTTACCTGGTGTATTAATATTGGAAGGAGCGTGGTTATGTTGTTTGAAAGACATAAACATAACTGACCATATAGACACGGATTTATTATATATTTGTTCGGACATATGTGGAGAATCAATAGCCTGCGACACATCATCCCCCATCCTCCGGGTTATAAAGAGAGACACACGTGATACGGGTCATTGGCGGAGTTTTGAGGACTCATTCTACATAAACGTAAGACAGGATAAACTTCAGCGTCTCAGGATTTTTATAAGAGGCGATAAACTTTCTAAAATAAATGCAGAAAAAAGAGTGACCTGTACACTACATCTGAAGAAACATGTCGATCACGTATATTCCAACCGATATTGAAAAGTGGAGAAAACATTTCAGGGACATGATTAATGGGAAGTTAACGCCAGATAATGAGGGTCGCTACTTTATTGACAAAACTCAAAATAGCGATAGTGAAGAAGACGTTCTAAAACCGCATATTAACGTAGTGACACCCATAGCGCAAGCGATTGAAATGGCCAAAGCCGAAGTTGCAGAAAATAAGTTGACACAAGCACGTAAGGCGTCCAAAAAAACCAATAAGAGGGTGTTACCTAACGATTTGGCTCATAACCCTAAGAAAGTGAAAACCACCTTTTTCGATAAACCATGAATGAATACAGAGAGTACCATACCTCTAAATTGGCATTATTTGAATCGCCTGCGGTTGACAGCGGAATACAAGCGACAGAATGGATAAACTACAGACCCGTGAATCAGCTGACAGACACTGCAGCTTTAGAGTTCAATATTCCCGCCATGGCCACAACCTACATGGACCTCAAACGGACATTGCTACTTCTCAAACTCAAAATAACCAAGCAAGATGGTTCGGCTCTAACCGTTAATGACGATGTGGGTCTGATAAATGCACCCCTACATTCAATATTTTCGCAGGTCGATTTGAATATACAGCAAGTTCCCGTGAGTCAAGTCGGGCCGAATTATCCATACAAAGCATATTTCGATGTACTCTTAGAAACTGAACGTAAGGAACAGCTACATGGACAAGCGTTCGAAAAGGACACGGCAGGTGGTATGGACCTGGCAGATTCGAAAAGCGGGAACTCTGGCCTGTATTACAGGTCCAAAACAACCCGTACTAGTCAAATAATGGATATTATGGGATCAATTCAGCTTGACTTTTTCCAACAGGACAAATTACTACTAAATGGTCTCCCGCTCACGTTAAAATTCTGGCAGACGAGAGATGTTTTTAGACTGATGTATGCGGGAACCACTGAGACATACAAGTTGAAAATACAGGAAGCTAATTTGAGACTAGCCACTGTGAAAGTTAACCCCGGTGTATTACTCAGTCATACTGAGTCACTCAAGAAAAAGAACGCGTGTTATCCTTTTTCAAAATCTATCATAAAGACGTATACAGTGTCAAAAGGTGCATTCAGTTTGGGAGAAGATAATCTATTTCAAGGAAACGTACCCAGTAGCTGTATTATTGGCTTAGTATCATCAAAGGCTGAAATCGGTTCACGCGATAAGAACCCGTTCAACTTTGCGACTTTTGGATGCAACTTCGTCGGATTTTACGTCAACGGGCAGTCTATGCCTGCCCAAGCACTACAACCGAACTTTACCAGTAAGGAATATGTAGAAGCTTACAATACGATAATAAAAGATGCGAAACGAAAAGCCGTTCATATTACTTATGAGGATTATGCGAAAGGTTATTGCATATATCGGATAAACCCGCAAGGAATTAATCACGATAGAGTCATACCGCACAAAGGTCACACACGCCTCGAGATTAAATTCTCATCGGCTTTGAAAGACAATTGTACTGTAATTGTTTACGCAAAATTTCCTGCCGCTCTCAAAGTTGACGAGAGTCGTAAAGTTTGCATTGAATAATGAATACACGCGGACTCATGAGGGCGATAAATAGTTTCACAAACCATAATGAGATAGATGTTTGTCCCATAGACAAATTACCTCTTTATATCCAATATCCCCGGATGTATATAGTTAACACTGACGAGAGTAGCCAACCTGGACGCCACTGGATATTGATGACATTCCAGGAACATAACGTATCAGAGTTCTTCGACCCTATGGGATTAAAACCCGAGTGTTACAACGGACGATTTAAACACGTGTTGTTATTGAATGGACCTCGTTACGAGTGCAATGCTTACAGATTACAGGGTTCTAATATATGCGGTCCCTATTGCATATACTTTGCATTCTATAAACTGTGCGGATACAGTCTAGAAAATATAATGAGACGTTTCAGTGCCAATAATTATATGTATAATGATTTAATTATTAAGGATTTTATGTTGAAATATATTCTGTAAACGCTCTTCATTAGCGACAACGAGAGAAACACTCTTTAAATTATATTATGTATATAAATAAAATATTGTAAATACAATCATTTATCGTTCTTATATTATCATATGTATGACTGGGAAAATATATATATATATATATATATATATATATATATATATATATATATATATATATATGACTGGGTTGAGAGGGTGGGGGGGTATGTGGAGAGAGTCCGGTGAGGTGGTATTAGGTCTGTTGCCAAAAAAACAAAAAAATCTATTGTTTTTGTTTGTTTTGTCAAAAGCCAAAAAACAAAGGTATGTGAGCCCCCCCCCCCCCCGAATGAAAAAAATAGATAATCGATACATATATATATATATTTATTCTGAAAGTAATTCAAGTTCACATATAGTAGGATATACAATATTTAACATCTGCTTTTCACTTTTAATGCCCGTAATCACAATTTTTCCATTATGAAAGCATGTAAAATGTATTTTCTCACGTCTGAACATTGCCGCAGGGAACAGCTCTGATTCGTAAGAACATTTCATAAGTTTCACTAAAACGTTTAAGTCAAGATTTCCATTTAACTGACAAAATGCAGACATTGTCAAAATTTTTATGGAATTTAATCTCACTCGCCAACCACATTTTTGAATATGTCGAGCGTACCGACGCAATCGAACTCGTGTCTGTTTGACACTATCAGAACGCCCGTTAACAACGATTTTACCCGTGTTAAACACGAGGCAACATCCACCGAATTTAGAATGTTTCCATACAACTCCGCTAAACTTTTTGGAATTGTATTCAATGTTCGAACAGCCGAGTGTCAAATCCCTTAGATTAATAGAACAGTTCAAATCTGTGGAACATACGACATTAGTTATTCGTAGCATCATGGAAGTTATGTTTAGATCAATGTCTGCATCCGGTTAATCAAACATGTTCTATCGCCGTTGGGGCAGCATTCCATACATCTTAAATAGCCTTCCTGGTTTTGGTGATCGTCTGTCAAATAGCACTGCACGGTCTGATCAATTTCAGGAATATTAGCACACAGGACGAATATAGCTCCAACTAGTTCTTCAAATTGGTCGAATGTCAGAGATATTCCGTATTTGGTTGCACACAAATCATCTGAATGTTCAGGCAGCCAATACCTGCGAATGTCAACACGCGGGATGCCGCTCTTTATAGTAATGAAGAAATTCCCTCCGATATGACGTCTCATGAATACATCGTCTTCACCGGTACGATAACTGACCACTTCTTGATGTATATCTGCTAAGTAAGATTTCAACTCTTTGAATCTCCTTAGATTTAATGTTATTCCAGATTTTGTCGGAAATTTTTGGCCCGCAGAACTTTCACCGCACTCTCGTATGTGTATATACAGATTTCCCAGGAATCGGCCGTCAAATAGGAAAATGTCATTTCCTAACGGGGCTAAGTATTGTGGATGGAACGCCCTCTCGTTGGTTTCAGTCCGTTGGTTTCCTTCAACATCGGGTTGATCAGTCATTGTTTTTTATTTTGAACCTGGAAAATAAGAAAACAAAACATTACTTATCAGTTACACATCGAGAGTACAAAAGTCCGAAAGGAGTCCGCTCATGTGTTTGGTGGATGTTGGGTGTGGGGGAGGCCCGCCCCGCCCGCCCCCGCCCGCCCTGGGGAGGGGAGGCCCGCCCGCCCGCCCGCCCTGGGGAGGGGGAGGTCCGCCCCTCGCATACTCAATAAGAATAAGAAAATTGAGTCATTGAGTCAGTTCATTATGGAGAGAATACTACCCGCAGAAATACTGGAGAAAATATACAATCAGCTAATTGAAATGTCAACTATAAATCCAGAAATAAAAAAACAACTACTACACAATTGGTTTATAAGAGAAATTAAAATAATACTGAAGAATATAGATGAAGGATATTTTCCTGTACAACGATTGAAATCTTTGATTGCTAGGTCTGAATTTGAAACTGATTTCTTACAAGATATATTGAATCAAATGTTTTCAAATCGCTGGGTCTTTAGAGGCGTTCCTAAAAACAAAATACATGACATTCGTGAACTTATTGGAGATAACTTTGTGAGATTTGCAGAATACCGAGACTGGGTTTTCAATCAGAGAAGTTTTGAAGAAGTGACAATAATTCACGGATATATCATTCTCCGTGAAGCGTGTACACTGTTCACGATTGAACAAATACTTAACAGCGGCGTGATTTTGGATTACATTTCTACAAGTAAATCGAAATATATTTCAGAATTAGAGAATGAATTAATCTGGTCATTCGGAATAATCTGGAATTATGGTGACTCTTCGTTGAGAAAAACAAAAAAAACAAAAAAAAACATAGTTGTTTTTGGTTTAAGACCGATATAATATTATAAGTATAAAAAGAGCGTTAAGATTGTACTGGAGGTAAAAATGCAATGATAGAAAAAAAAACAACTAATTCATAACTAACCTGTATAGAATATTTCACACGCACAGTATAGGACTAACGAATTTGTAATTGTGAACTGGATCAGGTAGCATTTTATAGATCGAAAAAATGGACACCTTGGATAAATTGACCAATGACTGCCATCGGTTTATAGTAATACGTGTTCATGCACGCTCGATGTTATCTAACATCGAACGTGTCTGAACAAGCCTTAGTATAATCCGATAGCTACCATCGATCGAATGTTTACACTCTCATTACAACCTTGATCAAATATAGACGATTAAATTATATACTATATATATTACGTACCTCGTTCAATATCCATATGGCAGTGTATCCATGTTATCCAATCGTCTGCGTTTGGTATAAACAACTCGGTACTGTTTCTCCTCAGATCTGTTATATATTTTTCTTTTTCCTTTAGATCTGCATATTTTCCGTGGATTGGTTGTGGTGATGGGCACTGTGCTTCCAGATTCTAATCGTCTGGAAATTGATGAACTGTGAATTTTCAAAGTTCAAAGAGAACCCCCGAACTTTACACGTCTCTTTAGCTTTATTTGTTCTATAAGCGTAATTCTTGGGTCCTCCAGAAACAAATTCTTCGATGTATTCATCAGGATCTAGCTCACTAGTCAGTTGTCCCAAATAGTCGCCCAGTGGGGGATTAATTTGATCCTCTGTGCTGCTGAATACACAACTATCCGTGTCGTAATATAATACTCTTCTGTCCAAGGAATGAATAACTTCATATAACATTAATCGAGCGTGACACGTCGTGAATGTGGCCAAATATATGTTATTCGCTGCCCCACAAGGCACACAGTCTTTTCGATAGGTCCACTCCATTTGAAGAATGTCATCAGTTATGACATGAAAATTTTCCATTTGTTTCATTGGATTTGAAATGAGCTGGAATAGATTGTCTTGTTCCGATTCATGGAAATATTCGGTCTGTTTGAAATTCTGGTTTTGGCCCAGCTTCCCCCAAAAACTGTTGAGCATGAGCTTACTGATTTGACGCAATCCTGGATTCTTTTCGATGCTTTCTCTGTCCAGTAATATACCTTCGTTGTCTTTATACGCTGTGATGTATTTATCCATGTCTTCGTTAGATTTTATCCAATCCGGAGGACCGCTAGCCTGCTGCTTGAACTTTAAGAATGTGTTTATATATTCCGTGAATAATCCATTTTGTTGGCTATAGTCTGACGTTTCGGTCCAATGGTATATTTCATATATTTTGAGAATCTTGTATCCCACTTTGACAGCTGTCTCCAGTTCAGGAATACACCAAACACCGGTAATAGCTCTCTGTTGGCACGTACACGTGCAAGGTCGTTGATTTTCATTATCAGCACAAGTCCTGCACAGTGGAAACTTCAGTTTACCTTCGGATCGATACGGTAATACGGGGTGATAGAGTCCATTAGGTGGTAAAATCTTGACTTGCGCTATTCCGAAGTAATCCTTAAGCTCGGTAATGTCATCGCCCAAAATGATTTTCGGGTGTCCAATCGGGTAGCGAGAGTATTTGAGCACACTTGAATAGAGCGACGTGAAGTCAAAATAGTGTATTTTCTCACCAACGGCAGCTTTGTAGTGTAATTTAGTTGCATTCGTTCTGCCGCCGAAGAAACTGTCTCTAGGCTCTAGCCGTTCAACAATGTCTAAACTAGCAATGAAGTCACGAAGCTCCGGATTAGTCTTTCGGGCAGCGACGAACTCGTGTTCCCAAATGCACACATATTTCATGCCTCGACTTTCTATATACTTCTTCTTTTTCTGTGTGAGTCCGTATAATTCATTAGGTGTCTGGTTGGTTATCGGATTCTTGACTACGTCTCTATCGTGACTCAGACAAAGTTCACATCCATGGAATTGACATCCGTGAAATTCGAATGCCGTGTTTAATTCTTCACAATAGCCATCCAATCTGTACTTTGCATCATCGAGTTTCTTTTCACGGCCGTTCAAAGCGTGAGTTATGTGGATTTTATCTTTGAACATCATCCATTCCAGCCATTGAATCGAACTTTTGCTGTATTGATCTTTATATGATGTCTTGGGGATTCGAGCTATCTGGGATTTGAGAAATTCTTTCTCACGAATTTGTACGCCGCGTTCATCTTCAAGTTTTGTTTCTTGAACCCATTCACCTTTGTATAAAATAGACAAAGTTCCATCTTTACATTTAGCTGGAAGCCACGTTTTCCCTTCGGTACTTAGACGCACTCTCCATTCCTCGTCGACGAATTTCGTTCTGAATATACCCATACATACCGATGCGATTGTAACGTATTGGAATGGATCAACAGCACCAACCAGTTTGAACTTCATATCGCCAGAAAACTCGTCAATTACGGGTTGTATATTTCCAGTCGCATTCATGATGTGGGTTCTGAATTTTATGCAAGCTTGTCTCAAAATATTGACATCACTACGACAATAATCCGATAATTCTTTCTTGAAGATGAAAACTGCATTTGTTTGAGCAGCGTGCCATTTCGTGAAGTCTTTTCGTTCAGCCACACTCATATAATCAGCGCCGTAATATTTGGCATCCGGATAGGGTCCTTCATAATTCTGGTTGGCTGATTTATTGAAAAAGTGCGGGAACCATCCTTTTTTCTCGCCATCAAGACCGAAAGTTTTCGGTAACAGTGCCAACTTCATTGGTAGAAAGCTGAGACTGTCCAGTACTTTGATGTGAAGATCTTTTTCCACGTATAGGTACATCAATTTGGATCCATTATATATAACTTTGGGTCTCAATGATTGATCAATGAGATATTCCATGAGAAAATATCCATCGTAACCCTTGAAGTTGTGAGCCAGTGCTATGAATCCCTTGTGTTGTTCCGAGAATAACCATTTTCCAAACTTTTCACCGGTATCAGGACCGCTAAATATAACCTCCCGGAGTCCGCATGTATCCGAACATAAATTTCGGTCACTCTTCTTCATCTTCTTCTTCGCATCACTGTCGTTACACGCATCACATAGAGGTCCGCAATTTCTACAGTTCGGTTTCGCTTCCAACGATTCATGCATGCATTCGTAGCAAGCTGTTTGGGCGACGAGGAAGTTCGGTGTATGCTGAACTTTTCCGCACCATGTTTTTAAACAGTTCTGAAAAGTAATAATTGAACGTTTAAACCTCTAGCTTTATCGATAATAAAAAACAAAATAAAACGTCTACACTTTGTTCAGATAATTATTTAAAAAAAAAATGTTTTGGTATAGGTTCAACGTTAATAAAGAGCGTTGACGTATTACTATTGTTTGTTGGTTGATCCTAAAAATTACTCGTTCCAATCTACGTGTCAATATTAAAAATGTATATCATGATCCGACCATCGACATATAGCCTGTATAATTGTCGATTCAAGCACGCAGCTATCAAGTTCAATAAAGTTAAAACAATTATATATTATGTTAGTTTACCATATAACAATTACAAATCTCTTTTCACAAAAAATATGTTACACATTTTTTCAATGTGTCAAGAATTAAAAAAGTTATTTACTCGATTTAACATCTGTGACTCAGTTGAATTTTAATATTGAGACCCTTAACTTTGGTCGAATTCAAGTATGTAATTGTTATATGGTAATCTCACAAGCAAGATAACAACTAAAGAGCGTTCATCGATAATCTAATATAATTTTTTAAAAATGAAAGAGCGTCTCTACTTATGCGCGCCTTTAATAAAGAGCGTTGACGTATTAATATTGTTCATGTATTGACCCTAAAAATTACTCGTTCCAATCTACGTGTCAATATTAAAAATGTATATGATGATCCGACCATCGACATATAGCCTGTATAATTGTCGATTCAAGCACGCAGCTATCAAGTTCAATAAAGTTAAAACAATTATATATTATGTTAGTTTACCATATAACAATTACAAATCTCTTTTCACATAAAATATGGTACACATTTTAAATGTGTCAAGAATTTAAAAAGTTAATTACTCGGTTTAACATCTGTGACTCAGTTGAATTTTAATATTGAGACCCTTAACTTTGGTCGAATTCAAGTATGTAATTGTTATATGGTAATCTCACACGCAAGATAACAGCTAAAGAGCGTTCAGCGATAATCTAATATAATTTTTAAAAATGAAAGAGCGTCTCTACTTATGCGCGCCTTTAATAAAGAGCGTTACGTTATCACGATTTCGACTGTAATGTGTTACATATATATATTACAATTAGGTTAAGACTCACCTGACACTTAGCACATTTCTTGCATATATGATCCTCTTTACAGTCCTGGCAATCCTTTGTATGTAAGGGTGAATATCCTTCGGAACATTCCAATATATCGTGTTGAATGGTTTCGAAGTCGAAGAAACAGAATTTAGCTCTTTCATCGTCAGTAACGGGAGGTATGGCCCTTACATAACATTCGTGTGCTCCCATTGTGTATTTGTCACACGATCTACAAAATGTTTCTCCGCACACGTGTTGATTCGGACGTCTTTTCCCTCTCTCCATGACTTTTGTACAGTCCAAGCATTTCCACCATTTTTCGCAAGGAGCTGTCGTTTCTCCCGAAGCTTGATTAATAGGTTTTGCTTTATGACGCACGAAACATTGATGAGACATACACGTCATATTACAATCTGAACAATGTTCTTTGTTTTCACTTTGTTCACATTTATCACTTTTACACACGAAACAGGTGTGTTCACAATAATGCTTTCCTTTGGTTGAATAATGTTTTAAACAATGCACACAGAAATATACTGCGCTAAAGAATCCCGTTATGGATTGTATAGCGTGGAAATGTTCATTAGCAGTGAGATATAAATATATCACGGGTCTTTCAATACCGTCTGTAGGCGCGCTGGTAATGAATTTATTACCCAGTCTAGCACTGACGACTAGTATTGTCAAATTCAGAGTTTCCTCGAATGCTTTTAGATCTGCTAAACTGGCTGGTCTGTCTGTTGATACACCTGCGATGGCACTAATTGCTTTGGCTAATTTTCCTTGCTCAGTACGTTTTTTGGTCAAAATTTTGTGGTAATAATTGCTCGGTACTTTTCTGTATTCCATGATGAGTTGTAAATTATTTCTGGTTCCTCTATTCTGTGTTATTTCTAGCCATTCATCAGGACTGCAAATATTTAATTTACACCAACATGTGGCGATAGCCCGAGCCATACACATATTGTCGGTATTTTCAATCGTAACGATCGATGTTTTATTTCTTAGATTGTCACTTTCATCATGTAAAGCTGTTATCCTCCGCCGTGCTCCGCCTTTAGGTAACTCGATGGTGCCTATATCTATTCGGAAACTTTGATTAACAGTCAGTGTTTGATTACTGTTCAAAACGAGTTCGATTCTGTCAATCACAGTGTTAGCATTTAACGTTTGCAACGTTTGTAACGGAACTACTATAGGGTTGTCCAAACTCTCATGGTGAATGATAACTCTGCCAAGATCATTGTCAGCCAAATTTTCACGAGCTCTTTGAATAGTGTCCTCGAACATTGAATGTAGATTCCTGTATATGTCGATTAACTTTTTTTCTTTGTAAATTTCATCTAATTTGATCTCATATGTTCTCTGTGTTGCCAAATTGTTTCCGAAGGTTCGTTCACTCCTTTTGCGAATGCTATATCCGGTTATTTGAATATCAGAACTGCCGGCTGTTTGATTGTCTGATTTTACAGCTCCTTCTTCATCTTGATGATGTGTCTGTTCGTCTTCTCGGTTTTGTAATCCTGATGGTCCGGCTGTACCGGGTTGTGAGTTGTTAACATCATTTTTAGGAGCATCATGTTCTCCGTATCCGATTTGGTTCGGCCATGGGTCATCTCCTGAACAAAGCGTAGATGCTTCAATAATATCTTCATCTAGTTGATAAGCTACAATAGCCTTGTCGTATTCTTCGATGTCTTGCAGAATACATTCTATTTCATAAATTTCCTCCACAGTTAGAGGTGTCATTATTTCTTCAGCCATTTTTCGAGAAGTCCTGAGTAGTGATTACAGCGGTGTCTATTCACTATATGGAATACAGCTTAGTCATCTATATTTTTATACCCTAAAATCCCGAACATATGCAAGCACGGATGACGTAACATTATATAAGATTATATATGAGCGTAAGTATGAATAGACCGATAATTGGTTTTTACGGACGAGGCAACATTAGCTGTTTAACTGGTTATTATTACGTAACCATGTGTCCCCCCCAATGTGAACACCTGCACATTTAACAATTGTTATTATCTATTTCTAAACATCGAACTTGTCTGAACCTATCAACTGATACAATAGCAGTGATATAATGTTACATCATCGGTGCTAACTGGAGTTTCGGTATACAAAATGATCGTAAGTGTGAATGGAGTGATAAGTGGTTATTACGTAATGTTGTTATAACAATGACACCGAAGCAATTTCTATAATTGAGTGTCTCACGACCTGGACGTAATATGTATGCATGTTTTGGATAACTAATTATCGTGTTAATGCTAACAATGACACAGTTTATCAACCTTAATTGATACTAACCCGTTAAACAACTAATTCTGCACAGACATTAAATCGATATGTTTTCTGAATGGCATATAATTGTGAACGGGAATATAATAGAATTCATTTGGTAAAGCAAGGTGTGACACATACATTGTTACCCACAATGTCGTGTGTGATCACGTGTACATCGAATATGACAATTCATTCTGGGGGGTTGTCCACACGTGATTCAACATAGTACATCTCAATACTTCCAATAATTCACGATAATACACACCTGTCATATACTCAATAACTTCATCAGGGATAGAGAAGTTAAGAATAAACGCTCTTTATTATTTATGTAAGAGTAATGGTGTCTATTTTCAGGTATGACAATTATATATGTATGAACTGCGTCCGATAAACACTGGAATGTATGCATTCATACCGATGGTCACAATGTCCAATAAAGCTATTTCTAAACATCGATTAATAAATACATTGAAACATTGGTTGAACAAAAAAAATAACGAAAGATATTACACGCAAATAATTTTAATAAACATTCGACATTTTTTAATATCGAGATTATCAGAAACCGAAAACTCGTTATAAATTTTTTATTTAAACTTTTTTTTTAGAGAAATAATTTTGGAGGGTTTTGAAATTTTTTCTTTTTTTGAAATTTGGGGATTTTGAAATTTTTTGGAAGTTTTGGGTTTTGAAATTTTTTGGAAAAAATAAATTTTGGAAGTTTTGAAATTTTTTGTTGGGTTTTGATATTTTGGAAGTTTTGGGAATATTTTAGTACAACCAATTTTAGACCCCAAAGATTCTATTTTTAGAAGTGGGGTCAACGAGACCCCTATTCTTCTCAGATAACCAATAACAACCATATATAATGAATGGAGCTGGACCCCTCGCATATCTAAATTTTGTAAAATGAACAATTCAGTCACCTTCTTTGGAACAGTTTGCCAGAATTTAAATATTGACTGTCCCATTTGACATGCCTCAATCTCGCCCCTGATATAATACTCTAATTGTGTCACTGTGAGTGCTTCAAGAGAGAGATACTTTATTCCTCCATATCAACGGAGATTACATATAATACAAATATATACAACAAAATAATCTTACATAAAGTTTGTTAAAGCTCAGAAGTTAGGCGCGTAAAACAAATGTGCTAAATTTCAGTGCAATTATATAGTGAACGGACGCATTTGGTATTCAACGCCAACATACATAATGGCTAGCATATGTTTAACCACAATAAATCGTATCCAGGGAATTGATCGCCATTCAGATGTGTTCATATATATGTTGTGAGTATACCTTCTATTGTGAGCAGAGGAAACAAATGAAGCGAACGCATCGCGCTTTAATAAGAGATTCTCGTTGAAGAGAAGATGGATTTGTAGTGGGATACACCCACCAAAGCAGTACGCTAGAAATGTGTTTTTGCTGAGGCTATCTAGGAGCGCGAATGTTTCTATTCCATGTCTGTCGATTATTTGCATACCAGAATGCATTCCTCGTCACCTGTGCAAAGTCCGACATGCAATCGTGATACATATGGGTAAAAAGATTAGCGAATGAATTATGACAATGATTACAAGTAGCATCGTTATTGTACGTGGTTTTTGCTAAAATGTTCGCCATTTTTATGCACATAGGATAGTAATCGGGTACATTGCGGCACAATTCCCAGAGTCTCCACGATGAGTGAACATCTGGCTTCACATTGAATATGAATCTTAGGGTTTCGTCTTGTTGTACACTGAGATGCACCACACGGGCATAATGTGCAGCAATGCGATCTCCAATCATCCCCTTCCAAACCGCATGAGACGGGAAAACACCTGTTTCTGTGAAAGACGTTAGGTAGTGGTACATATCGATTTCTTTGAGAATTTCTGTTATGTCTTTCAGAAAGCCCTCAATTGGGCGACAAACAGCCTGTGGCCGTGGAAATTGAATAAAAATATATTAAGAGCCGCTCTGTGGCTTTTGGGGAGATTCACTAGTGTGCTAAGAAAGAGTAATTTTCTTTTATGCAGCTCGTACTCTATCGGCAATCGTCCCAATAAAGATAAAGCGATTATCGTGCTGGTACGTTTTGGTAAGTGCTGCATGTGATTGATGCACATACGATAGGCTCTTTCGAGAGATATATTTTGAGTGCTAGAAAGATCCCACCACGTTTCGCATCCGTACAGTGCCTTAGGGATAACTATGTGTTTAAAAATCATAAGATTGGTTAACGGGGAAAACGTAGACGTAACGTGAGAACGACAACCTGCAAAGAAGCATTTACGTGGCATGTCCGTTGCGTTCTGAATTTTTGGCAGCTGTCCAGATTTACAGTTTTGTTTGATACCAAGATGGACGACTTCCTCTACTTGTTGTATTACATCTGGACCAAGTTTCCAGGATCGAGACTTGGTACAACCCGTGCTCCGATTACTATTGAAAAGCGGCACCTTGCTCTTTTCATTGGAGAATTCAAAGCGCCACTTTCTTACTATAGATGTGACAAATATCAAGAAGTCTGCGTAAGCCACCTTCAGTGAGGGAGAGAACAGTGATGTCATCTGCCGTTGTCGGCGATGCGCATGATGTTGAACCTATATATATAGGCCATCGGTTGAATTTGCAATATTCAAAAGAAGCTCATCAATGAAGACTAGATAAAGGAAGGGAGATAAGATACCTCATTGCCTTGTGCCTTGTTCGATGACAAATGATTCAGAAATATTTCCATTATAGATGACGTGACTCTGAACCTTTGAATACATATTCACAATTAGTTTCAATGTAAGACCTGTGCATGACAACTTTCTGGTGTAATTTGTAAATGAGTCCTTCGTGCCACACTCGATCAAAGGCTTTCTTTGAATCTAAAAATGCTGCATAGACACTTGACCCATTTGCTTCTGCATACGCAAATGCTTCCTGTAGCTCGAATGTAGTTACCGTGCATCCCACGCCCCTCTGGAATCCGTTCTGTAAGCTGCTTGGGAAATTCTTGCACAATCGACTTTGCCGAAGTCGTCGAAGAAGAATTGTCTCAAGCAGTTTGTAGCGCACAGAAAGAAGTGTGATCGCACGATAACTATCAGGTACATGAGGTGGTTTTGGGTCGCCTTTGAATATGGGAACAATGAGGCCTTTTTTCATGTCCGGGGGAATATAGGCAAACCGAAAAATTTGGGAATAAAATATACATAAAATATCACATAATGCGGGCGGGGCATTAATATGTTCGTTCACTAGCTCATCAAGACCACCTGCCTTGTTTACTTTGAACTCCTTTGTGGCGTCAGTCAATTCGGCCAGTGAGACAAAATAAGCGAAATCAGAGATGCCGCTTTCAGATTGGCTATCAGATAAAATTTTGTCAACATGTACACTGACTGCATTTTCAAAAGTTGAGTTCGGATGTGATCGATGAACATTTATACAGCTCAGAAAAATAGCTTTTCCACCCTTGGGCAATATCAGAAAGATCTCTGCACATGATTCCATTGAATAATATTTACGTACCGGGTGTGATATAACACTAGTCCTGTCTTTGGAGTTTACAGCTTTCCAAAAGCGTTTTTGATCACATTTAGCATAAGCTTCTACTCGACTCGCGGTATTTGAGAGGTACTTTTTAATGGTGGAACGTTGCGAAATTCACGCTTTTTTTTATCTCGATAATTTTTTTTTTTTTTTTTTTTTTTTAAACGTTTATTCTGAACAAAGAAATAATAGACAATTGACAAATGGAAAGGCTGACTTATAGTCAGATACAATATAATACATGGTAATACGGTAACAGTAGGAAATGAATAGAAAGCCGGCTAACTGCCAGCACCGTATATAATACCGGTCCCCGCTCCGCATAAAAACAGACGGGTCTGCGGTATCACATGTGTGGAGCGGGGGATTGAAACTAAAATCGAGTTGGGGGACGTCTGGATCCACCCAACTCCCACGAGAATGGGGACAAAGCATACAATGTAGAGTTACCCTGCCTGCGTCCCGGAGACATTCAGTGCCCCGCGACTCAGGAGGGGTAACTCTACGATAAAGTTCAAAAAGTGAATGTAACTTGAAATGAGGAAAAGGTAAAAGCGAGGTATATGCGGACCGGCCGTAGAAAGTACCAAGCGGTAAAACTAGTTAAAAACAGTGTATATATAATTAATTCATGTAAAGTGTGTAGGGCGATTGAAAATTAAACTATGATGAAACTGAGGGGGGTTATGAACTTAAAAGGTGAAATGAATAGAATCATCGCTATCGTTCAGTCGACAAATATCTGTGGTCTGTAACCACAGATTTTCAAATAAATGTAGGGGCAGTCGGTCATGATCAAGGAGCACGTGAGTGCGAATCCGAGATAGGAAAGATAAAATGGGGACGTGGTCAGGTTGCGAAGCTGTGGGGCGAGGGTTCATACCTTTCTGAGCATGAAATATGCGATTCCGGAAATTCCAAATGGCCGCCACAGCTTCCGATATGAGAATTAGAGCAAAAGCTCGATTGTTGGAATTATCAGCGCGGACCAGGAGGAAGCGAATGAAGCCGAAATGGGTGCGAAAATTTTCGCGTAGTGGGAGGGGATGAATCCAATCACGGACGAGATTCCATAAAGGCTGGACGACGGAGCAGTCGACAAACAGATGCTGTACCGATTCGGGAAGGGAATGACAGAGGGGACATTTTTTGTAGACGTGGGGCCGTAAAATTTAGCAATTCTGTCCCGGGTTGGGAGAACCCCATAGATAAGGCGGTAAAGGATCCCACGAATCTGGGGATCAATGAAAGAATTATGTAAATTGGCCCAGACAATATGAAGGGGCAGTTTGGGGTAAATCAGACGGAGTTTAGGGGCGGAAACGACGGCTGGTAAAAGTCGAGTGTAAAACTCTTTGGAAGTAAGTTGTGCCAGCAGGGGGGTGGGGGGATAATTTTCGAATGTTTTGATGGACTCTAAACAACGGCGATAAAAGAGGGGGATGTTATGGGGATCACTATGAGCCGTGTTGAGGGAAGCAAACAGGGGTTGGTACTGGCGAAGTGAAAGACCGATCCAATAAATGGCGAACACAGACCATCGTACATCTGGGCTGGTAAGCAACCTCTGTATACGTGACGGAGATAGTAAGAATGAAACTTAGTCGGTAGATGGACAATATCAGCGCCCCCTGATTTTTTGGGAGCGTACATGAGACTGCGGGGGAGGGGTTCGGATGTGGTGGCCCAGAAATAATTAAATGACGCTCGTTGTATCAGCGTAATGTAATGAGGGGGCATAGGGATTATCGAGGAATAGTACCAGAGTTTGCTTAAGGCGTAAACGTTAAGGTAGGAGGCCCTGGTAAATAACGGAAGGCGGGCAAACTTGCCAAATTGGAGGGACTTTGAAAAATTTTGGAATAAATTGTGAAAATGATCATCCGTGGTGACTTGTGATCCAAATTGTATGCCGAGGATTTTGTGGGATTGAACCCACTTTAACCCATGTGGGCTGTCGGTACGTCGACTCCAGGAGCCCATAAAAAGACCAACGGATTTGGTTAAGTTTAAAGGTACTCAACCCGTAAAGAGGGTCCCCATCTCAACAGATTCCAACAACAACAATCCGATCAGAGGGTCCTATATTACTATTTCTTTGGCTTTGGGGGTAAAAAATATTTGATTCGAGTCGAGGAACCCATCAAACAAAGCTCAGAGTTATTAGATATTGATTTTTGAAAATTCTTATGTTCTCGAGATGAGTACTTATAACTGCCGTCAATTTGGTAACATGCTCGAGATTTTACGCCAAAATTCTATTCAAACAGACAAGGATGGATAACTCTATAATCAAGTGGTAATAATTGACTACGTACTGGGCCAGTAAGAATTCCCGATAATGAAAAATAATAGATTTCTAAAATCGATATCTAACAAATCTGAGCTTTGATGGGTGACTTCCTCGACTCGAATCAAATTTTTTTGACCCCCGAAGCCATTGAAATAGTAATTGAGAGGAGTTTTATCGGGTTGAGTACCTTTAATTTGGAGCCGGAGCTGTGTCCAAAATTGTCAAGAATGGACAAGGCAGCTTTAATAGAGTTGTCGTCCGTCACAAAAAGGGTGACGTCGTCGGCATAAGCCGTTAATTTCGAAAGCTCGAAAAGAGTGGTTGGATGAGAAGCTGGGCTTTCCTAACATCGAGCATGGCTGAGTGAAGTTCGGTTAGAGTCCGTGACCAATATGGTTTGGATTTTCGCTTATTGTTGAAGTTCGGACCTGAGTCCGTAGAAGCTTGTAAGAGAGTGTGCACAAGCTGTGAATAGAGAAAGTCAATGTCACTCCGAGTTTATTTTAACATTGAGATTTGAAATATACCCTTTAACTCTATTCCGATACATTTCTATATCTATTTTCTTCCAATTTACATACTTACGACACCGATTAGAGTTATCGGTCGTGCATGAGGGGAAGTTCACAGTTCATCTCACTGGTCTATGGTTTGACGTGTTAATTGCATTGTCATCAAGAATTTCAATATTGCGAATTCGGTCTGCTTTACATTCTCGGACAATGATATGGTCGATCAGTGAGGATGATGCAACAGTTGAATAAGGAACATAAGACACGTCGGGACCTTTGTATCTAGAGGATGACATCAACGATGACATATTATGCTTAGATAGAAATTGATTAAGAAGACGTGCTCTAGCATTCTGTGCGGTGCCCAAAGGGCGAGGGAATACCCCTGAACGTGGTAAGTTTGCGTTAAAGTCGCCCATTAAAAGTAGCATACCACGAGGCGATAACTCGTAACTGAGATCATTTAGATCAATGAGGCACTTACGATAGTCTTCATCTGAATAATTGGTATTGGGGAGATATACTTGCAAGATGAAGAGAAACTGATCATATCCCAAGCGGAGTCGGATCCCAATGATCCGCTCGTTATCGACTGAGAGTCTGAGATGCCCGAAGTATTATATGTTTCTTATTAATGAGAAAAAGCAACTCCGTCACGACAGTAGCTACCACCTGTCTTAGTGACGATGATTTTTCCACATTTTGCAAAGCTAATGTACTTATCTGGATTTCATTCAAGAGATGGAGTTTCCCTTAAATAATTCAAGCCAATGCTCTGAAATTTGAATGCTTTATTTACTCAATCATGAATTAACATGAAATTAGACATGAATGTGAACATATATACACTATTTACAACATAGTCATCGTCATCATCTCGTCATCACTTTAATCGTCAACTGTATTATGCTAATCTTCATCACCATCAGCATCATCATCATAATCCACATCATCATCATAAGCATCACATCGTAATCATAATCAACATCTTCGTTGTCATCACCACCGTCATCATTAGAAGGTTTATCGTCCGCATCATCAGCATAATCATTGTCGCCGCTATCATCATCATCCTCAGCTATCGTCATCAATATCATCGTCGTCATCAGAACCCGCCATCTGTATGTGTTTGTGTCACCGTCATCGGCATCATCGTCATTATCATCTCCATCATCTTCATCATCGTCATCGTCATCACCATTATCATCACTAGCATGCAGTCATCATCATCGTCGCATCATCATCATTATAGCATCACCAATATCATGCAATCATCATAATCGTCAACTACTCGTCATTTCACCATCGTCCTCATCCTCATCGTCACCATCATCATCGTCGTCATTATCAGCATCACCTTTGTTATCATCATCATCATCGGCATCATCAACACCATCATCTTCGTCATCGTCATTATTATCGTAATCGTCCTCATAATCCTCAATATCATCACCACGGTCGTTATTTGTCGATCCTTTTCAGTCCTATTTTAATTAAAATACCTATATAGACATTTCTGACGTTCGGGGTTGCTGGTAGCTAATAGTTTATAGAATTTCCATCTAGATGGTTCTTCACAATAATATCGTGGTAAATATTTCTGCCTCGCCCCATCCAATGATTTACAAATGGATACAAGGTGATATTCATCATTCGCATCGGCCTGTCTACATATTGTGCATTCATTGCTGCGTTTGCCTGCATTGCCCCATCTACTTGTTTC
Organism: Siphonodentalium dalli; assembly: GCA_032622095.1. Taxonomy (NCBI): domain Eukaryota; kingdom Metazoa; phylum Mollusca; class Scaphopoda; order Gadilida; family Siphonodentaliidae; genus Siphonodentalium; species Siphonodentalium dalli. The sequence continues at coordinate 193,459,922 of CP136065.1, read as the reverse complement.
AACACCTAGTCTGTGATCGGCAGTTCTCAATCGCATAATATTATGAGATAGATCACGAGGTAAATTAAAAAAGTAAGTCTCATAGCATTTGAAATTTCGAAATTCCTACAATATCATATTCTTGGTGATTCGGGGGGTCATTCATATAAGAGGCACTGGAAGTGAGGCCAGTGGCGTTCCAACTAATTTACATGTACATCAGTATAGACAATAGCGTTATGAATAATATTGCAACTATCCATGATTACTGTATGTTATAGAGTTTTTGTATTGTCTGCCATGGTTTCTCCACGGTTTTAGTAGACACCTTTCGGCCAAAATGAAGGGGTGGCGATACTGTCACGATCACAGGCTGGAATAGTTATTTTGGCTGCCAAGTAACCAGGGTTCCTACTACTAATCACCTTTACGTACGATGGGATGATGTGGCGTTTCTTCAGATAGTCGCGTATCAACTTCTGTGAGTCCTGAGGTCCAACTCCGCCCAAATAAAAGCTGCGATCCTCAGAAGGTGCATATTGCCTGTCGAATGCGCTAGTTCTCGCATTTGTGTTGAAAAGATGGCCAAGCTCGTAAGATTCATTTGTCGACACCGGAATAGAGTGAATGGACAGATGACCATCCACTTGTGGAAAAAACGGTTGATCCGATATCATGTCGATGGGTCTTCTGTCATGTTGAGAGGGTGGGACATTCACTTCAGCAGGGGTACTCGTAATATAACCACATTTGGAGGAAATCTCTAGATTCCGTATCCTAGATTCAAACGCATCGATTAACGTTTGAAATAGCTCCTCGAAGTAGATGCTCATACTATCAAAGTGCGCATTTGTGGCTTCTATATCACGTCTGAGTGAAGAATTGAGTGATTTTATGCTGGCTTCAGAAGATTCCTCCACTCCCGCGATAGATGTGCTCAGGTCTGTTAGACGATTGAGCGTGTTCTTGCACACAAGGTCATTGGATCCTATCGCTTTCTCGATATCATCGGGCTTGAAGGAAGCGATTTGGGAAGAATTCATATTACTGGAACTGGTGGCTTGCAATTGTTTGAGATTTTCGATAGACTGTTTGTTGGATTCTGATTGAACAAGTGCAAGTACAGCATCCGCTTTCGCAGACAATATATCAGACCTCAGGGACGCAACTGCATCTCTGATTTCGGAAACTGCTGGCTCAATTGAGCTGAACCCAGAACTCAGTCTACCGCCTGGTTCTTCCACCGTAGCAGATAATCTATGAATATCGATCTGCCTTCATCCGTGTGACTGAAGAGTTCAGATCGATGATCATGTCCTGGATACACACTGATCCACATACACACTGTGTCTGTGGAGGCTGTGTCTGTTGGGACTGCACATTAGGTTCATCTGAAGAAAGAGATTAGACTACATCTTTTATTTCACCGAAAGATCCACCACTGAGAAATAAAACTATTTGGTAGACATCACCAGCCAACTTCCTATCTAGAGGGACTCCGCCTGCACGCTGATACCTTTTATGCCGTAAGCTGACAGTTCGGACAGGTCCGGGTTATTCTGGGCATCAGTGGAAACGCTTCTACTGATAGTTTTGAGAAGTGATATGTTATGGCAAGTACCCAGTAGCAGTTCACAGATAAATTTGTCTTTTTGAAGACTTATCAAGGTAATTAGGTCGGAAAGTGCTACATTTCGACCGGTTCTAATTTGTGGAGTTGAACAATCGAAGTCGATATTGAGTCAGGTCCAGGTCGGGGTGTCGACGTCGTCAGCACCCTGAATTCCTTATCGCCGATTGTAGTGACGTTTGTTGACACATTTGTGAATGGCGTTCGCACACTGCAGGTTAATTAGTTCACACCAGCATACCAGACATAAACACCAGTAACAACAAGAAAACCATAGTCAGAAAATGGTAACACCACCAAGATTATATTATTACATATAAATCGAAATTATAAAAAATACATAAAACATTTTGATAACAATTGCGATCCTTCAAATTATTACTAACAAAGCAAGTAAATGACTGTGGGGTCACTCAACAGATTATAAAGACTTTGACTTAGTATACTGTAAATACTGGGACTGTATATTTTTAAATTTTAATCTAAAATTGAAATGAAATAATTAAAAGATAAAATTTAGCAAGTAGTAAAAGTAAATTTTCTCATTTAATTTTTTTTGGTGGTTAAAGGGGTACTGTACACTAAGATAGGCGATTTTTTTATTTACTCCCATTGAGATAACTTTCAAGTTAGATTGTGTTCGTGTTATATGAGTTTCGTATAAACCTAATTTATCGAAGAAAATATTGATCTTGGAAACAAAAATATTAAGATTTCAAACTACGCGCCATGTTTTTGACCTTCACCGGAGAAGACGCAGGTCGCAGTAAAAACCGGAAGTTCATTGCTCACAGCTTCGATTGATGCATTCAATCTCTTCCATCGAACAATCTCACTCCCTATAAAATACTTGACGCTTTATGACTCTTGTTTCTTTCTCCTTTTTTCCCGAATCGGTTATAACGGGCCTTCTTTTGCAGGTAACATGTTTTGTTTGCAACTCAATAATGTTCGCGAATGGCCGTCGATAAAAGACACGCAACATATGCGATTTCAAGAACGGTAACTCGTAATGGCATAATTCTCCATTTTATGACTCCAGCCATAAATGAATTTATATTAAATAATTCAATTTTACTTTTACGATAGCCTGTTAACCGGAACGTTTTCAGTAGACATCGTCGACTCAAATTAGTTATTTTATAATATAATATTCATATTAGATCGCTATTGTCACCGGGAATTTATTGAAATTGGGGTACAGTACCCCTTTAAATAAAGCAATAATTTAAATGTAAAATTTAGTTTAAAGGCACGTGAGGCCTTAGTTGTCGAAAATATTCATATTTGTTCTAATCACCGTAAACAGAAAAACATTAAAACGCATACAGTTTCGTTCATATATACCATGACCATCACGTAAACAGCATGTTATCATAAAGACCTACTATATTTTACCTAAGCAAGAGCCTGATTGTGTTACAGAAGACAGCAAAATGCTACTGGCTAATCACACACACACGGCATAAACGCTCTTTATTAGTTCCATATCAGGAATTCACCAACAAAGAACGCTCTTTATGTTTACCATCATAATATAAACAAACACCAGAAAGTTACTTTTTATGCTTTTGTTTACATAACAATGGTCAAACATTTGACAATAACATACTGTTTATGCGATATTTCTTATTTGTATACGGACAAAGTATGTCTACATTTTGATGTTCTTTCTGTTTGTGGCGGTTTTTGACGGGTGGAAATATTTTCACAGGATACCCACCGCCAAGGCCAACCGTACCTTTAAAAAAAATGATTGACCCTGGCTCTTCCAATGTTTGCGCGACTGACCTGGTCAATTGAAGTTGTTTTGAGAATTACTATGGAGGGAAATAGTTATGGCTGTTGCTTCGCAAGTAATTGACATATGACGCAGGGGGGGGGGGGGCGGAAAAACTGCAGACACATGGTGGAAAAAAACTGTTTTCTTCGGTTTGGGTACCCCCCCCCCCCCCCAAAAACAGCAAAAACTGCAGTTTTTTCCACTGACCATTGACCCCCCCCCCCCCCCCCCCAGAAAAATAAAACCTACCCCAGCCGGCTGCAGCCGGACAACAACTCGGATTAGGATTATCTCCCTTCTAAACATTACAAAAAAACACGTTGTTGATCTGTGTTGATCAGCGATTACAATCAAAATATAACCATAAACAATTCTTCGTACGTCCCTTGTATGCAATTGGTGTGTATTAATCGGCCCGCAACGACATCCATTTGAATATTTTGCGCGATTATTTGGTCTCAGTGAATTTAACATTTGGGTTCCCCATTTTCGTGGCATACGTTGAAAACTTGCGGATTTTTTTCCATATTATGAGCAAATAAATGTTTACATCAGGTTTATCAGGGTTTATGGTTTATGGCAATATTCAAGCATTGTATTTTATGCATAATCATTCCAATGCATAAATTAGTAAACCTTTCATGTGCTCCTGTCAGTTTCTGACATAAAATGAGCCTTTCCGACAACACCCAGAGATACAACAATAATGACAAGTAGTGTAAGCACCCCGCACATGGCGGATTGTCACCATTACGTTACAATTGCGCATGGCGGATTGTCACGGGATGCTTATAGTGTGGTCGTGGTACGCAAAAAAAGGGGTCAACCCAGAAGAAATTGGTATACAAGCGATCTCGGTGTCATTCAACGCGGGAGAATCTCTGCTACAACATATCCAAAATCCGCTAAAATCCGCTTTGGGCAAAATCCAGGATCCAAGATGGCGTCCAACATGGCCGCCTTTAGTCAAAAGAGATTCTGACTGAGATTAATTCGACATAATGAGAACAAATGTTGCCATATTAATACAAATGTATACATTTTTGCGAAGGTAAAGTATTATGCCACATATCTATAGAAAAAATGGAACCCCTCGCCCCAGATGGCTGCCAAAATGGTGGCCTAAACTCGAAAATTTGAAATTTTTGCCTAATATCTTAAAGATCAATTCCTGTTGTTTGATAATGGTTCAGACTGGCGACATTGATTAGTCATATTCATGTTAATTCATCATCGGAGCAATGAAAGATACCATAAATGGGGTCCCAGTCTCATATACACCCTCAAAAATTTGATTTTACAGAACGCGGTATAAAATTCCACAAAAATCGCCATTGGGATTCCAGTCGTATATCAACAAGAAATGGACAGAACTGTACAATGTAAGTTGGGCATACCATTATCTATAATTACTCCAATTCAATGAAACCCAAATTGGCGCTTTGTCTTAAAATGGCTGCCAAAATGGCGGTCAAAATATGGAAAATGGCAGATATTTAGAATGGTCGTCAGAGGGTTAGACCCAGAAGAAATTGGTAAAGAAACGGTTTTGTTGTCATTCGACGCGGGAGAATCTCGTGTATGACATATCCAAAATCCGCTAAAATCCGCTTTGGGGAAAATACAGAATTCAAGATGGCGTCCAACATGGTCGCCAATAATAATGAAAATGGCAAATATGTAGTTATTCACGAAAACCCATTCGACAAAACGCCAATTCGGCACCAATACACATCATTGATTGAAATCAATGTTTTTTGTGGGTATGAGTAGCCAATCACGATTCAAAATGCTAAGATGGCTACCAAAATGGCCACCGAAAATTGTCGAAATTTAAGTTCTGCTCAGAGGAAAGCCGAAACAACACTTCGGTTGTGAACTAACGATGACAGACCTATTAAACATGTTGCCAATAATCTACTACCACAATCAGTTCAGCCCGAAATGTTCCAACTAAGCAGTATCTACTGCAGGATCCAACACGATGTCCACTTATTACGAGGGACTATCTGGAAATTAATTAAAAAGAAATTAAATTGCTACGAATCTGGATTATTTGAAAACACAGTGTCAACATTTCTACTTATAACGACTATTCGGAACATCAAATATATGGGCATCGGTGGTAGTCCGGAAGCATCAGGCTATAATAGGTTTTCCAGTGCTGGCGAAAGTGAAAAGGACAGGAGGGAAAAGCGAATAATCTGGGGTTTATTTAATTGGTGGGCAAGTTGGTTATCGGAGCTGGGGAGTTTCAAAGTAAAATTATTTTCTTCAATATCAAGAGGAGAAATGAAAATTCGCACGTACATTGTATACCCTTCACACTTTATGTGACAATTCCGTGTCATGCGATTGTGGGTATATACATGTGGATAGAAACATTCTAGTACATATATAGACGCACCTATATCTTCTACACATTTAGTGAATTTCATCAATGATATGTAGACACAATGTGCGTCACGCTGGATCTGACCCGTAGGCGTAAAGGTATCAACCATTTAGCTTGATTAACTGGCATTTCAAGGTTGTCATTGGATAGAAATGCCACATGAACATGGTGATTAACAACATGTTTGTCTAAGAAATGTGAACAATGAACATGTTATTTTCCGGATGTTAGACAATCAAACTGCCACATAAGGCGTTCATCCATGCTCATCAGAGCACGAAATATGTGCAAATTAATGACACGAAAACTATTTCATGCGGACGACGTACTCTAGACCTACATCCAACGTCATTTCCTATTAACTTTTATTGTTTGTACGGACGGTTTCGAGGTTTGAAAATCCCGCTTGTCCAAGAAAACCTCCACATACTTACGGAGTCGATGTGTAAACAATGTATGGGGATAGTTTCTTCATACATATATGTGTTTGGCACACGTATTTTCTAGAACATAAGAGATCACCATTTACCGGAGAGTTGATATCTGGGAAGAGGTCAGAGTAAATCTACTTTTCTTACATGTCGAATGGGGAATCCATGGGCTACATTTAGTTCCAGCTTGAAACTTGAAAATGATGGCCGAGCCCGAATAGTTAATATTTCGTCGCATCAGTGCTATAATGTAACCCACATTTTCAACTTTCCGAGAAAATGAAGGTTGAAGTTTTTAGACAACATTTCTCCTAATGTTGACAAAGCATGACGTATTGTTGTATTTATCCCAACGAAAACTGACATTAGCTGTTCATTGAACCACATATTGTTTTCTGTTTATTTCCTCGTTTTCTTTTAAAAAGCAATAGCTTGTTTGGAGATATGACATGCCAGCGACGATTCGTTTCCGTGCTATAATGAAGTTGTGCTATTAAATGCAGATTAAGCTAAATATGGTGGCAATCGCATGTGTCTATGAACTAAAAAGTGCCTATTCTACACTATGAAAATTCACCCATGTGCATCATCATACAGAAATGTGTGGAACAATCACAAAATTTAAATCACCAAATGATCACGTGACTAACATGGAGATACTGCCATATAGCACACATTTTAGAATTCACAAACACAAAACAGAAGTCACGTGGACAACCTGAAGCGTCCGATTGGCTGCTGTTGGACATACGACCTCATAGCACGAATAATTGTAAAGATCGCTGGAGATACGACATTTGCTTCACTGGTTTGTGCGAATATTTGTCATCCAATGCAAGGACAGTTTGGCCCATCGGATTGGATTTTTTCTCACGATTCGAATGGTATCAAATACTCATTTCCCGCCAAAATGGATATACGACATTATAGCACTGATGAGTCGAGATTTTGTCAACCCGCGGGAAGCCATCAAAAGATTGAAAATAAATAGTTTTGATGTATATGAGCCAACTATCAACTGCATCGACCACTCACAACTTCCATTATGTGATAAGCTGGGCAGAGTCTACCATTTTCGTTTTGGAACCATATTAGATAAAATTTATTGTTTCTTTTTGTCTATTTGGTCTATTTGATCAATTATTTTGTAGACAAGATCTGTTCATCCCTAAATATCAAATGTGACCAGAACCCCAAAGTCGATTTTGGTTAAATTTCATACCACATTCGTTATAACTTATTAGTGAAGGACCAGAGTAAACTATGATCTAATCTATTAGAAATGTCATTGCTGTAATGATCAGTTGACTCGATCATTGAAAGAATATACCCATTGTTTCCCAGTTCAGAGAGCAACAAGTGATAAACAGAAGTGATAGAAAATAGTATTTTTCACATCGGGTGGCCATTTTGGCAGCCATTTTTGATACTGATTTTTAAGTTTTTACATAGAGCTAGCATAATGGCATCATAAAGAGGTATACATTCGTATTTATTTAGTCAATTTTATTCATCAACCACTACTTATAATGGATTGAATGACACTGTGATCAATATCCGCCATTTTCCATATTTTGACCGCCATTTTGGCAGCCATTTTGATACAAAGCGCCAATTTGGGTTTCATTGAATTGGAGTATTTATAGATATTGGTATGCCCAACTTACATTGTACAGTTCTGTCCATTTCTTGTTGATACATGACTGTAATCACAATGGGAGAGTTTTGTGGAATTTTATACCGCGTTCTGTAAAATCGAATTTTTGAGGGTGTAGATGAGTCTGGGACCCCATTTATGGTATCTTTCATTGCTCCAATGATGAATTAACATGAACATGACTAATCAATGTCGCCAGTCTGAACCATTATCAAACAACAGGAATTGATCTTTAAGATATTAGGCAAAAACTTCAAATGTTCTAGTTTAGGCCGCCATTTTGGCGGCCATCTGGGACGATGGGTTCCATTTTTGCCATAAACAGGTGGCACAACATTTTACCTTTGCAAAAAATGTATACATTTGTATACATATGACAACATTTGTTCTCACTGTTATCGAATTAATCTCAGTCAGAGTATCTTTTGACTAACGGCAGCCATGTTGGACGCCATGTTGGATCCTGAATTTTGCCCAAAGCGGATTTTAGCGGATTTTGGATATGTTATACACGAGATTCTCCCGCGTCGAATGACACCAAAACCGCTTCTATACCAATTTCTTCCGGGTCGAACCCTCTGACGACCACACTATTAGACTACTTGTCGCTTAAGCTACTTTATTTATTATTTTTGTATCTCGGTGTGTTGTCGGAAAGGCTCATTTTCGGTCAGAAACTCCAGCAAATGTGCTCTTGTCAACCCTTGAGGCTTGACCTTGATCACTAGTGCTGCAAGATACACTGTGTCACGATACATGCCCATCAAAATCACGATGAATCGTTGCAGCTATATTGTCAGTATTGATTACATCTCAAGTCAAAGTTCACACCCTGCTCATTGGGACAGATGATCCATACTGGTCAGTACTGGACACATGAAACCGCCTGCAAACAATCATATTACCAAGTTTGACCATTTCCAATAAAATATATAGGACACTGTAGGACAGTTACATTAATGTACACAACATGCCGATAACAACAGTGCAGACCACAGGAATTGGAATCATAATTAGCCAATAATATCCCTGTTCAGCCCCTTTATTATATAATATTTACCCGGTTAGAAGCTTCAGAGTTTTCGCATCGCGCCCGAACATTCCTGAATGCCGTTAATGGGGTCAATATCACATGTAAACCAAGACAGTGGTTATCCAAAATTGTTTTATGTGGATTGTACTACTCATGTATATATGATTTGGATATTAAGGTTAATCCATATTCTATAAAATGAGAGAAAATTGAAGTTGTGAGTCTAAAAATACATATTTGGAAAAAAATTACATGCAAATTTTTTCCGACAACCCCCCCCCCCCCCCCCCCTAAACGAATAAGGAAAATTGTTACGTGTAAATTTTTTACGCCTAGGTACCCTCCACCCCCATCCCCGGTACGTTGTTTCCCGCAGTTTTTTCCGCCCCCCCTGTATGACGTGATGTTAACAAATCTGAACTCCAGTAAACCAAGGACGCTCCATACCAAATATAAGGTAAATAAATAAATTCTTTAGAAGTTGTTTTAAGATTTACTATGGAGGGAAAGAATTGCGGTGCTTGCTTCGCAACTATTTGACCTCATTGTAACAAATATAAATATTAGTCACTCAGGCAAAAGAACGATCTATTCTGTATATTATTAAGTTATTTGGTCTTACGTGTCTTGAGATGTCTAAATATTTTTTTATGGACAGATCGCGCAAGCGCAATTAGGACCCCCGCCAATCTTCTCGGTTGTGATTCCAATTGTTGGCTTATTAAATATGCACATATGCTTAAGAAACAGTCGCACGCGAAGCGCGCTCCCGTAGGTCGGGTTTTGGATCCCAGTTAATGAAAATATCATTGAAATAATCGGTTTTCCCCCAATAAACATCCATATATTCAATATACATGTTTTTGGAGCAGAATTAGGTAGACCATATTGGACGCCATCATTTTTTTGTTTAATTTTTACACATATTTATTAGTTATGTAGATGGAGTTCTCATTAAACCTCACATCTTTATATTAGTTATGTGGATTGAGTTATCATTAAACCTCACATCCTTATATCGGGTTACAGTAATGCCCAAAGTATTTGACCATTTAACCACAGCAGAATTATGGGTAATTTTTCAGGATTTAAATTCCTGAAAAATTACCCATAATTCTGCTGTGGTTAAGTGGTCAATTACTTTGGACATTACTGTATGTAGATGGAGTTATCATTAGACCTCACATCCTTATATGGGATACAGTAATGCCCAAAGTAATTGACCACTTAATCACAGCAGAATTATGGGTAATTTTTCATGATTAAAATCCTGAAAAATTACCCATAATTCTGCTGTGGTTAATTGGTCAATTACTTTAGGCATTACTGTCAATTACTTTGTACATTACTGTATATGTGGATGGAGTTATAATTAGATCTCACATCCTTATATGGGCTACAGTAATGCCTAAAGTAATTGACCAATTAACCACAGCAGAATTATGGGTAATTTTTCAGGATTTAAAATCTTGAAAAATTACCCATTACTTTGGACATTACTGTATTTAGATGGAGTTAAACCTCACATCAGTGTGTTGGAGTTTTTGGACCTTGACTTGGGACCTTTGGTTTTAACGCAACAAATGCGAGTACACCTTATACACAAATTTCTGATGTAGCCAGAGTTTTTCTTGGATAAGATGAGTTTGAAGCCCGCTTATATTTCAAAATGTTGTCAGTTTTGTATTGTCTGCAGTGGAACTCGGCGCGTTGAAGCAAAAGTTACAAGAGATAAAATGTGTACGTAACGAGACTATAATACAAATGAAAAAATATATTGAGGGAGGGTGGGCGATACATGGAACTAAGGGTTGAACCGATGTAAAGTTGTAGATCGATAACAACCAATATAGACATAGTATGCATCTTAACTATACTGTTGCAAAAAGGCCATAAAATAGGGGTGGTGTCAGAATCTTAGTCATCTCTATATAGTGCCAGAATAGTCATTTATGGACTTCTATAGTGGTACAATGCAAATTAGAATCAAATGATAAAAATATGTATGTAACACAACTATACCGATGTAAATAAAAATAATAATTTAGGCCGGGATAAGATGTTGGGTTGGTTATATGGACTCGGAGAAAAAGGGGTTCGTACCGATGAACTGACATAAATTAGTGGAGTGATGTTGCCATGTAACATTTGCATTTCCTGAAATGTAAGCGGGCTTCAAACTCATCTTATCCAAGAAAAACTCTGGCTACATCAGAAATTTGTGTATAAGGTGTACTCGCATTTGTTGCGTTAAAAACCAAAGGTCCCAAGTCAAGGTCCAAAAACTCCAACACACTGATGTGAGGTTTAACTCCATCTAAATACAGTAATGTCCTGTTTGCTTACTAAAGCAGCAATGATATAAAATTGGGGGGGGGTCTGAAATTATCTCTATCTCTATAGATGGCACCAGAATTATATAGAAAGGTATAGCAATTGATATACGTATACGGTATACTATAGTAATACCATAGACATATAAGTACAAGTATAACGCGATAAAATATTACGTAACGTGACTATAGCGATGAAAAAAATAAATAAATTGGACCGGGATTACAGGTTGGGTTGGTTATATGGAGATAATTCGATATGGAATTCATACCGATGAAACGAGCGATAAAGACCAATGTTGAGACTTAGTCAGTCTACGCGCGGGAAATAGGGGTTGATACGATAGACCGAAATAAATTTGTCAGGTGATAATGACCAATGTTGACGTATAAAGTAACGCGACTGTACTGTCGCACAATTATCAGGTAGAACCGGTCAAATATGGACTCTGGTGCCCAATATGGAACAGCTCAGAAAACATTTGCAGGGCCCTAAAATTTATTTAACATGGGATCTGCCATACAAATCGATTTATGTCGATAAATCTCTTATTTTTCAAAATTTTAAACTGAGACTTGGTGTGTCTGCGTGGGATACTTATATATTCCTAAAATGACAGGATACAGCAGGGTACAACACATAATTATGTTTTAGATGGAAGAAATGAATTTTTTTCGATGATAAAATTTAACATGGGATTTGCCATTAAAATCGATTTATGTCGATAAAACTGTCATTTTTGAGCTGAGACTTCGTGTGTCTGTGTGTAATACTTACATGTATATATTCTTAAAATGACAGAGTCCAGCGCGTAATTATGTTTTAGATGGAAGAAATTGAATTTGTTTTCGATAATAAATTTACAGCGTGCACAGCTCATCGAGTAAACAAACTTTTGTCAATAGCCGTTTTGGTGCATGGAAAATGGCGTCGTTTGAAACACAATTAATATGTAAACAAAGAGGCGAGAAGGGAATATAAGTTCAGCAAGAATACCCCTCGTGCTGCCATATCCAGCGAACCTGGTAAGCAGCGACAGGTTTTCTCTGCAAGTAAGAGCTAATTGTTTTCACAGTGTTTACCGCTCAGCCAAGTGTGGACGCGCTAATTGGCTTCGGCTAATTAGTCGCCTGGATTTACTGAGCAGGCGCGCTAACTTGATCCGTCTAATTACCCGCCAACTCTTCACACTTATCAAGCCGCTTCACACTCGAAATGGCATCTGCAGATGAGTCCCACTCATCCGCGTCAGCGTCAAATGGCATCTGGGCCAGAGAGAACTGTGGTCAGCCCGGTGTCATAACAAATGACATGCAATCCAGCGGGATCACTGGATCGTCCCATGCCATTAAGTCAAGTGAGGCCACTGAACTAACCTGCGTTCAGTACACTCACGATGCGAACACAACGGGGAGTAGGCAGCCCATTAACGAGACTGGGCGGTCCCGTACCCCAAAAAAATCAACCTGCAGTCTGATACGAATATCGGATGGTCCCAGGTTGTGAAAAACGGGGTCCCACCCAAGACCCCAAGAGGACAAAAGCGACGCCTAACGGATCTGGGAGAAGCCTCCCCGACCAATCAATCCGTACTGAAAGTGGCAAAAAGTGCAGGCATCAGCCCAAAAAGGATGACAAAAAAATTAAGAAAAAGGTCCTAAAAAACCCAAAAGCGATGTAGTTCTGGATTGGCTTACTGGGCATGACCCATTGATAGTACTCAATGTGATTGGAAGTCTTATCGGAAAAATCGATAAAGATACTCGCGATGTGATACTACTGGATTGGCAATCCAGGTATATGGTCCGGCGTCTGGTGAAAATCTGGGCCCCGAACCACCGGTGGCACCATTCCTAGGCAATCAAGTGCCTAAGAAAAATAAAAATAAACAAAAGGAACCAAGTGTTGCTCCAGGGAGTCAAACTCCTAACCCTGACGCTAACGAGGAGGTGGTCTCAGCCTCGGACAGCACCATAACATCTGTCTCAGAAAGTCAAAATCTAAAATCTGAGACAGACGAGACAGTGACTACAAGCAACACAGAGTGTCCTAAATCCATCTCTGAGGTGAACGTGGCTGAGGACCCAGCCACGGGTAGCACTGACTCATTACAAACGGAAGAAATGGAGGTGACTACAGATATCACTCCTCCAGGAGCACATGAGAAAACCAATCCTCCGAGCTCAGAAAAATGGCTTAAAGTGGGACCCAAGAAAAAAACACAAGGCAAGGCACAAGGCAAGAAGACACAAGGCGATCAATCGACTCCTCCTCCAAAGGAAAAGATTGATAAAAAACTAAAAAATGACCCAAAAAAGCACACAGCGCCTGTCTTTGGTGTCAACGTCCCGGTTGGGATTAGCAACCACCCCGGGAGGCTAGCAAGTAGCAACTTTTGTTCGTGAAAAGTGCGGCGTTACGGACGTGGTGAAGACGCGTCCTAGCCAACGAAATAAAGCGGAAACCCTAATAGTTGTGAGGGAAGAGGCTTCAAGACAACAATTATTGAAAGCCAAGGACCTTGGCGACACTTCCTTTAAACCGACAGGTTTGGGCAAGAAAGTGGTCAAGGAAAACCTATGCGTCGTCGCACTCAGGTCTGCATGTTATACACATCAACATCAATGGCCTCCGAGACCATCGTGCGCTTCTACAGCAATACCCATATGAGCACAACCCGGAGTTCGTTCTCCTGAACGAAACCAAGCTTGGTGGCCAAAAACTTCGAATCCCCAAGTACAAGTACCAATCGAGGGGGAGGCGTCGCGATTCTCGTGCGAAACGACATCAAGCACTCTGTGATAGATATTCCTCAGAATATCTCGGCAGGGGCTGAAGTTGTGGCATTAAATACCAGCTTCGGGGGCAGGGATTTGGCGGTGGTGGCATATTATTTCCGCCACAGCTCCTTGTCAACAGTGACCTCATTGTCTATATGATGAAAAACCACGACCAATGCCTCATTGGGGGCGATCTTAATCCCAAGCACATGTTCTACGGTAGCAAGGAATCCGATACTCATGGCGATCATTTGTTTGATGTAGTTGAGAAGGCGGAAGCTCACGTCCTGAATAATGAAGGGGGGGGGGAACTCACTTTCAAAACGGGCGTGGATATGTTATTGACTATATTTTAGCCAGTGAATCTCTCATACGAAAGACTGTTAGCACATTCGTTGGAGAAACAGTGGGTAGCGACCACCTACCGGTACATGCAATATTTGATCAAAGACTCAGCCACATTTTGACAAATATCCAAGCAAACCTACTCGCAACTTGGAGAAAGCTGACTGGTCAGCGTTCAGGGAAGATATCCTTATCCATCTGAACACTGAACATTCACTCAGACATCGATGTTCCTAGTGAACATCTGATGCAGTCTATCCAGTCGGCCCTCGATAGGGCATGCCCAAAACAGCTGGCTAAATATGGAGCACCGATGGTGACTAAGGAAACTCTCGACCTCATCAAGCAGAAGCGCCATGTGTTTCGGATGTGGCAAAATCACAGAACACCGACCCTGTTGACGTGGCACAACACCCTAACCCGAATGGTGAAGGAACGGGTCAAGGCGGACCACAAACAAGCGTGGGAAAACGTCACCTCTGAACTCAACGCAAACGATCGGAACAACGCACGTGAGTTTTGGTCAAAATTCAAAACCCTGACTGGCACCTCAAACAATCCCAGCAATGGGAACGTTGAGAATCGGGTGTATCGTATTGACGGTACGTTAACTTCCTCCACAAAGGAAAAAGCGGACGCTTTTTTCAGACGCACTCAGTCGAGCCCACCAAGTTCAAATTGGCCCACAATTTGACGACGACTGGAAACAGGAAGTTGACAACCTAGTCAGTCAGAATGAGGACTTGTTCAAACCTCAGGAAAACATGAGTGACGAGGTGGGGACGACGAAATGGCGCATTAAGATCAATGCGAACAAAACACAATTCGCCCTATTTTCGAAACGAAAACGCAAGTCGATGGTCAAACTCAATGTCAGTGGCATTGACTTGGTTGCCGCAAAAGAGGTGACCTTCCTAGGCGTCACCTTGGACACCAGACTCACCATGCTAACCCATGTTAAGCAGACAGCCACGAGGGCCATGCAACGAGTTAATCTTCTCAGACGGCTGAGGGGAACTTGCTGGGGCGCTAGCATGGCCACTCTGCTTAGAGTCTTCAAAACATTTGTAAGACCAATCATGGAATACGCATCGGTGGTCACCAAACTGGCATCAAATCGCGCGATCCAAATGCTTCAGGTGGTCCAAAACAAAGCCCCGAGAATGGCACTGCAAGCACCGTATCACACCCGTAGTGTAGATCTGCATACCATCGCTGAAGTGGAACCCATCAGAGAGCGCCTACGCGATCTGGCGGAAAGTACACTGGCGAGAATGGACGGTAGTGACACCACGAGGGAGTGTTTACAACGCAAACAGCTTCTCTGTGGTTGAAAGGGCCCGCAATCCAGTAGGCTTATTGGACCATCCCGGGTTTTAGGATACGCAGTCAAGCAGGCTATGCTAGACCGTCCCGTATCCAGCATCAGAAAAGACCCGCAGTTCAATAAGGAGTATTGAACCGTCCCGGGCGGTAATAGAAGAGAACACGCAGTGCAGTGGAATCAATGGACCGTCCCGTACTTTCTTAGAAGCCCGCAGTCCAATGCCTCCATTGGAAGGTCCCGGGCGTGGACAACCAACAGAAAATTCGCAATCCAGCATCATCGCTGGGTCGTCCCGCATTTTCCAAGATGCCGAGACAAGGCAAAGGCAAAGTCCAAGGCAAAGATCAAGGCATAGATCAAGGCAAAAGTACAAGGCAAAGACCAAGCCAAGAATCAAGACAAGATTCAAGACACCTACGACGCTGACCAATCCCGGCCTCAATACTTCTCCACCCGATCCGCGGCCTGACTGATGAAGATACAAGACAAAAGAATAATCAAGACAGGGCGTAAGGGCGATCTTCGGATGAGCCCATCACCGTCCTCGTGCCGCCCTTCGGGCGGGCACGCAAATCCATTCACTGCACTGCCATATCCAAGCATAATTTCTACATCAGAAGAAACAGAAAGACATCGCGAATCATGACATCCACATTACACTGAGTACATGACACAACATAGACAGAAATTTGACATTTTATCACATATTGACAGAGCAAACCGTAAACAGTTTGATCAATCCCATAACCGGAAGCTCTCATTTTGATTTATATATATTGTTTTAATATTTTTTTTTTTAAAGATTGAATTCCTTGCTCAATTTAACAAAACCAATTTTATTTTATTTTTTTAATTATATTTTTTGGAAAAACTAATACCATTATAACATCCACCAGGGTACCCCGAGTCACCACACCAAATTTGGTTGAACTCGGTCCAGGGGTCTGAGAGAACAATCTGTGGAGATCAATAAAAAAAAGTACTTCAGATAGCTCTAGGGTAGGGTGAACTTAATGCAGTCTGACAATATCAGCTAACAACTCATGACAGAATATTACAATAATTCTTATACTTCATGACAGTCTCTGTACTCATAGTGATACAGTTAGTTGATGCATGAGTGTAATGTATGAACTAAATATTTGTATCGGTGTTTGTATACTAAATTGATTTTTAAATATACTTTTGTCAAATATTTATTTGAATTGTCAATAAAAATTCAAATGTGTTATAGATCAACATTTTGTTCATATGTTTCTTTAAAATTGCCATTTCATCATTACTATTGCAGCGTCTTAGATATCCTATCAAACCAATGCTAAAGAGTCATCAGATCATATATGGCGAAGATCTGTCCAACATTCGTCGGGTACCAAGCGAGGATGATTCGCCAGAAACAGAACCATTCAGTCTGACGTCACAGTCGCCCATATACGACAACAAAGAACCTCATGTTAATGGCAAATGTCCCGTTTAAGTTGGATAAGTTGTTAACAGGATGTTCGATAATGTACATTTGATTTTGACGACCGACTGTTCAAAGATCGCCTTGTTAATGGAAAATGTCACGTTTTTGTTGGATAATTCGTTAACAGGATGTTGATAATGTACATTGTAACGAGTGTTCATTGGCGAAGAATTATTTTGAAAATACCTCTCAACCGATGATTTGTTCATGTCACGTGACTCATGTTCTGGGTTTTGGCGTATGACATAACGCAGTTTACTGTATATAATATGGTCATCGATAAATTCTATGTGTTTTTAATGTTTGTTTCTTCCTATGATATTTCCCAGCAATCTTAATTGGCCAAATATAGTTGTTGTACCACGGGTGCTTGCATATCCCCACGCAAGCTGAAAAACAGAGTTCAGTCCCCTCGCTACATAATTAAATCTAACATTTATTATTGAAGTGTTTTGTCAGTTACAATTCAATCAGACTTGATCTAGATAATAATTTCAAATGAATATGGACAGTTCAGTTTCTCAGAATGATGCTGAATGAATCGCAACCTGCAAAGGTCTCAAATAAAACACTGAGTGATTTCCACTCATTCTGCTGGCAGCGATACGTTCTGCGTAGCAGAGGACTGAACTATGGAGCTGGAACCCTCACATATCTAAAATTTGTAAAATGACCAATTCTACCCTGAGTCGTTATTTCGTTAGAGAATCTGGATTCAGATTATGGATTAGTCCCCGTACGACGTGGTTCGGTAATCGAACAGACCAGAATCAGTAAACGAACAGACCGTAAGCAATCGTTATTTCGTCGTAATCCAGATTCAGATTCTGATTCCGATTACTGACTCAAACGTTCATAATGTAAACAAACCGAGATTTCTCCACCTCGGAGTTTAAAAACACAATAAAACATAAGAATCCGTCCCTTGTGTACAAATTATTGCAGAATATAAACGATCAATATCAAAGAATTTTAATTGCGGAGACAAATTTGTGTTATCGAGTGTAAACGGGAAGAATATTACTGAAATTAGCCAAATAATAATGTTATTGATAGTAACGCTGGGGAAGCACTTCGGTTATGGCGAACTTGAAGCAAAGCTTTGTCAATTTCATTGCCACTTCCATCATATCATGTTCATTTCATAATTCCATTCATAAAATACCGCCCGAACGCATGTCGATTTCAAATTCGGCCGATACGTCACCATTGACCGAATTATCGTGAACCTGCATGGGTATGTCTTCTGCTTTGTTCGTTATTATATGTTCCTTCTTATTCAAGAAATAGTAGGATTATATTATATCGATGGATTATCAGATATACGTATGTATACTATCTAGTCTTATGGCAATTTCATATTTAAAATGTGTTGTTTCGTTAAATGCAGTCGTTTTGCACAATAGTCTCTGTATTGTGCAGAAACACAGACATTTTTGGCCAACGTGCTGTACAATAGTTGGAAATAAAGCTTTTCCCATGAAGCCAATGAGTAGTAATGGGGACGCTATAGAGTCAATTCTATCGATTTTTGCCCCTTTGTTTCACCCTATTGTCTTAAGGGTCCAATGGTAGGGGTTTATGAGGGGTCCTTATTGTATGAAAGCCCCTCCTTTTCCTTCTCACTGAAATGATAGGTAGAATGAATTAATGAAGCCCCTCCTTTTCGTTCTTAATTATTTGATAGGTTTGAATTAATTAAAGTCGCTCATTCTTAATTATATGATAGGGTGCCGAAACTCCTCCTTATTCGACCCAACAATGGCCACCAGAATTATTTAGCGTCAGCAAGCCTCGTGCACCAGGCAGGACCTTTTGAAAACAATGGAAGTGTGCAGCTGTTTGGACCACGTGCCGACGCCTTTTTAATTTTAATAATCCCACCACAATTATTTAGCGTCACCAAGCCTCGTGCACCTGGTTGGATCTTTTGAAACAATGGAATCGTACATCCTCCTTATTCGATCCAACAATGGCCACCAGCATTATTTAGCATCACCATGCTTCTCGTGCACCTGTTTTAGACCGTGCGTAGACGCCATTCTATGGTTCTATAGTTCGACTGTGGTTCTTTTGTATACATATGGCCTTATGTTCTAATTGGGAAACCTCGGAATATTTCTAGGGCTATATAGTTTGATTTTGGGGTAATTTTGTATACATATTTCTAAGAACCTAGTCTGATGATTTTTTGTCCAGGCCTCATGGATTGTGAGTCAGGGTCCACACCACTGTATAACTTATCAAAAAAAACCAAGACATCAGTGGATAACTTTATTTGGAATGTTCCGGAAGCCAGTAACCGAGGTCCCCACAAAATGAGCGAAAGTTTACTGAAATATGATTACTAAACTCCAAAAGGACCATCAAAATGGCCCTTCTTCGCATATTCAACCAGACATAGCAGTTGACATTCAACCATCAAATGCAGCTAATAGTCAACCAGCAAATGTAGCTAACATTGAACCAGCGATTACAGGTACGAAAGTTTACTGTTATATAATTACTAAAAACCATAAAAATGGCCTTTGTTGGCCATCCGCTTTTTCAGGACCTGGGGAATATAGGTATACAGAAGACCCCCGAATAAGACCATACAATGGGCCCATCGTAAGACTATAGGACTATACAAAGTTATATTTTGAATGGGCAAAAAATCCAATTTAATAGTATTGTATACAGCTCATTTTGTGGGGACCTCGGTTACTGGCTCCCGGAACATTCCAAATAAAGTTATCCACTGATGTCTTGGTTTTTTTTGATAAGTTATACAGTGGTGTGGACCCTGACTCACAATCCATGAGGCCTGGACAAAAAATCATCAGACTAGGTTCTTAGAAATATGTATACAAAATTACCCCAAAATCAAACTATATAGCCCTAGAAATATTCCGAGGTTTCCCAATTAGAACATAAGGCCATATGTATACAAAAGAACCACAGTCGAACTATAGAATGGCGTCTACACGCGGTCTAAAACAGGTGCACGAGAAGCATGGTGACGCTAAATAATGCTGGTGGCCATTGTTGGATCGAATAAGGAGGATGTACGATTCCATTGTTTCAAAAGATCCAACCAGGTGCACGAGGCTTGGTGACGCTAAATAATTGTGGCGGGATTATTAAAATTAAAAAGGCGTCGGCACGTGGTCCAAACAGCTGCACACTTCCATTGTTTTCAAAAGGTCCTGCCTGGTGCACGAGGCTTGCTGACGCTAAATAATTCTGGTGGCCATTGTTGGGTCGAATAAGGAGGAGTTTCGGCACCCTATCATATGATTAAGAAAGAGCGACTTTAATTAATTAAAACCTATCAAATAATTAAGAACGAAAAGGAGGGGCTTCATTAATTCATTCTACCTATCATATAAGTGAGAAGGAAAAGGAGGGGCATTCATACAATAAGGACCCCTCATAAACCCCTACCATTGGCCCCTTAAGACAATAGGGTGAAACAAAAAATCGATAGAATTGACTCTATAGCGTCCCCATTACTACTCCAATGTTGTGGTCTTGTGATCGCACGTGAACTCATCTCCCAATCGCACAAACACAAATGTAAAGCTTATTCTATGATATCAGGACTATATAGTGCAAATGTCAGTCAATTTATTGATTAAGTACCCACATGTTCAAGTTCTAGGGACGTGGCTAGAGATTTCCTCAAATTTCCGTCCAACTGCACCCCCCTCCCCCCATTGAACCAAACATCAATCTCACAGGTTCGCAGAATTCCATTTTCACCCCCTTGGAAATATCCAACTTGACACACCCTAAGATTGGAAAATAACAAACTTTTACTGGTTGAAAAAAATCAATCAATGAGAACAATTCCAACCAATATATGGTGTCAAATTAATGTCCAACTAATGTTGTGTCATGCATGACATTTCCAACTGCTGGAAATGTACTAAAGTTTAGTTTAGACACATTTATTTTAAAAATATTTGTCAAATTTAGATAACACATGATATATAACACATACATCTGTTTATACATAAAATGGGATTAGAGGACAAGTGCTGACACACTTTATGGTACCCACTCTCCCATATGTTATTACACTGAAAAATAAATAATTAGTAATGGCAAAGCAACATGATTACAAAAACAAGTTGAACATATATACAGATCACCCGCTCCCCCGAGTTAGTCATTTGTATTTATCTAAAATCGGGTTTGTTTGTTGCGTTTGCTTGCTTGTACGTATGCTTATTTGGAACACTTATTCAAAATAATCCTGATTTGCCTCACGTATGAACGACTGTACAGCTAAGGAAATTGTACCAAAGTTCGGGGGGGGGGGTCGAGACACCATAACCAACCCCTGTCGCCACGTCCCTGTACAACTGAGAAGTTTCGTGTGTTCTCCACAACGTCTTCGGAATTTGATTCATGAGACCTAGAGCTGTTAGAAATGCTTGCCCTCAACAATAAACACACTTTAACTTGAAAAAAGATGCGATTAAGTCTGATTGGCAGCTAATTAGGTGCCATGTATATACATATGGAAGACCCGGGCAAAGCTGATCACGTAAGGTTTTCTTGTACAAAATGCAACCGGAAATCAGAAATATTAGCACTGTCAGTTTCTAATCATGATGGCATAACATTTGGCGTAGGATGCATTCAGATGCATCTATTCGTTTGGTTGCTATGGTGATTTTTGATCTGCTTTGCCCGGCCGTCGGGCAAATCGGATCACCACATCGGGCAAAGCGGATTAGCAAACGATTCCTTCTGAAAATGCAATACTAATCAACTAGTCATATACTTTTCAGTTTTATTTATGACAATTATACTTATTTATTGCATTAAAATCGCGTTTTTTCGAACGTTCAAATATTTCAATTATGGACATGCTCCGACAAGGTACGAGTTTTGTCGATCCATCTTATTAAAATTGTCCAAATTCACTTAATCTACGCATGTGTACCGGAAGTTAGTCATGTTATCAATGATCCGCTTTGCCCGATCCGATTTGCCCACAGCACATCTTGTTATAGTCCGGGTCATTACGCGGGTGTCATATCGAATTTAGCAAATTGACATATTGTCTTATTCCACACATGTATTGCCCAAGACACCGAAATAATAAAGGTGATCGGCTTTGCCCGGGCGATCCGCTTTGCCCGGGTCTCCCCTACATGTACACATAGAAGCAAAGCATGACTTTCACAACAAACATGAACTTTATAAATATAAGATACAAATGATACTTGTGTCAAATATATGAGCCATGTTTGACGCTGGGAGAACATTAAACATAGTATCGGAGACCACGTGGATTTCAAAATCTGACCTAGAATCGGGAATTAGCCCCACCTCCGTAATCGGATTCGGATTCTGAATCCAGATTCCCACGAAATAACGACTCTGATTCGTTATTTGGTGAGAGAATCTGGATTCAGATTACAGATTAGTCCCCGTACGACGAGGTTCGGTAAACGAACAGACCAGAATCAGTAAACGAACAGAGCGTAATCGTAATCTCGTGGTAATCCAAATCTGGATTCGGATTCCGATTACGGACTCACATGTTCGTAATGTAAACAAACCGATATTTCGGCACCTCGGAGTTTAAAAAGACTATAAAACATAAGAATCCGTCTCTTATGTACAAATTATTGCAGAATATAAACGATCAATATCAAAGAATTTTAAATGCGGAAACAAATTTGTTTTATCGAGTGTAAACTGGGAGAATATTACTGAAATTAGCCAAATAATAACGCTATTGATAGTAACGCTGAGGGAGCACTTGGGTTGATGGCGAACCAAATCATTGTCGATTTTATTGTCACTTTCATATGTCCATTTCATAATTCCATCCATAAAATACCGCCCGAACGCATGTCGATTTCAAATTCGGCGGAAACGTCACCATTGACCGAATTCATGTGAACCTGCATGGATATGTCTTCTGCTTTGTTCGTTATTATAATGTTTCTTCTTATTCAAGAAATAGTAGGATTATATTATATCGATGGATTATCAGATATACGTATGTATACTATCTAGTCTTATAGCAATTTAATATTTAAAATGTGTTGTTTCGTTAAATGCAGTCGTTTTGCACAATAGTCTCTGTATAGTGCAGAAACACAGACATTTTTGGCCAATAGTTGGAAATAAAGCTTTGCCCATGAAGACAATGTTGTGATAGCACGTGAACTCATCTCCCAATCGCACAAAGACAAATGTAAAGCTTATTATATGATCTCAGGACTATATAGTGCAAATGTCAGTCAATTTATTGATTAAGTACCCACATGTTCAAGTTCTAGGGACGTGGCTAGAGATTTCCTCAAATTTCCGTCCAACTGCACCCCCCCCCCCCCATTGAACCAAACATCAATCTCACAGGTTCGCAGAATTCCATTTTCACCCCCTTGGAAATATCCAACTTGACACACCCTAAGATTGGAAAATAACAAACTTTTACTGGTTGAAAAAAATCAATCAATGAGAACAATTCCAACCAATATATGGTGTCAAATTAATGTCCAACTAATGTTGTGTCATGCATGACATTTCCAACTGCTGGAAATGTACTAAAGTTTAGTTTAGACACATATATTTTAAAAATATTTGTCAAATTTAGATAACACATGATATATAACACATACATCTGTTTATACATACAATGGGATTGGAGGACAAGTGCTGACACACTTTATGGTACCCACTCTCCCATATGTTATTACACTGAAAAATAAATAGTTAGTAATGGCAAAGCAACATGATTACAAAAACAAGTTGAACATATATACAGATCACCGGTCACCCCCTCCCCCGAGTTAGTCATTTGTATTTATCTAAAATCGGGTTTGTTTGTTGCGTTTGCTTGCTTGTACGTATCATTATTTGGAACAATTATTCAAAATAATCCTGATTTGCCTCACGTATGAACGACTGTACAGCTAAGGAAATTGTACCAAAGTTCGGGGGGGGGTCGAGACACCATAACCAACCCCTGTCGACACGTCCCTGTACAACTGACAACTGTCATGTGTTCTCCACAACGTCTTCGGAATTTGATTCAGGAAACCTAGAGCTGTTAGAAATGCTTGCCCTCAACAATAAACACACTTTAACTTGAAAAAAAGATGCGATTAAGTCGGATTGGCAGCTAATTAGGTGCCATGTATATACATATGGAAGACCCGGGCAAAGCTGATCACGTAAGGTTTTCTTATACAAAATGCAACCGGAAATCAGAAATATTAGCACTGTCAGTTTCTAATCACGATGGCATAACATTTGGCGTAGGATGCATTCAGATGCATCTATTCGTTTGGTTGCTATGGTGATTTTTAATTTTGATCCGCTTTGCCCGGCCGTCGGGCAAATCGGATCACCACATCAGGCAAAGCGGATTAGCAAACGAATCCTTCTGAAAATGCAATACTAATCAACTAGTCATATACTTTTCAGTTTTATTTATGACAATTATACTTATTTATTGCATTAAAATCGCGTTTTTTCGAACGTTCAAATATTTCAATTATGGACATGCTCCGACAAGGTACGAGTTTTGTCGACCCATCTTATTAAAATTGTCCAAATTCACTTAATCTACGCATGTGTACCGGAAGTTAGTCATGTTATCAATGATCCGCTTTGCCCGATCCGATTTGCCCACAGCACATCTTTTTATAGTCCGGGTCATTACGCGGGTGTCATATCGAATTTAGCAAATTGACATATTGTCTTATTCCACACATGTATTGCCCAAGACACCGAAATAATAAAGGTGATCGGCTTTGCCCGGGCGATCCGCTTTGCCCGGGTCTCCCCTACATGTACACATAGAAGCAAAGCATGACTTTAACAACAAACATGAACTTTATAAATATAAGATACAAACGATACTTGTATCAAATACATGAGCCATGTTTGACGCTGGGAGAACATTAAACATAGTATCGGAGACCACGTGGATTTCAAAATCTGACCTAGAATCGGGAATTAGCCCCACCCCCGTAATCGGATTCGGATTCTGAATCCAGATTCCCACGAAATAACGACTCTGAGTCGTTATTTGGTGAGAGAATCTGGATTCAGATTACAGATTAGTCCCCGTACGACGAGGTTCGGTAAACGAACAGACCAGAATCAGTAAACGAACAGACCGTAATCTCGTGGTAATCCAGATTTGGATTCGGATTCCGATTACGACTCACATGTTCGTAATGTAAACAAACCGAGATTTCGGCACCTCGGAGTTTAAAAAGACAATAAAACATAAGAATCCGTCTCTTATGTACAAATTATTGCAGAATATAAACGATCCATATCAAAGAATTTTAAATGCGGAGACAAATTTGTTTTATCGAGTGTAAACTGGGAGAATATTACTGAAATTAGCCAAATAATAACGCTAT
Organism: Siphonodentalium dalli; assembly: GCA_032622095.1. Classification (NCBI taxonomy): domain Eukaryota; kingdom Metazoa; phylum Mollusca; class Scaphopoda; order Gadilida; family Siphonodentaliidae; genus Siphonodentalium; species Siphonodentalium dalli. The sequence goes on along the minus strand of CP136065.1, from coordinate 193,434,373 downwards.
TGATAGTAACGCCGAGGGAGCACTTGGGTTGATGGCGAACCAAATCATTGTCGATTTTATTGTCACTTTCATATGTCCATTTCATAATTCCATCCATAAAATACCGCCCGAACGCATGTCGATTTCAAATTCGGCGGATACGTCACCATTGACCGAATTCATGTGAACCTGCATGGGTATGTCTTCTGCTTTGTTCGTTATTATAATGTTTCTTCTTATTCAAGAAATAGTAGGATTATATGATATCGATGGATTATCAGATACACGTATGTACTATCTAGTCTTATAGCAATTTCATGTTTAAAATGTTTTGTTTCGTTAAATGCAGTCGTTTTGCACAATAGTCTCTGTATAGTGCACAAACACAGGCATTTTTGACCAACGTGCTGTACAATAGTTGGAAAATAAAGCTTTGCTCATGAAGCTAATGTTGTGGTCTTGTGATCGCAGGTGAACTGCATCTCCCAATCGCACAAACACAAATGTAAAGCTTATTCTAGGATCTCAGGACTATATAGTGCAAATGTCAGTCAATTTATTGATTAAGTACCCACATGTACACGTTCTAGAGACGTGGCTAGAGGTTTCCTCAATTTCCGGCCAACTGCACCCCCCCCCCCCCCCCCATTGAACCAAACATCAATCTCACAGATTCGCAGAATTCCATTTGCACCCCCTTGGAAATATCCAACCTGACACACACTAAGATTGGAAAATTACCAACTTTTACTGGTTGAAAAAATCAAACAATGAGAACAATTCCAACCTATATATGGTGTCAAATTAATGTCCAACTAATGTTGTGTCATGCATGAAATTTCCAACTGCTGGAAATGTACCAAAGTTTAGTTTAAACATAATTATTTTTTTCAAATATTTGTCAAATTTAGATAACACATGATATACAACACATACATTTGTTTATACATACAATTTCTTTATACATACAATGGGATTGTAGGACAAGTGCTGACTCACTTAAGGGTACCCCCTCTCCCATATGTTATTACACTGAAGAAAACAATAATTAGTAATGGCAAAGCAACATGACTACCAAAACAAGTTGAACATATATACAGATCACCGGTCACCCCCTATCCTGAGTTAGTCATAAGTTTGTATATGTGTATTTATTTAAAATCGGGTTTGTTGTTGCGTTTGCTGGATTGTACGTATCATTATTTGGAACAGTTAGTCAAAAGAATCCTGATTTTCCTCACGTATGAATGACTGCACAGCTAAGAAAATTGTACCAAAGTTCGGGGGGGGGGTCGAGACACCCCAACCAACCCCTGTCGTCTCACGTCCCTGTACAACTGACAAGTTTCGTGTGTTCTTCACAACATCTTCGGAATTTGATTCAGGAGACCTAGAGCTGTTAGAAATGCTTGCCCTCGTCAATAAACACACTTTAACTTGAAAAAAAGATGCGATTAAGTCGGATTTGTAGCTAATTATGTGCCGTGTATATACACATAGAAGAAAAGCATGACTTTCACAACAAACATGAACTTTATAAATATAAGATACAAATGATACTTGTGTCAAATACATGAGCCATGTTTGACGCTGGGAGAACATTAAACATAGTATCGGAGACCACGTGGATTTCAAAATCTGACCTAGAATCGGGAATTAGCCACGCCCCCGTAATCGGATTCGGATTCTGAATCCAGCTTCCCACCAAATAACGACTCTGGGCTTTCTACGCCGTAATTTGTGACAATGTCCACAATCACTAAAAATGGTCGTTTATTTACGCCACCGGTGTAAGATGTTTTGGAAATTTTATTAACCCGTGGACCAATGGGTATATAGGTATTCTCGTACTTGAGTAAACCGTACCGATAGAGTCACGATAGTCCGACACAGATTAGCACATGTGATGGATATTGATATTATAAACAACACCATTTGGAAAGCATGCGATCGTGTGATAATCAAAGATGGAAAGCTAAAGGGGACATGCTAGTTGCTAATTGCTGGTTGCTAGTTATACTATAATCAAAATCAATGGGACATGTCACATGTATAGCTGACTTAGGTTTTTCTGCATGAGCTCCAATTTGGGGTTCAATATTTTAAGGGCCAATCCTAGAAATTTTTTATGGGCCCATACCTTTGAATTCTTGGCATATAATATGAATGTTGCGGTATATATGGACACTCCTGCATTGGGACATGACACAGGTACAGTTGACTAAAGTTTTGTTCTGCGCGGGCTCCAATTTGGGGTTCAATATTTTAAGGGCCAATTTTAGAAATTGATGGGCCCATACCTTTGAACTCTGGGCATATAATATGAATGTTGGGGGCATGTCTCTATTCCGAAGGTTCGCTATTCCGAGGGTCCACTATTCCGAAGGTTCTATATTCTCAAAGTTTGCTATTCCGAAGGTTCACTATTCCAAAGGTTTGCTATTCCGAAGGTTCTCTATTCCGAAGGTTTTTGTTATTTTAAGGTTAATTCTATATTCTAAAGTATTGAGAGGGTTCATTATCACGAAGATTCTTTTTATGAAGAAAATAACTTAAAACATTAAACAATAAATGTGATTTTGTTTTGTTTTCGCGGGTTTTCTTGAGATTTAATGTCATTACGTATAACGTTATTTCTCAATACATATTCACGCCACGCAGCCCACACAATTGCTATGTTTCCATGTGATTTAATGTCATTACGTGTGACGTAATATCTCAATAATCACAGATGCAGGAATTATAACAGTGGGGCTATAACGCTTAGTGAATACTGGAGGCTATAACAAACTGCGTAGCAGAATATCGCTGAATAGACGAATATGAGATGAACCTAACTGCAATTGTGACTTTGTATTGACTTTAAAGGCCCACTTAATTTTCGAGTCATCGATTTTTTTTATAGTTTATACGGTTTTAATAACAATTTATGCCATAAAATATGAATAAAATACTATAATTCATCACCATTTGAAATGCAGAATAATTCTATCTCCCAGTTTGAAACATCCTGAAACACCTTGAAAAAAACGCGTCAAGTCGTGCGTCGTATAACTAGCAACTAGCAATTAGCAACTAGCATATGTCCCCTTCGGCTTTCCATAGATTCCGACGAAATTTGATACTTAGGGGTACTTGTGTCCGGGAAGTGTTTTGGACGGATCAAATCGTGACCTCGACCTGACCTTGACTTCAAAATGGTCAATTCAAGGTCAAATCGGGAAAAACGGACGGATTTCGATGAAATTTGATACCCAGGGATACTTTTGTCCGGGGAGTGTTTTGAACGGGTCAAATCGTGGCCCCGGTGTGACCTTGGCCTTCAATGTGGTCAATCAAAGGTCAAATCGGGTAAAACGGATGGATTTCGACGAAATTTGATACCTATGAGTACTTTTGTTCGGGGAGTGTTTTGGACGGGTCAAATCGTGACCCCGACCTGACCTTGACCTTAAAAATGGTCAATTAAAGATCAAGTCGGGTAAAACGGACGGATTTCGATGAAATTTGATACCTATGGTTACTTTTCTCCGGGGAGTGTTTTTGACGGGTCAAATCATGATCCCGACCTGATCTTGACTTTCAAAATAGTCAATTCAAGGTCAAATCGCGCCTTTCGCAGGAAATCAGATACCCGGACGATGTCGGGCCCACCAGCTAGTGTAATACAAAAGACAGTTTGAATAATGTAATGTTTTACACGAGAAACGGGAAAACTTGATATATGGAAGTATCCAAATTTCCCAGATGGAATTTGAAAGCTAGTTTATATTATAATTATATTATAATTTATATTTATGGCTAATAATATGATCTTGGTGGCGTTACCATTTCTGACTATGGTTTTCTTGTATTTCCTTGATCAGGCAATGTCTGGAATACTGTGCAACGATCTGGGACCCACACATTGTAATGATATCAGACAGTAGACAAATTATTCGGAGAATAATTAACAAGGGTGAATTAAATGCGAACGGACGTCTAAGTGAACGTTCAGACGACCACGATTCAATCGAACGTGGAGGAATCGGACATGATTACTTTTGGTGAAACTTTATACCGCGCTATGTAAAATAAAATGTTTGATGGGTGATAAGGGGCTGGGATCCCATACATGGTATATTTAATCGCTCCAATGATCATTTAACATAAACAATACAAAATAAAGTCACAATTCTGAACTAGTTCCATACAGCAGAAACATATCTAGAAGATGTTATTGAAAAAAAATCCACTACCTGCTGCCATTTTGGCGGCATCTTGGACGTGGAGTTCCAATTTTGCTTAAAAATGTAGAATTATATCTTAGCTTCACAAAACTATATACATTTGTATACATATTACAAGATTTTCTCACTATAATTTGCATCAAACTGACTTAGTGAACCGTCTGAAAACGGCGGCCAATTTAGACACCGTCTTGTCTGTGTCTATACACGGCCACTTTTTTCGTGTTAACATTGCTGAATAGTTGATGGAAATAATAGGGAAGAAATTGAGTCGAGTGAAGGTAAATCCTGGGGTGCAGGGGTAACACACAGCACCTGAACTATACGTCATTCTAAACAGAAGTTGAAAATCAGGTTTCGATGGGGTGGTTCAAAAAAGCCCCTTCCAGAAAATATAGTTTCTTAAGTTATGTTTTATGATCAGTGAACATTAGTTAATATTTACACCTATAAAATGACGGATGAACGCGAAAGTGTAATGAAATTGATTTTGAGAGGTTTCGTAGCGCCCCTAGCCCCTAAACGCAAGGATTAATTAATTGCGACACTTAAAGATGCATAATCCGATTAAGCGCCCCTCAATTACTATTTATTTGGATTCGGGGGTAAAAAATATTTGATTCGAGGCGAGGAACCCACCTATCAAAACTCAGAGTTATTAGATATCGATTTTTGAAATAATTAGTTTTCACCATAGAGACTTATTATAGTGGCCCAGTCGACGAGCCGACGGTCTCGGACCAAATTGCGGATTAAGATGGATAACTCTAAACTCACGAGACTTTGTGTTGATAATAAGGTAAAATTTCGTCGAACAACATGTTGATAAATAACACGTTTAGCAATTTTATACTATAATTGACAGTGGTTAGCATTATTTTTGGACAATTAATCGATTCTGCTAACTGAAGCGGAATTTTTAAAAATGTTGTTGTTATTTTTGTTGTTGTTGATGTTGTTGATGGAATATGATTATATTGGGACCATCATTTGGATTGAGTACCTTTAAGAAATGAGTCTTCTGCGATGATTCAAGGGGGTGATACTAAATCTATAGGGCATCAATCCATTCGTGCGCGATTGTGTAATGGAAACCATCTGGGCTCCCGGTCTACTGAATTCCGCGTACCAAAAAGGGGTGGCGTGAAACCCTCATGCAGACAGTCCAAGATGGGCGGACAGACAGACGTCCACAGTCGTTGTTTAACAGACCATTGGTGAATTGGTTACACAAATCGACCAAGAAGTTATCTTTGATACTGGGACTGGGTAGACAAATTTCAATATACCTTGTCCTATATATTCACAACGATAATATATAGGGTCTCTAAATAGCGATGACAATATTTTACATAATCTATTTAATTAGCTCGTATAAATGCGTTCGCTATCTACGCTGTGGAGATATACCGACATACTTCCTTTTGAAATCCACTCATGTCGTTTTGGCATCCTGTCAAGTGAAACCGTACAACTTCCTTCTTCGCCAAAGACGTGTCTGTGCCCATAGCTAGACACAAGTCTTTTTAAATAACGAATACATGTACTTCAGTTAGATGCATATACGACAACACATACCGGTTCGCATGGACCAAAAGTTTTTGATATTGTGGTTGAGGACTTGAGCTTGTCGTTTCATAGATGTATACAACTTGTATGAATATCATACAGTAATGCCCTAAATAATCGACTCCTTAACCACAGCAGAATTATGGGTAACTTTTCATGATTTAGTCGGAAATATGGCTTGTTGCCATTCATCAGAAAGCTCTCAGTGAGAGCTTTCTGATGAATGGCAACAAGCCATATTTCCGACTAAATTATGAAAATTGGCTTGTTGCCATTCACCGGAAAGCTCACAGTGAGAGCTTTCTGATGAGTGGCAACAAGCCATATTTCCGACTAAATCATGAAAAGTTACCCATAATTCTGCTGTGGTTAAGGAGTCGATTACTTAGGGCATTACTGTATTTGTCACAAAGTCAGATAATCGTTTCTTTATGGTGTTTGGAATAATTTGAGAGTATCGAAGCCCATGAATTTAACCTTTTTTTATAATGAATGGATTCTCCCGCTCAGTTACAAAAGTACACATTGGAATTGACTATAATTCATATGGAGGGGTGTTCAGGAAAAATAAGCAGACGACAGATAATAAATGTGCATAAGGCGTCATATTTATTGGAGGGAAATGTTCAGTTAATAAGCTCAACAAACTACGTTGTTGAACTTATTATCTAACCACTTCCTAAGGGATAACTATACTCACCAGTGAGTATTTAGTATAAACGATTAGGTTTTAAACTGGTGAGTTACACAGATGGTGTGTGTCCTCTCTGAACTTTCTGTTTGGATTCTGGTGTAAAATAATAATTTTGAGTCTGAGACAAGCCTGAGTTTAGTGGGCCTGTCGTTTGAAGAATGAGGTCCCCAGAGGGTGTATTAAGTTACGTTATCACGCATAGCGGGTCAGCATAATTAAATTCACCCTCTGTGGACCTCATTCTGCTTTGGCATCATTTTCTCTGGAAAGTTTCTTTTATTAACAAATTTCAAAACTTCTTCACATAAATTATATTTCTATTTAGTTTAGTTTCTCTATATCCCCAAATTGGTAGACGGCACATTGCATAACCGAGGTTCCCAATGAGTGTAAGTCACAATATTCACCATTTGGGAAGTTCAATCTGAGTCTATGTCTTCCATAGCAGATGAGGCCATGCAGAATGAGATCCCCAGATGGTGAATTTGGTGATGCTAGCCCGCTGTGTGGGATAGCGTCATTAAATTCACCCTCTGGGGACCTCATTCTGCAAATGACAGGCACACTAATGCTTGGTCTGAGAGCTAGTCCAGTCAACGGGAGCTTATTTCACTAAATAATTATTTTTACTCCAAATATCTCATATATATTTTGAAGACCTCTGTCTGTCTGTCTGTCTGTTTGTCTGTTTGTCTGTTTGTCTGTCATTTATACAAATCTACGATTCTCGACCGATCGGGACGAAACTTGGTACGTGTGTGTAGTTTGACCAGGCGGTCGACGTTGTCGTATTGGCGAGCCCGTGCGGCGCCCGCTTCGCGCATGCGCAGACGAGATCTCTGAAACGGGTGGAGCTATCGACTTGAAATCTGCTATGTGAATGTACCTTGCCCCGGATACGAATTTTATCGGGTCGCCGAGCCCGTGCGACGCCAGCTTCGCGCATGCGCAGACCATATCTCGGAAACGGGTGGAGCTATCGACTTGAAATTTGCTATGTGAATGTATCTTGCCCCGGATACGAATTTTATCGGGTCGCCGAGCCCGTGCGACGCCAGCTTCGCGCATGCGCAGACGAGATATCGGAAACGGGTAAAGCTATCGACTTGAAATTTGGTTTTTTAATAGCCCGGACAACGTCGGGCTGGGTAGAGCTCATGCGACGCCAGCTTCGCGCATGCGCAGACCAGATATCGGAAACGGGTGGACCTATCGACTTGAAATTTGGTTTCGGGCTCATCGGCTAGTCTCATATATATTTTGAAGACCTCTCTCTGTCTGTTTGTCTGTCATTTATACAAATCTACGATTCTCGACCGATCGGGACGAAACTTGGTACGTGTGTGTATTTTGACCAGGCGGTCGTCGTTGTCGTATTGGCGAGCCCGTGCGACGCCCGTGCAGCGCATGCGCAGACGAGATCTCGGAAACGGGTTGAGCTATCGACCTGAAATTTGGTATGTGAATGTATCTTGCCCCGGATACGAATTTTATCGGGTCGCCGAGCCCGTGCGACGCCAGCTTCGCGTATGCGCAGACGAGATCTCGGAAACGGGTGGAGCTATCGACTTGAAGTTTGGTATGTGAATGTATCTTGCCCCGGATACGAATTTTATCGGGTCGCCGAGCCCGTGCGACGCCAGCTTCGAGCATGCGCAGACGAGATATCGGAAACGGGCGTAGCTATCGACTTGAAATTTGGTATGTGAATGTATCTTGCCCCGGATACGAATTTTATCGGGTCGCCGAGTCCGTGCGACGCAAGCTTCGCGCATGCGCAGACCAGATCTCGGAAACGGGTGGAGCTATCGACTTGAAATTTGGTTACCAAATCTCGGAAACGGGTGGAGCTCTTGCCCCGGATACGAATTTTATCGGGTCGCCGAGCCCGTGCGACGCCAGCTTCGCGCATGCCCAGACCAGATCTCGGAAACGGGTGGAGCTATCGACTTGAAATTCGGTATGTGAATGTATCTTGCCCCGGATACGAATTTTATCGGGTCGCCGAGCCCGTGCGACGCCAGCTTCGCGCATGCGCAGACCAGATCTCGGAAACGGGCGTAGCTATCGACTTGAAATTTGGTATGTGAATGTATCTTGCCCCGGATACGAATTTTATCGGGTCGCCGAGCCCGTGCGACGCAAGCTTCGCGCATGCGCAGACCAGATCTCGGAAACGGGTGGAGCTATCGACTTGAAATTTGGTTACCATATCTCGGAAACGGGTGGAGCTCTTGCCCCGGATACGAATTTTATCGGGTCGCCGAGCCCGTGCGACGCCAGCTTCGCGCATGCCCAGACCAGATCTCGGAAACGGGTAGAGCTATCGACTTGAAATTCGGTATGTGAATGTATATTGCCCCGGATACGAATTTTATCGGGTCGCCGAGTCCGTGCGACGCCAGCTTCGCGCATGCGCAGACCAGATCTCGAAAACGGGTGGAGCTATCGACTTGAAATTTGGTATGTGAATGTATCTTGCCCAGGATACGAATTGTATCGGGTCGCCGAGCCCGTGTGACGCCAGCTTCGCGCATGCGCAGACCAGATCTCGGAAACGGGTGGAGCTATCGACTTGAAATTTGGTTTTTGAATAGCCCGGACAACGTCGGGGTCATCGGCTAGTCTTCTATATATTTTGAGACTTCCGTATATGTGTACTTTATAGAATCGAAAACGGGTTGACCGATCGAGACCAAACTTCCTATCTAAAGGTAAAATCCCACGGGAATCATCGTCGCGACGTTTTGGAGAAGCTCAGAGCACCCGTTCTCCACTCTGAGTCACAAAAAAACGGCACTGCGGTGGTTAATCAAGTAAAAATTTAATGAGCGTTTGTTTATGACGCGTCGCTATAAAAGAGCGTTTGTTTACAATTCAACGCAACGTTATCGCTCGAAATTTAGCATCGAAAACATTTAATTTCTTTTATCAAAAACATAATTACGTGTTGGACTCTGTCATTTTAAGAATATATAAGTACTACACACATACACCCAAGTCTCAGCTTAAAATGTTGAAAAATAAGGGTTTTATCGACATAAATCGATTTTAATGGGAAATCCTATGTTAAAATTTAGCATCGAATTTTTTTTATTTCTTGCATCTAAAACATAATTACGTGTTGGACTGTGTCATATTACACGCAGTCACACGAAGTCTCAGTTTGAAATTTTGAAAAATAAGAGTTTTATCGACATAAATCGATTTGAATGCGAAATCCTATGTTAAAATTTAAATATTATTTTCGATACACTGTTAAAAATTCTATGGAAGCAAAATGGTCAACTCGGGACGGGTCAACCGATTGAGCCCAAACTTGCTACCTATGGGTACTTTTGTCCCGAAAGTGTCACGGACGGGTCAAATCGTGACCCCGATGTGACATTGACCTTCAAACTGGTCAATTCAAGGTCAAATTGGGTAAAACTGGCGGATTTCTGTACTTTTGTCCGGGGAGTGTTTTGGACGGGTCAAATCATGACCACGACCTGACCTTGACCTACAAAATTGTCAATTCAAGGTCAAATCGGGTAAAACTTGCTGATTTCGACGAAGTTTGGTACAAATGCAGCACAAGTGTCTCGGAACCTGTTGCAATTGCTTTTTCGAACAAAGCCATGGGACGAATGCCGCCAGTGGCGGGATAACCTGCTAGTGTTATATAAACGAGGACAGCAAATGTGGTTATTTGTTTTTTGCATTTTTTTTTTTATTGAAAAGCTATCCTTTCAATACTTTTGAAGTTATATACATTTGTAAGACAGTATGTGTCTCGTGTGTTTGTTTTTGGGAACAACAAATGTAAATATGCCTTCAAAACATGTTTCATATAGCAAACCGTTTGCTGTTATTGTTGGAAGTTGTGCCAGAACGAGTTAGAACATCTTTAGATTGTTCAATATATAGTTAAAGGCACACTCATTTTTCGAACCCCCAGTTAATTTTATATAAAATATATGCCATATTATATACCATTTGAAAGAGGAAGCTGCAAAACATTGTATTATCAACTTATTCGGTGTAAGAATCTGCGAACATGTTGTTGTTGTTTTTTTTTTAGATACCGAATTCTGTTCTCAAGTTTCATTATTTGCATTGGAAGGGGAAATACACAGTTTGTGCTCCACCGCCACACAACAGATGTGTGGTCATTTGCCACACAGTTCACCACACAATGTTGTGCTCGATCAAGTGGTTACACAAACTGTGTGGTAACTGTGTGGTTCTACCACACAGTCGTTTTAAGAGTGTAATAGCGTGCGGTTAGTTAAAATACTTTTACTTTAAAGGCCAACTGTTGTGTTATGATCTTCAGAATCAAAAAGGGCAGAAATTCATACATTTTCTAGATATATACGGCATGTCTGTGGTATAAAATGGTATACAAATTGATAAAACTCGGGATTTGTCGGTCCCCTTTATCTGCCATGATTTTCCGTCGAGCATAAATGTTTGAATCCCGATAGAAACTAAGCGAGTGCAATATTTGTGAGCGCACGCTCATGCATAGTCCGACCGCCAACCCACCAATACATGTTTTAGGATATAAAAGTTTTGTTCTCGTAGGATTCTGATGGTCTAGGGTCCTCTTCTGAAGAATCCACCGGCTGATTAGCCGTCAGTCTTGGGGAATTAGAGAAATCAGGACAAAACAAAGATGGTGGTCAAAATGGCCTAATTTGTAACAAGACAACGGTTTGTACCACGACGGAGTTGGAATACATACACAAAATAAAACAGAGAATAGACAATGGTTATGTTTTCTAGACCAAACTAAATATATGTTAGCTTAATAATTGATAATGGTTTCAAAGATAGCTACCAAAATGGCGGCTTAAACACCGCGAAAATCTTAGTTTTCATAAATTTCCATAAATGACTATCAGTATATGGCATATGATGCTACGGTTAATTTACTAAACCCACTTTCCAAATTAGTTATCCATTTTGACATGAATAAAGAAGAATTTGGGAAACCATTGAAGGATCCAAACCAAATCGGCTTCTGAGTATTACGTCTGGGATTCTGGGTCTGGGCTACCAACGCTGGTCTTTGCTCATTTGTCGATACAGGCAGATTCATTCTCTACATACAAGCGTGTTTGTTCATTGCAACACCAAGTGTTCGTTCTGTTTTTTTATGATGTACTTATATAGTAAATAATGCAGTACGCGGCAGTAGGAACTGAGGAAAACTAATGTGGGAGTTACTATGTTACGGGTATCAACATACAACAAGCGGCAAACTGTGGTGAATTAGGTTTCTACCAACCACTCGAGTGTCACCTAATTCATACTCTTTCTGTCGAGTACATCGACACATATATGGTATCGCAAAAAATCATTGTGTAACATTTCTTCGAACTCGATAATTTCTCGCCAACCAATGGGGTATTGTATCATTTACATTCCTAGTTACGGTAGCAGTGTTTTCCTTGACGAAATTTTCTAACTCGATTGGATGTTGCCCCGCGTCCAAGGGTGTATTGAAACGATGCGACTGATATTTGTGTCGCCAGAGAGTAGTATGGAAAACAAGGCTCGCGTCAATAAACAGAATTGTGGTCACTAAAATAACGGCAGGTAAAACATGTATAGCAATATTCATTCACTATAAGTAATTTTATCAAGTTTGAGATTTGTTATTAAACTGCTCTTTTACTTCCGCGAAGTAGAAAATTACCCCAAATGAACCAACCGCCGAATTCGTAGTAGCCTGACCATTTTTGTGAGATTGTGTACCGATTTTTCTCAACCGTGAGATATCATTACTTACCCACAGTCTCCAAAGATTGTGGATTCAGTAGTATGCGTATGGCATCGGATTGCCATGCTCACAACGCTATAGCCATAAGCGATGTCTTTAAAACCATATTAGGCCTACTCCGAATTCCGCTATCTGCCCCGTCAAAGTACCGATTCAAGAACATCGGATAATCACGTACTGGCCACCAGTATACCGACAGAACCAACGATAGTCAGCAGCACGAGCACGTGCATACCGTATAATTAATATGTGGATAATTTCACATATAACAAAACATAGAGAGAAATCTTACAGCTGCTGATTGGTTGAGATTTCGTGCTTCCACGTGATAGTTGCTAAAGTTTCTGGAGCAGCCGGCGGAATGCTTAAATTGATGTGAAACATAGTCCTTTTGCTGACCGCTCTGTGCCTTGGTCGTTCTCACGTTAGGATGTCGCATTATAACCGTTGAATTCGGGACTGTTCTCCAAAAAAGACGTTATCTCTCAAAAACGTTTGAATCATGGGCTGGGAAGGAATATCGTCCGGCTGGTAGGTCTCTTAAACTCCTTCGCCTTCCAACTCTACATAGCATGGGTCACTGTAATGTTTATCAATCTCGGTATCTTTGGTAACAAACTCTTGCTATATAGTGCCAACATTGACTCATCAAGACCTCCACACAAGCGAATGGGTGTTCAGAAATATTCTGAGCTGGATATTTTCGTATACTTCAACCAGTATTAATTTAAAATGCCTTCTTCCCCGTCCATGTTGGATAAGCGGCACGTGCGTGGCCAGGATATTTTACGCAATGCGTCAACAGGTCAAGGTGACGTTGTCCGTTCTTTAGCGCGGGGGGGGGGGGTTATATAACGGACATACTGCTCTAGCCACTTCGTTTATTTATTTTGGGCGCATATCCTAGTTGGGTGCTTAGTCTAGATAATGCTTTGTTTTGTTTAATATTTCCTGTCAAACTGAAAAAAATGTTTGTTTTTATTTTTTAAGACCACTTTTTTCATAATTCGAACATATCTCTCATATTATGAGGGTAAATACGTGTTGTTATACTTATATAGCATACATTTGTTGTAAAAGATAATGATAGTTCAGTTCAAATGGATTGTTCGAAATTGAGATTTTTTTTAATTAACGAATGGGGCGCGTCTGAGCTTAACCACGACGATAAGAAATGAGTATTAAAAAAAAAATTATAATGTTTTTATTTTAAATTTGTTTAAAACATATAAATCTTTGTCTGGTGTGATAAACTAGTACTTATATGCATCTTCGTTGCATATGGGGTCTGAAAAATAATTTTGAAGAACATAAAATATGTATGTTAATAAAAGAGGTGGTTGTTTGGTGTCTCATTTCAGATATAAAGGAAATTTAGCACAGGAAAGCGCATCAGGTAGAGATATAGGTTATAGTGTCATTGCTCCAGATAGAAAGGAAATTTAGCACAGGAAAGCGCATTTGGTCAAAATGTTCAACAGTTGGAAATTTTATACCTGACACAACATTAGTTGGAAATTTAACACCAACATGAGGTTGAACGTGTTTTCGTAGTTTGCTTTTCCAATGAGCAATTAGTGGGGAATTTGTTGTTTTTAGACCAATAGTGATACCTGCTTTTTGGTCAAAATGTTTTGACTGAAATGACCTTCAATTGGAAATGTTCCAACCTTATAGGCCCGGGGCTGTCAGATCGGAAATTTAAAACAATTGAAGAGTTTGAGGCCAGCTAGTCTAGATGCTAGGATTTTGCAGTTTTGAGGTTCAGATTTAAAAATGTTCTCACAGGAGGTGTCAGGTTGCTACGTTTTCAGATTTTTTGCAGCTATCGACCAGGAAAGAGATTGCGCGCAAATAAACAGACACGAGAGTCGAAAATACATTGACAGACGACGGCTACCGCGCGGTAGATAGCATTTTTCATTCACTTAGAGACCAAAATAATTCTTTAAAATGTACTTTTATTTCCATGAACTAGTAAATTAGACAGTTGTTGTCGAATATCGCACGATAAACTTGTCCTTGTCTTTGTTCGCCGAAAAGTTGAAAACGTAGTAACCTATTAACCCTTTCTGTCCTATACTAGGCCGATGGGTCCTGGTCCCTCCCCGATGGCCAGTCAAAAACTGCTAATATTTTGGTTTTAATCGAGGCCTGAATCTGCCTGGAGTTAGACCTCTAACTGGTACGATGGCGTATGCCCGGTGGGCCCTCTTGTCCCTATTAATTTAAAGGCCCGCTTAATGTTCGAATCTCCAGATCACACAACATATTCCATAGTATATATACCATTTGTCAGAGGAAGCTCCAAAACATTGTATTATCAACTTATCTGGTCGAATAAACTGTGAAAATGTTGTTTTTGTCAAGGTACCGACGTGTGTTCTGTACTTGCGATCTGGTCTGTACTGCCAGTCTATTATTCGGCAGAATATATACCGGTATATGTTTATTTTCATCTTCCAAATGGTATATACAATGGATTATGTTAAATATATTATGTGATCTGTGCATTCGAAAATTAAGTGGGTCTTTAAAATAAAATATTGTTTGGAATTTTCAAGCCGGGAGGGGACGACAATGACATTACGCACAAAGTTGGGATTTTTGCCTGGTTCAAGGGGCGAGGGTGCAGTTGGAAACTCCAATATGGACATCCATCAACGGAGAACCTCTAGCCTACGTTCGGGGATTGAAATTGTCTCAACTTCAAGAGTTATAAAAGTGTGTTTTTATATAGATTGTGGAATTTGTATTTAATTTTAGCTGAACGTTCAGCGTACATCGATTTCCCATTTCCAATTGAACTATATCTCAGCTATGTGTACGTACATGTATAGGATTATCTGTATTTTGATCAGCTATATAGTGCATGATCATCTACTTTGACTTATCGATCATCATGATCATGTTACAATTTGGTATCCTTATTCAAAACATATATCGTGTATTTAGTGACAGACGTGTGAAATTCTTTATTTCGTTTCTCATCACCTAGACACATATGCTAAATACATGGGTATAGAGACATAGTGGTAACCACACAACGAGGAACGAAGAATATAATTTTTACGAGCATAAGGCGACGCACCGACAGGTGCCCGCATATGACATAAGCGACACATTCCGATACTTCCTCTTTCTATTTGGGGCGTGGCTATTTTTAGCAACGTAATGAGGGCATATAAGCGGCCATATTTTCATTTCACCGATAAACAGATCATTTGAGGCGGTAGTACAAGTTGTGATTTTAGTTGATTATTGTTGCTATTCGACGCTAGAAGGATCGATAGTTGACACATAAAATGCAAGCAATCAAATGTGTGGTGGTCGGAGACGGGTAAGAAATATATCATGACTTATATCTAGCGATTTGTTGTCAGAATTAGGAGGGTCGCGTCTCATTTCTAGTTTTTGATCGGAAGTGAATCATTTTGACAGGTCGGCATCTTGACAAGTGATGTTCATCAAACTCATCCTAATCGATAGAGACATTAAATATTAATTTACATTCTTGTGATTGTTTCAATGAATCACCCCCGTGATCCATTACAATTCCATGTTATTTTATTACTCGTTTTGGCCTTGTGGTTTGAAAAAAAAGTTGGAAACTTTCATTTTATTTTTACTTCCTCAATTTTGATTTCATAATAATGGATATGATCATCTATATATGATAGATATATCAAAATGGGTGGAGACACTCAATAAGATGTGTTCATTGCTTCATATATGCATGGACAGTTTATAATTTCTCATCAAAAAGGCTGATAAGATTTTATTTAGTTGCTATAAGTCGTACACCGGCCGGGTATGGTACACAATCAAAATGAGCTAATTTAATAGCTCATAATCATCTGTGTTAGCTTGATTGAGCTAAATTTTTAAGGTGATTTTCACACATTTTGTACATTTGAATCGTTCAACTAAAAATTGCAGATAAAGCCAGGGACGCCGGAAGAACCAAAGGGCACAGGGGGCAAACCAGTCAGGAGGGCACTTTTCGGGTACCCACTGGACTCTCCTGGGCCAGGGCAAGGGGGCAAGTGCCCCTGCATGCCCCCTTCTCCGGCGTTCCTGGATAAAGCTTACTTTCATTTATAGTTAGAACTCATTCCTTAATTTAAAGGAATATGATCCTGAAAATTTTTTAGTATTTTCTTTCAATATACCGATAATATATACATAAAATGTCCATTATGCGCATGTAATCTAATATTTGGCCGCTAATCGTTATTTTTATAACGATTAAAAAAAATTCCGAAGTTAGCCGAAGATTTTGTGTTGTAGACGAGTCACGTGATCATCGGCCACATCACATGATTGTCACGTGTAAACAGAAGCATAGTCACATGATCTACCACGTGGTAACTCATTGATATTACACGATACCATAAGTTTGCACGCGCAAAGCGATCATGAATTCCATCGCGGCTTTTGACGTTTGTCGCATAATGGGAGAACACTGCGAATGCATATACATCGTGTTCTCACAATTAAACGTCTTTAGTGTGTTATTATTATATGTATCGCGATGTGTTGTTATTATAAAGCCATGCCGCATTTACGTAGGATCTGGACACTGGAATGTTTACGATATGATAATTGTCTATTAGTATTAACTGTGCAAGTCTTCGCATATATGCAATCTTTATATGAATAAATAATATAATATGACTATTCCGGTAACGAAAAAAAAGAGAAACACGAGCACATGTTTATATAGATAACTGACCGTAAAACCGAAATAATATACGATAATTTATTTATACATCGTGATAGAATATACTTATTAATATATCAAAGTCTTCATCTGTGATTTATTTTACAGTGAACGCTCTTTATTTAGTCATGGTAAGGGAAAATTGGGACTCGACTTAGAACAGTTGTCATCGTGATTATTTGCTGTTTACACCAATACACGTAAATACATGCACACGAACTTGCGATATACATGCTTTATATATCCGTCAAAGTCGTAGCAATTTCCGGTTTATTAAACTCTTTTTATTCGCACCATATAAGGAATACTCTTAACATGGAACGCTCTTTATTGAGTCATAGTGACGGAAAATGGGGACTCGAGTTGTCATCGTGAATACTTTACTAAATTATTCATCAATATACACCCCCACTTTAACTGCAATGGTATGTATTCGTAACCATGACTGACTCGTCAAATGAAACGCTCTTTATTTGGTATATGTATTGGCTTTTTAGCGATAGTTTCGATTGGATATACTCACGACTGGAAGCTCCGGCAAATTTATATTCTTTACGGGAGTTGACGTTTTTCTTGGGATGGCATTCTCGTCGGTGGTCCATTTGTTTAACGTGGGGGTTGCATTTCCTCTGAGTTGTCGTCGGTAGCCACTGTTCCGGCCAAGTGTATTCGCATTGTGCTCAAAACACATTTGGACGGAACAAATTCAGGACTATTTCGTTGGCAACTACTTCAATAGTTTCTGATTTTGAGTAACGGGTTTCCCACAGAAATCCCACCAAATGTCACGTAAACGAACGTCGTTTGGAAATGAATGCAGAATTATACCTAATTGAGAGTCACTATACCGGCCGAAAACACTGCATTTATTTGGCATTGTCACGAATTAATTGTAAATACAGGACAATCGGGGCATATATATGGAAATTTAAAACAACATCGTGAACACGCACCCGAATATAGTTCACATGTCGGCTCGTGTTTTTATAAGCTTTATTTTTGTCACGAAAGTGTTACCTATCCCGCTCAATCGGCCTTCTATATTTCTTGTTAAAACAATAACTTTCCAAGCAGCACTTATGACAAATCACAAGTGAAGATAACTCACCGGGCGTTGAAAATTCACCACGTGTACACAATGTTATTGACATGCCATGCCCCGCAGTAATTCCATTACACTCACGCGCTTGATTCCGCATTTTCCATCGCCACTCATATGACGTCATATAGGTAGACACAATTAACTCTGACTCCGATTCCGTGTTTTTAGTTAGTTTACTCATTTGACGTCATATGAGGATTTGCGAAGGAGATAGCCGACAACCGGTGGGGGTATTATTTATTTATTTCTAGGCTTATTTATTACGCGATTGTTATGGGACTTGGATCATTGTGATCACAATAGGGGTGGGTTTCCGAAAGTGTTTTGTTGTTTCATCAGGATAGCAATCCTTTAATAAATAACTATTTTAAATTCAATATATGATTTTCACTCTCTCAGAGTTGTACAATGTCATGCAGGTTGATCAATTTACACTGGAGGGGGGGGGGGGGGTCGGACCACAATGGAATTAAGCAGACCTCAGGTGGCTCTAAAAATGTGCATTCCTCCCGATGACACATAATAATTGTTTTATGATTCCATAAATCTCAGAAGTGTTTTAATAACAACATGTAGCAGTCAACTTCAAATTATTCAGTTACTACCCATTACAATTTCATTCCGATTCTTCTCAATCCTATGTGAATCTGTCCGCCGTTGTACCTGACTATCATCCTGTTAACCCCTTTACTGAGGCTGAATAGGTCGCATGTTTTCGAGCAAAAAGACACCCAGGATCTCTCAAACGTGCAAAAAGACACCCAGGATGTCCCAAACGTGCAAAAAGACACCCAGGATATCGGAGTCTCGCCAAACAATGGGGATTTAGATTAGTCGTCTGCTATATATTAATTAATATTATTATTATAATTATCTGTTTGTGATCGGAGTGAAATATCAAAGGAATTTAAATGGACATATACTGTATACCATCCGATTTGAGTCTGACTGGCAGTGCAGTTCCATAAATAGCAGACGACTAATGTAAATTCCCGTTGACTTTGAGATCCTGTGTGTCTTTTTGCACGTTTGGGACACCCTGTGTGTCTTTTTGCACATTTGAGAGATCCTGGGTGTCTTTTTGATCGAAACCATGCGACAATGACCAATTCAGCTTTACTGAGTCCTCAGGAAACATCTGTGGTCAGTATGGGCTTTCCAAGCTAAACCACCTCTTAGTCTCAGTGAGGGTTGTGGGATGGCTTCCGGGTTCAAGTGATATGCAACTTATCAAAGTATAAAGTCATTGTAATGTTATTTCTTTTTACCACGATTTATACAATCTGGATCAAGTTAGCATGTTCATTGTGATAATCAAACTATTGTAACTCTATCATTGTATATATCAGGTGTTATCAAATAAAATATTTATCTATGATCTATCTATCATGCATCCCCACACTTCATTGCAACAATTTAAAAAGCTATAGGCCAATTAACAAGTGATTTTGTGAGGAACAACTGCGACTTCCGCATATAACTTCACCAGCACTGGTACAGGTAGTTCCTTTTTGAAGTTGAAGAATATTTTGTTATAACATCTTGCCCCATTGTATGTAGTGAGAAGCTTCATTTGGGAGGCATCATTATCTCAAATTCTACCTGACAGCCATTAAGAGAATTTGACATACAAGGACACAATCAGATTTGCTGCTTCATTTATTAGTAATAGGAGGTGTGATGCTGACAACTTCCGGTCGAATTAAAACACATTTGTTGATTGTAAAACAAACTTTTGCTGTATGCTCTCTAATGCTAAGATGTGAAAATGTGTTAAGGTTGTGGGTTGTGGTACAAAAAAGACATTAAAACTGTTGTGCGTTGTTGAACATAAGTTTTTCTGTAATTTAATTTGAGGTACCCTGTAGTCGAAATAGAATTTGATAATGGATGTGATATTTCATACTACGGGTCGAACTGGCAAAATACATGTAAATTAATGAGGCTAACATATGACAAAATGAGCTAATTAGGTCCTCATTTTGCATGTCTGCCCGACCATGATGCATGTTATGTGCAGTATACAGTATAAAGACAAAAGTATGGAGGATTTCATAAATGTTTCTGAATTAAACTATTGATTAGTTTGAGTTGAGATATAATGGGGCTGTATGGAGGATTCATTACACGCACTGTTAGACACCAGGGATAAACAAATTGGAAGATTTAATTCCCTTGTGGTCCCCACAAAATTCTGCAATGTACTAGTACCTGTCGATGATTCTTAGAAAATTATTCTATGAAAATGTGCGAAAGTTTGACTGTTACACTTCAATTTACTTTCATACAAAATTAGGTCAGAACTAGAATTTCAGTTTAAGTCTTGGCATGGGCAAAGTTCTTGGTATGACTGGATGGTTTTGGCCATACAAGTACCTGCCACAGTTACATGTAAATGATAATCATGAACCTTAGACCACATTGGGAAACACTTCATGGTCATATAAAACTGGTGCAGTTAATATTGTTTTCCATATATACATTTGGTCATTGCATATTAAATTTAATTTCTTGATTTTATTCCTTCCGATGTACGGGGAATGATTCTGATTGCTATGTCAAAAATACTTATATGTAGATGCCAGAAAGTTGCAATACTTTATTCTTCTGCAAGTGTTTATGAATAAGCCTTTTTACTGGTTCGCGATTTTCAAGATGGCCGATGGTTCCATATGGTGACATTATGGTCCGATTCCTAGCTTTTTATCCAACCCACCGGTAAAAGTCGGTAAACGGTCAAAGTTGAGAAGTAGCATCCATTTCGACCATTTGTAAACATTCGACAGCTGAGTGCGAGAATGTTTTATCAACATTTTATGGCTTAATTTCATTTATTCTGAGTGCAACTACGTGTTTAAGAATTGTTTTGTGGCCATGTCATCTATAGAGTTAGGATCTGGTGACGATGCAGACATTCAGACGCCCTTTTTTGTCAACGAACTTCCCATAAGATACTGATAAATAGCGAGTTCTTGCGTTAAAAAAATAACTAAAAAACATACGTGATACATCCAATCCATCTACTGTGCGAAACCTATGTATTGTATGTATCCAGGGTGAGTGTTTAAATAGTTTTATGAAGTTCTCGCACCTGCGATACGATAACGACCTGTTGCCATTTTATTTTGGGAATTCCCAGACTGGAGTCATATGCTAAACATAGATGCTACTTGTTAACTTTGACCTCCGGAGACCAAATGGCGGATTCGGCGCGAGTAAGTGAAATCACTTATCGCTTAACTTTCAACAACATCATAATGTCTGAAGTATAATATGGTAGCCCTTGAAAGGGGAACTCCTTCCAAATCACCATGGGTGAAGTTGGTGCGTAAACTGAATTTCAGCCATTGTTACTTATCCCTGTTAACAGTCAAATTCTCCAGAACAACAAAAAAGGGGGGAAGTGACTTCTCTCAATTTGAAACCTCTACATTTGTAGTCTGAATTCTGGATACATGTATAAAAGGTTCATATATCCTGCAATTAGAATCAGACTTCATTTAATCATTTTACAATTAATTTTTGGGAATTATGACAACCAACTCTTATGCTGTCAGTTATAACCTTACTTTTATTAAACTCCACTCGCATTTGTTTGAGACGACATTTACTTTTCACTTACTTTTGATTACATGTGGTGTTCTATCTCTGACTTGAGGCTAATCTGTTTCAATACTCCTTGTCACCGAGTCGTGGCCATATTGAATGTATCCAGCCCTGTTCCGTATGTTTAGTGCTACATGTCAAAGTTCTGGAGTAGCATTCCATATATGGAATTCATGAAAATTCAAAAGCTCCATATATGGAATGCTACTCAGAAATTAGACCTGTAGCACTAAAAAAACGGAACGGGACTGAATGGGTCCAATATTGCATCAACTCAGTGACAAGCGTATTGGATGTGTTCTTTGTGATAAGCTAATTACCTTGGTCCAATTTGAGCAACATGTGAATTGATGTCCATTTTAAAGATAATATAGTTTTTCACTTTCAATTTAAATTCCGTCTTTCCATTTACTTATACATTGTATTTTGGCATTAATGTTACTTTTACTTGTACATTGTATTTTGGATTTAAAGTTACTTTTTCATTTTCTTTGCAGAGCTGTTGGTAAAACATGTTTACTTATAAGCTACACTACAAATGCCTTCCCTGGGGAATACATCCCAACAGTGTAAGTATCCTTAAATCAAGTTTACATGCAAGTCTTTCTAGAAATGCGTTCACAGTGAAATATCCCTCTACATCATATGTATTGTAGTGAGTTGATGTACAGGTACATTGTAACAACTAAATCTCGCTGTGCAGAAAAATGTCAACAAAACCCACACAGCAGTGTTGATAATCATTATTTTTATTATGTATGACAGTAAGAATGGCGTTGTGTTTTTAGGCAAATCTGAAAATAATGTGTCTGTCATTTGCAGAATCGGGCTAGCATCACCAAATTCACCCTCTGGGGACCTCATTCTGGTTAGACCTCATCTTCTGGGGAGTATCTATTGTCTCAAATTACATTGCTAGCTCACCTGAGACGAAGTCTCCTGTGGAGCTATAGTCATCACTCCTCGTCCGTCCATCCGTCCGTCAACAATTTTTTAAACATCTTCTCCTCTGAAACCATCATACCGAATTGGTTCATATTTGGTGTGGATGTTTCCTAGGTGACTCTCATTCAGATTTGTTCAAATGAGTTTACTCTTTGCACGACTAATCTTTTGGCACAGGCTACAGGTCGTACCTTTGATCAGATCATTATGAAATTATGTTGACATTGACATATAGATGGGAACGAGTCATTTTGGGGTCATTCGGCAAAAAAACATGGCCGCCGGTAGCCATCTAGGATTTTACTCTTTGTATGACTAAATCCTTTGACACAGGCTACAGGTCGTATCTTTGGTCGGATCATCATGAAATTTGTCATGGATGTTGACATGTAAATGGGAACGAGTCATTTTGGGCTCATTCGGCAAAAAAACATGGCTGCCAGCGGCCATCTTGGATTTCAAAATTCAATTGTCTGATCATGAAATTTTGTCATTTATGTTAATATTGACATACAGATGGGCACGAGTCACTTTGGGGTCATTCAGCCAAAAAACATGGCAGCCTACAGCCATCTTGGATTTTACTCTTTGCATGACCAAATCCTTTGGTACGGGCTACAGGTTGTACCTTTGGTCAGATCATCATGAAATTTTTAATGAATGTTAATATTGACATGTAGATGGGAACGAGTCATTTTGGGGTCATTCGGCCCTAAAACATGGCTGCCAGCAGCCATCTTGGATTTTACTCTTTCCATGACTAAATCCTTTGGCAAACCATACAGTCCAATTCCCTCATCCGATCTAACTTCATATTAATCTTGATATTGATTTCTAGATGGAAGTTATCAAATGTTTTTAAATTTCATTGGAAAACATAGCCATCAGCAACCATCTTACATGTTACTTTATATATCTCTTCATGTTGATAATCTAGTATTAGTACTATTGCTTAGACCTTTCAACTTTCCGCATTCCTAATTGCTCCATTGACTGTAACACATGAAATTATTCCCTTTCCAAGTTGAGCTACAGTGTCATTGACACTTTTATTAAATTTTACAGAAATGTCCACCCTGCACTTCTATTTGGCACACAAGAGTATAGCTTTCTTTAAACCACTGTGTAGGAACTGTTACATCGGAAGTCGTTCTATCGCCTGTATTGTGATGGTTCTTGACTGATTTGTTACGGTTCCTTATGATTTAAAATTATCATTTTCGGGACAAAATCACGCATACATGTAATTATAGATATATTGAATGTGTTATACTTTCCTGAATGAATAGAGGCTGCAGAAGTGCCATATTATTGAAACCTGAACTTTACATCACAATTAACTCGGAATTGGCGAGTTAACACGTAAATTATCACTGAAAATCAAGCCACGTAAACGCAATTTCTTTGTTTTTGGTGGCGTATAAAATATAAAACGCATTCTGAACACGAACACTGAGTGTAAAATTCTTCTATAAAATAGCTGAGAAAATATCCTGATAGCGGTTGATAATTTGGAACAGTAGCCTCGTAATCAACACGTTTGCGTGTTACGGTTCTATTTCAACCCAATCATGGCTGTGACGGTTCTATACATGAGATTTATTCGAACGATTTCTGCACTTTGTGCCGAATGTTGTCTGGTGTATCTGACATTTTAAACCAGATAATGACTGTAGCTTATGCCATTTACATAATACACCAGGTATATTAAGAAATAATACGATAAATACCTAATAATAATAGTAAGTGATTTTAATTGGCAGAAACCAAATTTTGAAAGTCCCGAGGGTTATAAGGCCTAAAAAATATATACGTTTGTTTCCGCTAACCCGACCGACCCTATTTTAAACCGCCGACTCTAAACTTTTTATTTTGAGTTTTTTTTTTAAATATCTAAATCTCTATTATATTGGAAGAAAACCAACAATGATATTTTTGTTGTTGGTAATTAAAACAAATTAGGCATAATTCCATTGTAATTTGTAACTATTATTAATTAATTCGTTGGAATTACCGGTAGACGAGTGTGCAAGACCTACTTCCGGTATCGTTTCGTTATGAAATTGTCAATGCGTATGAAATAACTGCGGTACGTTTTTTCATTCAAAATTTATTTGAACTTTGACAAAACAATCCGAGAATGGGTTAATCCATTAGTTATTGATGACTTCACCACTACAATATAAATACATTAACTATTTAACCACAGCATAACATTTATTTCTAGGAACATTTCATATTGGTACGTTGAATAGTGTCAAATAATGATCAAGTTTCCTATTTTCGTGGTACATATACATCGTTTTTATCATACAGTCACAATGGGCTTGATTCAGTGCAGCTTTAAACCTTCAGGTCTAACAAATATAGGGTTTCCACTTATCTAATTGAATTCAATTCAATTTTATTGAATTTAGAACAAATATTGTTTAAAAAGCAAACTTTTTTTTCAAACTTCAAAGTTAGGCCCCTCAAAAAAGATTACTTGTTTATCATAGGTTTTTTTTTCCAGGGTAGGGGCGGGAGGGACATTTGTTTTTTGTTTTGCGATCCGATAAGGTAAGTTATCGGGGGGAACGTAATATATAACTACTTTCACAAAACTCATGTTTTATTTCAATCTATTTCGGCACAAATCTAGTTCACTTCTTTTCAACAGGCAGTAGTCCTCTCCCTCTGCAAGCTGTGCATATTGGGTAAGATCTTTCATCCAATGGTTCCAGGTCGTCTTCTGTTCCACAATGTATACATATTCTATCATTACCTGCACTATACCAAGGCAATTCTATCTTGTCATGGCAAGATAGATTTCCCTTAATATAGACGGGTGGATAGTCAGTTTGACACTTTTACTTTAACAATTGCATTGACGGTCGGGGAGGGGTTGCGAACTGTCCAAGGCACCACCCCTGAACATTTCATACACTTGGATGAGACTGGTATGCTCTGGGAGTGTTGTCCCGTAAAAGGGCTTAAGAACCTTCGGCCCATCGGTGATTTGTATAATCACAAATCCCATAGTCTATAACGCGTAACAGACAAATACTTTAATTTTATAAAATGCACGGCTTGAAACTATACACAGAAACACGTGTTTCCGGGTTGGCGATTATCGCAATACGATAGGGTAACTATCACAAGTATAACGTACTCTGATAACAACTTATCGCCAAATTCATGCTTCAAACATTTTAAACACGTCATCTTCGGCTTCTTTTATTTTATTTTTATGAATAATAAATGGGGTGATAAATATGTATATAACGACAAATAGAATCAAATTATCCATTTTCCCGTGAAACTTAGGACAGGCAAGCCAGGTACAAAAATTGGTGAAATATGAGTACGAACGTCAAAGTGTTCCCCTATCGTATTGCGATAATTGCCAAC
This sequence comes from Siphonodentalium dalli, assembly GCA_032622095.1. NCBI lineage: Eukaryota > Metazoa > Mollusca > Scaphopoda > Gadilida > Siphonodentaliidae > Siphonodentalium > Siphonodentalium dalli. The sequence goes on along the minus strand of CP136065.1, from coordinate 193,408,366 downwards.
CGTGTAGTCGTTCTTTGACCGATATTGAGCTCCGCGTAAAGCATATATTGGTGTTGTGGAGATAATATAAAAAACAAAAAATAATACGCACGGGAGGAATTTTAGGGGCGGGCGCCTATGATAAACAAGTAATCTTTTTTGAGGGGCCTTATTATTATTTATTTTTTTTTTGAAATTAGAAGCTCGGTGACTCAAACCAATACACGTCCTCCCAAAGCCTCAGTAATTCATCTTAGAAGATTCCTCCTAGCTACTTAATTCAGCTTGGGCTATTTTTTTTGGACAAATGTTTACAGTCAGTTTCATATTTTTACCACAAAATTCCACCCCATACTATTATTTTGCCCCGTATGTTTTTTTAATTTTCCTAAAAATTCCACCACATACTATTATTCCGCACGTATGTTTATTGGGCACTCACGAGGATTGTTGTATGCGCAGCATGCACCGGAATACGTCTGCAAGCGCCCCCCCCCCCCCCCCCCCCCCCCCACAGTAATAATATACGGTATATATATAAGCCCACCCACCAGCCCATCCCACCACCCAGTGTCTTATGCGCCTGCGGCTATGGGAATATGCGCCGCAACCGCCCACAATAATAATATATAATGTATCTTATGCGCCATAGAGTGTCTGCAATGGCCCACAATAATAATATATATAAGCCCACCATCTCATCCCACCATGCATAGTGTCTTATGCGGAATGCTAGTGACTTCGTCCCAAAATGGCGACCTCATTCCGATTTTACGAGATCACCGACAAGTGGGACGAGGTCACCTTTTCGGGACAAAAATTGGTGGCACGAGAATGCAGTGGGACGAAGTCACTGGTCACCCTTATGCATCTGCGGCCCCGGGAATATGCACTGCAACTGCCCACAATAATGTGGGGAGTTTGATGCAGAAGTGAAACCTGCGTTACGGACATGTTATAAAACAGATAAAATGAACGTTATTGTCCCATTTTAGCTTTGTTATATCTCCCTGAGATTGTGTTTTTGTTTTATCATTATGGGCTAAACAAATTAGCAATAATATGGCCTGTAATGTCTAAAATTTCCTTAAATATGACACAGTGAATTGCATCCTGAAAAAATAAAAAGATTTAAAAAAAAAAAAACTTTTGCCTACCTACCTACCCAATTTTTTTTCAGTCCGTTAGCGGAAACAAACGTATAATTTTGTTAGGCCTAATATAATCATGCCTGCCTATATAAATAACCAATGGTAATAGAAATCTACTCGATTATGAAATTTTATTCATTTAATTAATACAGGGCCTTGATTGAAAAATCCAGGGACAATGTTTCGATGCCAGCTCTAGATATTTCTTCCTCGAAAGTCCCGCCTAAGGGACATTTACGCATGTTTGTCGCCCAGACATGAACATATCTTATGAGATCACGTTCAACTGAATCATTGATATTTTATGGCGTAGCCGCGGGATATGGGTGGTGGGGAGGGCCCGGGGCTTGGACAGGGAGGGGTGCTTAATTGGTGTCTGCCCCTAACTTTGGTCAAATTTTTCAACAATTACAAATTTCATACCTTACACTAGATTGCATGGTTGGAAATTTGAAATTGTTCCCTTAGTAACTTAGTTTGATTTTACAACAATGATTGAGGAAAGTCCCTCCTTATGTACATACACACATTTTAATAATAATGTGTTCAGTTAAAGTGTAATTGTCCGCCGCACTCATTTAAAACAATATTTTCCCAAAACATTACCTACAGGGCGGGAAACGGATATATCCGTTTCCCACTTCATGCACTTGTTATCAGCGAATGAATCTTTTATAATTAAATGTTTGCGCATAGTATGTATTCAATATATAGGCCGATCACTCGGTGAGGGGTCCAGGAAGATGTAACCTATTTCTGGCGTCACGTGGGGGTCGCGTGACGTGATTCGTGATGTTTCAAAATGTCGGCGTCTAAGCCGTAGACGCGTAGACAAGTTTTCGGTTGGTAATCACCATGGCAGGTGAATCTTGACCACTTCAGCGGAAGGACAAAGAAGCGAGAGCAATTTAAGTATACGTGTATTCCTGGACCATATATTTTGGAAATTAATTACATTCTCTTAACAGGAATCTGAGTGGCATGGCTTCACTGTCTAGAGGCTTAGAAGTTTGAACCTACCCTGAGTGATTGCCGGTCAGATTATCCTGTACAGCAGAACAAGTGCGATGAAGAAATAACGAATTATAGCACCTGACCTATATAATCAGCATCCAGCAAGCTGATGCCCAACATAAACTTCTTAAATTGCGTAATCAGAAAAATGTATGAGTGTCAACGAACTTTTAATGTCTTATTTTTTGGCTTTTTGCCGATTAAAATGCGTCTACAAAAATAGACAACATAACATACAAGACAGATAACTCTGTATATCCCATCTACGCTCACGGTTTCCGACGTCCAGCGCTATGAAATTGCACTATAGTTAATCGGCTATTGACTCATGGCAATGTTGAGCCTGCAAAATGCATTATTTTTCAAACTAGTTGGCGACTTGGTGAATTTTGAAAGGCGTAACACAGGTTATTGAATAAGCATAGGAATGCAGTGTAATTAATAGAAATTGATGACAATTGGTGCAAAATTCAACTTAATGCTTATTGTGTTGTGTTTATCTTTGGTTAAATTCACGACATGGTCAGTTTGAACCATTATCCTGCCAGATATTAGCCATAGTATTACCCGAATAAATGGGGAGAGAACCCAAACAAATATCAAAATTCACGGTTTTCTTCATTGTTATAACTCGCACAATGGAATTTTCGTTATTATTACCCTCGTTAGGCGGCTCCAAAATTGCATTTTAACTGTCAAAAAGTCGCGAAAATATATAATTTCGATCACAAGGAACCGTCACAAATCAGTCAAGAACCATCACGAACCGGCGATAGAACGACTTCCGATGTAACAGTTCCTACACAGTGCTTTAAACCAAACATGAGCGAGGCTTGTAAGACAAAATATAGTTCACATTCGGAATATGTATAAATTTGGATATTCACTGATCATTACGTAACTTTCAATCAATCTTTCAGGTTTGACAATTACTCAGCTAATGTGATGGTTGATGGCAAGCCGATCAACCTAGGACTCTGGGATACAGCGGGACAGGAGGACTACGACAGGCTCAGGCCTCTCTCATATCCACAAACAGTAAGTCTCTCTTCAATTACCAAAGGCATTTGAATGACAAGTAAAGCCAAAGAAACTTAAATGTGTGGTTGGGGTTACATGTCAGATAAAATTAGGGTCGGTAGGTACATTGTAGGCTTAAAATAAATAATTAATTTTTTTTATTTTATATTGAGATATTTTTATGGCTTTTTATATCTGCTTTTAAATTTAATGATATCATTGGGCTAAGAACAGTTTTCTTTGCTTTATACTTTTGACTGAGACATCAACAGATTTTTGGACGTTGGAATGTGTTTTTTCCAGTTTATTATTTGTTTAATACCTATATTTATGATGAATACCTTTTAATACCTATAAATGTGATGAAATATTCCAGAGATGTTACCGTAGTTGTACCACAGGAAAAATGATTGGGGTACGGGATTTTTTTTCTATGTCTTAAAACAAGTAAAATTGATTCATACAGGCACTAGGCCATGCCAATATGGATATTTTCATCTGTACAAAGTGATACCGTGAAGTTTTGTCGTAGATATTTACACAACCATTTCTTTAGTAAAATCTGTTCTACTAAAGAAGGCCTCGGGGCCAAAAACTATGCACCATAACGAGTGTTATTATTCTCATTATTTAAAGGCACAGATGGCCTTCATTGTATGTTATAATTTATAAATAACAGTTAACAAATTATGAACATTTCCTCAAGAATATATTAATGGTATAGTACAATGACAGTATGAGTGTTATATTATCCACAAAACATACTTTGTGTGAGAGATATTTGAGAAAATGCAGTTCAATTGTCATTATGTTTTTCGGGAAAAGAATGTTGGTTTCTTCATCAGCAGAGTCACGAAGTTATCTGTTGCCTTCTGGAAATCGTCGGCTAGTGTCACGAATCTTCCGCACAAATGACAACCATGTGTTCGCACAACAACATTAGCTGTACGCTGTATGCGATTTATCCTTCATCCTTCACATATCAGATATATCATAAACTCAAAGGCAATTGCCACGTAGCGACAAAAATGTTAAATAAACATAAGCTCTCTGCTATTGAGATGACATACTATTGTGTAATCTCCTTATTTAGATGTGCGTGCGTGCATAAATTCCTTATTTGGTGTGTGAAATAAATACAAACTGGATTAGTAAAATATTTTATCTCTGCCTTTCACTGCGGTGCGCCCTCTATAAACAGTGGTAAATCTTCGTCGGACTTGGCAAGCTCCGAGCGTTTGTTTGTATACACAAATTCTGTAATGTTAACCTATTTAAAAAATAAAGGCTATTATTTACTTGATATTTATGATTGGAATAAGATTAAAATCTGTCTATATTTTAATATTCTTTCTGTTTAGGGCGGGTTTAGCAGATGCGACTATTTTAACAGCAATACCCACTTTGGATGCTGCCCATATCTTGATTCCAATTAGTGAGACAAATCAAGCCTTTTGTCTCTGAATAAGACTCTGATGTCCAAATATTGAACCTTGTTTATTATTGACTTGTAAACCACTCAATCTTTATGAGATCTCAGTCAAAAAGATAAACTAAGTAAATTTCCAAATTATGTATGCATAATTTTCATATGTGAATTATTAGCAGTGTGACTGGATGTCCAAAAATAGTTGTTATGGTTCTACATTCTACATGTACCATCATGAAAACTACTTGAATACTCACTATTATTATATTCCTTTAACCATTTCTTTACAAACTGGATTCTCTTGCCCAGTTACAAAAGTATATATTGAAGTGGTCTGTTATTTATTTGGAGGGGTGCTCAGGAAAAATTAACAGGCTAACAAAAAGATAATACAATTGCAGAAGGATTCCTATTCATTGGAGGGAAATGTTTAGATAATAAGATCAACAAACGGCCTTCGGTTGTTTGTTGAATTTATTGTTTGAATATTTCAAAGAAAGTGTTAAAATGCTTGGTTGTTGAAGCCCTTTAAATGGACATGGCTCATTCGAACCTCTAAATTTTGTCTACGTAATTGTGATGGACAGATACGATAGGTGGACAAATACACAAAATATTGATATACCAGATTCATATGCTCTGGAAAAAAACTTGCCAAAGTCACAGCCATTTTCCAGCCGTTTAAATTTTTTGACCAGAAGTGAGACAAGCGCTCTTTATTTCTACCATATCAGGAATAGATTAACATGGAACGCATATTCAGTATTCAAATGGCTGTTTTTGTTTGGGACCCAAACACTGTATTCTTATTACTTCAATGCATCTTTTTGGGTTACAGAATGCTCATAGAAAGGTAGTTCATATTTATCGACCTATTTCGATTCTGGGAAAAATTTAAAGTGAATAATATTGTGTGTATTTTTGAGCGCAAACCGCCATGTGGCTTTAAATAATTATATATGTATATATATATATCTCATTTCAGGATGTCTTCTTAATCTGCTTCTCACTCATAAGTCCAGCAAGTTTCGAAAATGTTCGAGCAAAGGTAAGTTATATACATTACAAGCCACAACAATAAAATAGCCTGGTTTATGGACATTTGAGTTTTAAAAAAGTAGAAGCAGGAGGTGATAAAAACAAATTTCTGCATCACCGCCACAATAATTAAAAAATAACAGAATTGTTTATGAATTATTTTATATACATTTTACTTTTTATGAATTATTTTATATACATTTTACTTAAATTTTAAAAATAAGTTGAGGTATTTCTTCCCATAAAACTATATAAATAATGGAAAAGAATGTGAAAGCAAAAAAGAGAACGACCACATGATTCATATTTTAATCAGTGTTTTAATTAATTTTTTTACATTATTGAAGAAAAAGTTGTAGGAGTGGTTCGTAAACCAGGCTATTAAATTGATGTTACCTAAAGGTGTAATATTGCTTGATTGTTTCTCTCTCGTCAATTCTACCCCTCCCTCTCTTCAATTTCAGAAGTCCTACTTAATATTAATGTGCATGCGTATCAAATCTTCAAAATGTTCTTATGAAATTGATTTATTTCTGATATACTGGTATCCTCTCTCTTCTGTAAAATGCATCGTAAAACAATTCAACTGCTGCAGTTGCCTTTTCACAAGTCTTCACGCCCTCAATGAACAAGTTATTAAGACGAAATTGAATGTAGAGTGCTACAAAACTGATATACTGTTATCCTTTCAATTCACTGCAACTGCATCGTATAATACTTCAACATGAGCTGCTGTTATCTGCTGAAATTCCTGTCAATGGTTTATTTACGAAAGTTATGAAGGGACATGTCTTTTGCAGTGACCTGTTCACATCTCTGACAACTTTGAACCTTCCATGACTGGAGTTTCCTGAAATGTTGCTAAAACCCTGTGCAAGGGCATTCTCTTATATATGCAAGTCTCTCAAAGGGAGCCTCACATATATAAGAGAATACATTGGCCTAATAATATTTATTTTGACCTTGTAAGCCAGTGCATTCTCATATATGCCAGGCTCCCTTTGGGAGACTCGCATATACATTGTATAAAAGATTACACTGGCACAGGATCTTTGATGCTGCACAAGTGCAGCTCCCGTCATGAAAGGGTTAAAGATACCATGTCTGATTTAACACCCATATATTTCTTAGACCTCGGGGTAGAATACATTTAATTTGAGTCGAGTAACGACCCTTCAAAGCTCAGAACTATTAGACTTCAAATTTTTAAATTTATATATTTTCTCCAAATCAAATACCATACATGGTGATGCCTGGTTCAAACTGAAATTCACCAGTACATGTCATCATAAATGTAAACAAACATCTTCTTTCACATGTGATCAGCATGATATTATAATTTGTCTAATTTTAGGAATAAAACATGATAATTGAGTTGGGTATAAGTATACCTATGTACATGTATCTGCATGTCAACTATCACAAGATACTGGCGATATCAATTTTCATTGTAATTTAATTATTTCCGATCACCAAAATGTCATGTTGTCGGAACTCATGTTACGGAGTCTGCAAGGCTGACAATAATTCGAAGTGGAGAAAATAAACAGATTTAAAAAATCGAAATTTAATTCCTCGACTAAATCAAATAGCTTCTCCCCCCCCAAACCAAAGAAATAGTAATTATGGGGCTTTGAATTGGACAGGGTATCTTTAAAATTAACATATGTTCACCTATAATCCCACACATAAAAAAAAAGAGCCCGTCTGCCGGCCATAACATTTTCTAGCATGCTACTTCAACTAAACATTCTAATTTTGACATAATGTATGTCACAAATGCTAAATAGTCAGGAACTGAATCTTTCCCTAATATATCGCTTGAATCTGACTGAATAATCTTCACATTGACTTGTTTTCTTAAGAAGACTTTTTGTATGCCTCTCAACTATGAATGGAATGAGCTTGAACACAAACAGAATAAAATCTACTTCTGGAATCTTCCTGTGAATAATGATCAAGATACTTTGGGTGAGTTCTATTAACCATTTATATTCTAAATGGATTGTCCCATTCAGTTATAAAAGTGTACATTGGAACGGTCTATTATTCATTTGGATGGGTGTTCAGGTAATAAAAGTAGATGACAAGACAGAAAAAACAGATAACACAAGAGCAGAATGATTAATATTCATTGGTTGGAAATGTTCAGATGATAAGTTCAACAAATGACCTGTCAGACCATATTGTATAAAATAACACTTTTGGGTGAGAAAGGCCATCTGAGAAATCAAGGTGGGATGTTCCTTCGCATGTATCCTAGACATTCTGAGACCTATTCTACAGTATTGCCCTAAATAATTGACTCCTCAACCACAGCAGAATTATGGGTAATTTTTCAGGATTTAGTCGGAAATGTGGCTTGTTGCCATTCATCGGAAAGCTCTATATTAGAGCTTTCTGATGAATGGCATCAAGCCATATTTCCGACTAAGTCCTGAAAAATTACCCATAATTTTACTGTTGTTAATTAAGGAGTCGATTATTTAGGGCATTACTGTACTTCTCCACCATCCAAAAGTGCTCATTTGACTGGATCTCATCCCACTGATCGCGTGGGTTCACTCTAAAATATGGACATAATACTCTTTATAAAAATGTATATACATGCAAGAAACCCACAAGATCCCAAGATTGTGATCCATCTGATTTACACATGTCTGTATACGTAAATACAATATATATATACACAAAGATATATCTTATATATGAATATATATGCCACTTCTTCATAATTAGACCGGAGTTAATCTGATTCACTAGATGGGGTGGATGAGAAGACAGCACAATTTGTAGCTACGTCCACTCCAGGCAATTTGCACCCAACTCGGGGTTAGTGAGTTGTGTAATGAGCTGTATAGCCATACATATACAGCACACTAACTCTGATCTGGACAATTAAATAAAATATCTATTCTGTCACTTTAATTATCCATATCTTTATTTCACGTTTAACTGTACCTTAGTTCTATTGTATGCACTTTTGACAATTAACTATCTATCTATCTGAAAGATGCTATCTTGTTTGTTAGTGAATTTCCTACCATTTATTTCATATTGTTTCGATGTTTTAGATTTACAAAAATATCAATTTTTGTTAATAACAAAATTACTGTCATTGGTATTTATACATGTATGTTTTATATGTTGGTATTTTTGTCAGTCCGCCTGATATCTCAACCATGGGTTATCAGATCTGAATGAAGTTTAGTTTGGAGGTTCACCCTCATGCTTTCAAAAGAGGGGCGAATGAATGAATGATGTTGTTCATATTTCTATTTAGAGTTATCCTTCTTTTTTATCTAGAAACCTTTTTTTTTGTCCGATATCTCAACCATGGGTGAATGGATCTGAATGAGATTTGATATGAAGGTTTGCCATCACAACTTCTTTCAAAAGAGTGTCCAAATGATGATGTTTTTCAGTGAGTGGCTTGAGTTCAACATAATTTTTACAAGATGTATGCCAAGCATTGCCCAATCTGCTATTCGTCAGTTCATTTGTATCTTTTACATGGAAACTCGTAACTTAGTTTATGCCGTAAAGTAAATTTATATTAAATTATTAAATTTGATTTTAAGATAACATGTTAACCTGAACATTTACAGAAGACATCATCGACACCAATTAATTTTGTTATTTCAGGGTATTATGCTAATAAAGAGGTCCAGAAAGTGTTATGTGTAGGAGTGATCCTACAATTTTAAAACCACCAGGCTAATTTAAATTTGTTTTATCAAACTAATATAAATACCAAAACAAAGCAAAATTCTACATATGAAAACTGCATATGATTTTAAAACTTCATATTAAAAGAGCAAACTTTTGTTATTTCAGTGGTACCCTGAAGTCGCACACCATTGTCCAAACACTCCAATCATCCTGGTAGGGACGAAGCTCGACTTGAGAGAAGACAAAGAGACAGTGGAGAGACTGAAGGAGAAGAAGTTAGCCCCCATAACTTATCCGCAGGGTCTGGCATTGGCCAAGGAGATAATGTCAGTCAAGTACCTTGAATGTTCCGCGCTCACTCAGAAGGGGCTTAAGAATGTCTTTGACGAATCCATTAGATCGGTGCTGTGTCCGAAGCCAACCAGGAAGAAGAAAGGACCATGTGCTCTACTCTAGGCTCAAGAAATTATTTTATAAAGGAGAAGCCTTGAAATAGTGTGTGTGTTATGAGGTCCGCAGAGGGTGAATTTAATTACGCTACCCCGCACAGCGGGCTAGAATCATTAAACTCACCCTCTGGCAGCTCATTCTGCTTACGCCTTTCTGTTCAGTTTCTGTTTCCCCTAATTTGCAGAAGATAAATTGCATAATTGAGGTGACTAATGGGTGAACATCACCACTTCAACTGGGGAACTTCAGTCTGATTCTAGGTCCCCCATAGCAGTTGATTGAGGCCTCAGCAGAATGAGCTTCCCAGAGGGTGAATTTTGTGACGTTGGCCCACCATGCGAGATACCATCACTAAATTCACCCTCTGGGGACCTCGTTCTGTAAATTACAGACACACTACTTTATGGCTTAATATAATGTATACATGCCATTGATTAATTTTAACTGGCTTATGGTGGAGAAAATCCACAATAAGTACAAATTGGACACTCAATTTTCATTTAGGTTTTGTTCAGCAAACAAAATGGTTGACAAAATAAATTTAGATTCTAATACAATGGCATCTCACTATAATAGAATGACTGTAGGATATATGCATAGCCATAAGGGCCAGGGGGGCTGGGATGGCTGCAACCCCTTAAAGCGTTTTGAAAGCTAAAAAATTCGGCAATTTTCGAATGGAAAATGCAAATTGGAGATATTTCAGGTGGAAATTGTGACAAATTACAGTATTTTTCACATTTCTGCAAGAATTATACATATTAAGGTTAACTTGAATCTATTTTGTGTATATACAAAGTATATTCTACAAAATCTGTGTTACAACAAGGAATATATGATGTAAACATATTCGGGCAAAAAGTCTCAGTCTACCTAAAAATTTGGTCGGCTACGGATATATGTGTCCCTCTTTAACCCTTTTTGTGCCAAGTCCGATTTTTGTATCAACCCATATTTCCTTGATCATTTTTCAAATTTATTGATTATAATAATGTGATACATTGATGGAAAGAGCTCTAATGTATCACATTATTATAATCAATAAATTTGAAAAATGATCAAGGAAATATGGGTTGATACAAAAATCGGACTTGGCACTGAAAGGGTTAAATATAATGTCAATATTGTACTCTGTTCTAGGCTCCAGACATTATTTTATGGTTATATAGACAGAATCGTACATCATATGAATGTGCTGATGTTTATCCTATGAGTTGTGGAGCAACGTTACAATGAGATCCGTCAGGCTTGAGTTGTAACTTGCAGTGTGATAAAGTTTATTTCGTGAAATTACCACAAAGGCTGAAGTAACATAAACAACCGGAAGATAGCAATAGGCGTCTGATAAAAGATATGTTATACATGTATTACTTGCCATTTATTTTTTTTAAAGTGACACATAATGTTTACATTGGTGGAGAAAATACATAAAAAGCTAAAAATATTGTTATCAACATTTTTTAAATAATGAGGTTTAGAAAAAACCATACATATCATACATCATCCTTCTTTTGATAATAACCCTTCTATGACTGGATCTTCCAGAAATTTTGCGAAAACTCTGTGCCAATTAATTCTCTTATATCTGCAAGTCTCCCATAGGGAGCCTCACATATACAAGAGAATACATTGGCCTAAAATATTTACCTTGACATTGTCAGCCAGTTCATTCTCTTATATATGCAAGGCTCCCTGTGGGAGACTCGCATATATAACAGAATGCACTTGGCACAGGATCTTTAATGCTGCACCAGCGCAGCTCCTGTCATAAAAGGGATAAACATTTGTTTTTAAATTCATAGCTATTGAAAGCGAATAGTCATAGATTCTCGGCCTTTTTGGAGAGAGAAAAGGATCAGGCCTCAAAATATGGTGCTGGTCATTTGCAGAATGAGATCCCCAGATGGTGAATTTAGTGACGATACACTGTACAGTGGGCTAGTATCACTAAATTCATCCTCTGGGGATTCAATGCTGAAGCATGTATTTCAGAAGCAAGTATATATATATATATGTATTATATATTTTGGAAGATCTGTCTGTGTGTATGTGTGTCTGTGTGTTCGCGATGAACTCGAAAACGGCCAAGCCGATTTCGATGAAACTTCGTATGTGGGGGTATTTTCGGCCGGGGGTGGCATGGGCCTATTAATTTGTCCGTGCGACATGACCTTGACCTTGAAATCGGGTCATTTCAAGGTCAAATGCCCGAATATCACGGGATTTCGATGAAACTTGGTATGTGGGGGTACTTTCGTATGGGGAGTCTCATAAGCATATTCATTTGCCAGTGCAACGTGACCTTGACCTTGAAATCGAGTCAATTCAAGGTCAAATCTGCAATTTTGATGGGATTTCGACGAAATTTATACATAGGGTTACTTTTGTCCACTGAGTGTTTTGGACGGGTCAAATCATGACCCCAACCTGACCTTGACCTTCAAAATGATCAATTCAAGGTCAAATCGGGTAAAACCGGATGGATTTCGACGGGTACTTTTGTCCGGGCAGTGTTTTGGACGGGTCAAATCGTTACCCCACCTGACCGTGACCTTCAAAATGGTCAATTCAAGGTCCAAGCCCGGACGAAGTCGGGTTACCTTCTAGTATATATATATATATATATATATATATGATAAATTATTATAATTAATAAATACTTATTAGGGTATTTTAATGAAGTATTCAGGGCTCCATTTAAAAAACCATGAATACAAAATGTTAAACGCCAAATGTGACATATAAGCCAGCCCTTAAAATTAACAATATTTCATCCTTGTCATTGCTTTTGCATTTCATGAAATTCTATATTGGCTTCTGCAGCTTTTTCTGGGGCAATTTTTACGGCATTTCCTTTTGTTGTAGCTAACTTTGACGGCTGTATAAGCTAGACTTTTAAATGCCAAACAATGTTTGTTATTGAAACATGAACGCACTAATTAATGTTGTCTCTCTTAATTATCAATACTGTATAATATATTCTATATGAATTAAATGGACATGACTCGTTTGCACCACACAATAAATGTAAATAAAATTTGGTAAAAGGTATCTCAAATCGTACCTACGTGGAAGATTTCCGAACAAATTCATTGATATAGCACTGATAATATGCGTTTTATTTCTTATATTTTTCGATAAATTTGAGATTGTTTCGTTTAAGTGCTGGTTCAATTTATCATCAGTGGTCTCATAAAAATTTGCAACTGTAGACCGTGGGTATAAAATTTTAAGCTGCTGTCGCTCTGAAACATTTATGATACTACATAATTTTTATGGCTAAATTGATATGGTACAACCACTAAGTCAAGTGATATCTACATCTAAAATGATATGGTACAACCACTAAGTTAAGTGATATCTACATCTTCACTATTGATACGCCTGATGCAATGATTCGATTCGAGATTCGATGCGATTCGGAATCATTTGTCTGATTTGATTCGAGATGAAAATGCCCGATTTGCAGGGCCCTAGTATATTGCCCGTAGAAAGTTAGTTCAGGTATTTATCAACCTATTTCGATACCAGGAAAACTTTGAAAGCGAATATTATTAGGTGTATAAGGGGCGCGCATACCGCCATGTGGCTTTAAGATGTCTGCCTGGTGGCAAACATGTTATTTTATATACCGGTATTGGAATCTAAACAAAGAGCAAAACAGGTTCTTTTGAAAATTACCTGGAACCGTGAATAAATCTCCAAATCTTAAAACAAGGATATATAAAAGATCTCTATTGAGTCGCAATTCTATACAAAATTTATTAATAAAGTGCACTAAATTCGATTCGAGCTTTAGTGAGGCTCGAATCAAATTTAGTGGATGAGGTTAATAAATTTTGTATAGAATTGGGACAAATTTGAGACACACTTTAGCAAGGAAAAAAACATTCTCAAAATGGCTGGGGTTTAAAAAAAAATTATTATTGATTTCCTTATCACAACCAAAGAAGAAGTAAAGACAAATTCAAGAACAAATATATTTCCATTTTAAATGTGTCTTTTCATGTTGACAAAAATGTTCAATCACCCGTGTTTATCTCGGTCAACACTAAATAACCCAGCACAAATCAAATATCATACTTATATTCTAATTAACTTAATAATAAAGTTCCGGCATTGACATCGACATCATTGCACTAAGCTTAATACATGTGTGGCTTACTAAAAAATGTGAGGCCAAGTTTAGGGTCTAATTATATATGTGATAAAATAAAATATGAGATGATAATGTATGCTATATAATACTGTGATTTATGCTGTATGGTCACACCTAACTTACAGAATCATATGTTTTGTAACTTTTACATTAAAATTTCTTGCTAGACTTCGTTGTTATTCTATAAATAAGATGTGTGTTTGAGTAAACTGCCCCCCCCCAACCCAACCCCATTTATTAGACAGGAAGTGAATGAAACCTTAATTTGATTGGCGATGTCATTACATTTCCTGATAGATACTCTCTTGGGGCATTAGTAAAGTGATGGTAAAATATTAAATAACTATCTGCTATGACATACAGCTTATTTTACAATTGTTTTTATCTCAAAATTGGCTGCAAATAAAAAATGTTTAAATTCACAAAAGATTACACATAAATTTCATATTATGTTTAGAGATATTTGTCAATCATTTCATACTCGAGAATGTATGATCTATACAAAATGGGGCTTCCAAGTGTGCAGTGGAGGTGAAAAACTTACACCAACTTGCTTTGTGATGCCTATTTTGCTATCGAAAATGGTATTTCTTCTGCCTGGGATCATGTGGGGTAAGTCCATAACCGCAGTACAGGGTAAATCAATTATATTACATGCATCCATGTTTATTCTCGTATCTTATATAAACATACATGTAGGACCCTCTTGAAAAAAACTACATTTTAGCCCGATAGGTGGCCTTGCGTGCCAGAGAGCAGTCTTGTCGGCCAGAAAGGCAGCAAATCGAATGGTGTGTTTTGTGTGTGTTTTATACACAAAAAAGCTATTTGTGGCCCTGCAGAGGTATCTTATCTTTAACCTTTTATTTTCTCTACAGTGGTATCCCGAAGTGAGCCATCATTGTCCAAACACACCAATAATACTAGTAGGTACGAAGCTCGATTTGAGGGAAGACAAGGAAACTGTTGATAAACTCAAAGACAAGAAACTAGCACCTATACCATACCCACAAGGGTTGGCAATGGCGAAAGAAATTGGTGCCGTCAAGTATCTGGAATGCTCTGCCTTGACACAGAAAGGTCTGAAAATGGTGTTTGATGAAGCGATCCGAGCGGTTCTTTGTCCGAAACCGAAACCTAAGAAGAGGAAAGTGTGTGAGCTGTTATGAGGAGTGTTTGAATCTTATAATATATAATTTGGGGTGGATATATTATATATTCAGTAATGCCCTAAGTAATCGACTCTTTAACTGCAGCAGAATTATGGGTAACTTTTCAGGATTTAGTCGGAAATATGGCTTGTTGCCATTCATCGGAAAGCTCTCCCCGAGAGCTTTCCGATGAATGGCAACAAGCCATATTTCCGACTAAATCCTTAAAAGTTACCCATAATTCTGCTGTGGTTAAAGGAGTCGATTAATTAGGGCATTACTGTACTTTGTTCTCACCAACTCATATGCAATATCAGTTCAAAGGGACGTAAAGCCTTCACAGAGGATAGATATGAGAATTTATAAAAGTCTGTAAATCCATCGTCACCAAGAAGATACTTCCCAGATGAGGCCCAAGTGAATTTGGTTGTGCTAGCCCTCTGTGCAGTGTAGCATCACTAAATTCATCCTCTGGGGACCTCATTCTGCAAATGTCAGACATTCTATTTGAAAACTTGCTATTGACTATAAATAATTCTCCAATAACAAGATTTTGCATGTTGCAACCATTGTCATGTAAACAATACTGATTCAGAGATTGATCAACAAACATCGCTGTTAATAATATAATCCTAATCTTTTTTTCAAAATATTTTGCAATGCTTTCACGTTTTCCAATGGTTACTGTTATGTTTTAATTGGACTTTTAATTGGTATTTTATTGGACTAATTTGACTCTGATAGGTAACATTGCTGTAACAGTAATGTTTACATATTTTTAAACAATGGATTCGTCATATGAAATCACGTTTGAGAAGTATTAATAATGTAAATAAGAACGAAGTTAATCTATTTTTACATGCACTTGTTGGTGATAGTTATTTACAGACGTTGATGACTTTTCACATGTACCCACTGTAAAGACCTAGGAGTCCATTTATAAGCTATATTATTCTGTGGTGTATGCAGAGACACAGGGAGCAGATAGGTAGAAGGTCTCCCTCTGTAGGGTGGTGTCCCTCTATGGCCTTGGATGCTTCCAGTGCCTTTGCTTCTATGACACAATACCTGGAATGTTTAACCCTTTCGGTGCCAAGTCCGATTTTTGTATCAACCCATATTTCCTTCATCATTTTTCTCTTAGCTCTTAGAGCTCTTTCCATCAATGTATCACATTATTATAATCAATAAATTTGAATAATGATCAAGGAAATATGGGTTGATACAAAAATCGGACTTGGAACTGAAAGGGTTAATATCAGACTGAGGTGACACAAATTCAATTAGTTGCTTTACAAACCCGTCATAACTTTTTTTACCCAAATTGAAAAAAAAAATAAAAAATATTTTTTATTGACCATGGTGTTCTGAGTATGTAAGACTTTTCACTAAACCGTTCTATCAGTCATAATAACATGGGAAATTGGAAATAGTTGAAATAATAATGTTGGTTTTATTTGAATATATGAGATTTGCATTCACCAGGATTGTGTGGAATAATCGCTAATCAGTATACATGTATTAACCAATTAATCCCCTGTCGTTTGTAAATTAACTAATTAATTTGTTGTGTTACTGTCATTGGACTGATCTAAAATGCACTTCTTAATTTTTATCTCATAATTATAAGATGATGAAGATTGTTCTTTGTTGCGTGATGTGATATGATCAACCTCACCTGTTACAAGAATATTGATACACACAAAAACACGTTCTTTTAGGTTGTTGTTTTCGTGAATCCACAAAAATATTCATTTTCTCACAGTACTAAAAAGTGTGAAACAACTAGAATAGATTTTTTATCGGAAATGTCTTATGGAACTCCTTTATAAGTGTTTTATGAAATAGATTTTTTTTAGTTTGTAGATGATAAGATTATGGGACCATTTGTCGGGATTTCAATACTGGTTGAATTGGCCTCTCTAATCGTCAGGGTAATTATGATATGATTTAATGATGTTACAATGAAATCCAATATACTGCAGTCGATTTTTGATGGAAATTGTTATATTATATATATTTATAATCGAAAATATGGATATATAACAATTATTACCTTTTCGTCATCTAACCCTTTATATACTAAATGGATCCTCTCACCAAGTTATAAAAGTATGTATTGGATTGGTCTATTATTCATTTGAAGGGATGTTCAGGGTAAATGAACAGACCAAGAAGAAAATACAAGTGAAAAAGGATTCTTACCCATTGGTGGCAAATGTTAAGATAATAAGTTCAACAAACGACCTATAGTTGTTTGTTGAAAATATTATCTGAACATTTCTTAAGGGAACTACTCAAGATTGAGTATTTAGTATAGAAAGGGTAATCAATCACCAGCCAACCCAGTTGCATGTCATATGGAATGTCATTGGATAAAGCTTAAGGCCTCACACTGATAAAGTATTATAGGCTTCGCAGAGATCATTTGTTTTGTTGTTCTACTGAAGAAAATGAACTTTATTTTCTTAAAATTGATAGGACTTCTTCAAAGTCATCAGTTACTTATTAATGAAGAACCTGATATTACATTAACGCCCGTAAATCTATAAATTTCTCTGGTATTATGATGTACCTAAGATAAAAATTATAATGCACTGGTCAAATGTCCTTAAGCATTGGTCTAAATGACCTAAAGTTAAATATAGCACTAAAGAAAACTTTGATAGACTAGATTTAACAATTTCTTAAGTTTTTATGTCCCAAAAATGGCTACAGAAGGCATCTGAAGATATAGTAAAAAGAATATTTTCTTCTATATATTCTCACTAGACTTGTGAACTGTTTCTATTCTATAAAATACCAGGGCTTAAAATGTGACGAGAATCAGAATCACGATTCTTAGTTTGATTCTTGTAAAAGCAGCTGATTCACTATGGAAATGCTATATTTTGATTCTCGCAAAATTTTAAGAATTTTAACCCTTCCATGACTGGAGCTTCTTGAATTCTTGCTAAAACCCTGTACCAATGTATTCTCTTATATAATCGAATTGCCCATAGGGTGCCTCGCTTATATAAGAGAGTGCATTGGCCTATCAATATTTACCTTGATTTTGCAAGCACAGCATTCTCTTGTATATGCGAGGCTCCCTATGGGAGACTTGCATGTATAAGAGAATGCACTGACACAGGATCTTTAATGCTCCACCAGTGCAGCTCCCTTCATGAAAGGGTTAAGTTATATCAATTTGAATGGTGTCAATGATAAATGCTCGAAAGTAGACTGATGCTATGGTAAAGCTTCTACCCACAATAAACTGCATTGATGCATCGGTAAAGATACCTCATATTCCCCCGGATCTTCCTCAATTTCATCACAGAGCCCAATCTGATAGGCTGTATATGAGCCACGCCATAGGCAGATTGGCTGACTAAACAAATAGGAATCTCAGGGATTCCATTCGGTGAAATTGTCCAATACAATGTACTAAAAATATGACACCTATATTATGCACATTATGATTCTATAAATGAAGCCAGGTGTAAAATGCCATCTTCAACAATATCTTAGTGTGAAAAATGTGCATTAAAAACATTTTTGAAACAAGAATACTGAGTATTCAATATGGATTTTTCATATTAAAAGCAAGCGATAATAATGTATTGTGCAATCTCACAACATGGTGTCTATTTCTGGATGTCTGTCATCAATGATCCGAGGGGTTGAGTTTTTAGACTGACACATCAAACAGTTGATCTTCAATGTTGATATAAAACTATTTCTCAGCAGCAAATATGTATGTTTACACATATGCGATACACAGTCTCTCTCTTTCAGTGCCTTTTTATGACATTATCTCTAAGACATGTATATAGTGATGTCATGGCCTTCTCGCGTATATATGTAGCAGTGTGCTTGTTTCAACAATCATTTTGATCTGTTTGGTAACTACATGTATTTTCATAAGTACCCACCGATGATAGAGATTTCGCCAATTCACGATTACAAATTAATAGTTAGAAATATGTTGCGCTCCCTTGACCGCATATTTCCCGAAAGTACAAAAAGCTGCTTAACCCTTCCATGTCTGGAGCTTCCTGAAATTTTGCGAAAACTTTGTGCCAATGCATTCTCATATATATATATATTTGTGAGTCTCCCATAGGGAGCCTCACATATATAAGAGAATACATTGGGCTCACAATATTTACCTTGAACGTGTTTTCCAGTGCATTCTCTTATATATGCGAGGCTCCCAATGAGAGACTCCCATTTATAAGAGAATGTACTGGCACAGGATCTTTATTTCTGCACCAGCACTGCTCCCATCATCAAAGGATTAATCATGAGGAAAGCACACTAACATACTTCCATAAATTCGGTAAACAATGAAGTCTGCCTCTCGTATACTGACCAGAGCTTGATTTTCCTAACTGGACTTTTGAAAATTACACTTAGAAAAATTTAACATTCGTGAGCATCTGAGAGGCTGACTTCATCATTATCATAATTTATGGAAGATACGGCATACCTTAGTCATGACTAGTGCTGGGCGGTATATGTATAAAAATGGAGTGGTAATTCTAAAATCACACCGCAATATATCGTGTAACCGATTATTTCCACATATATTCAGTAACTACAGACAGCTTAACAAGATAGGAACCAGATCAAATCTCACAGTAACAAGATATTTCTGATTGTAATTTGGACATGAATTTTAAGTCGCTGAGCCAATGTCTGTCATACGCCATGTCAAATTCCCCACCGAATTTACTGCGATGTTTGGAAATTATCAATCATGCATAGATACGGTTGTGATAATCTTCGATTTATATATCTATTTTTATTCATATTTATATAAACTGTGACTATACTGCACCAATTGAAAGGAAAATCAACGGTAACAGTGACTGTATTGAAATATGTACAGATAATAATCGGTATACCGAAATACTGTCCAGCATTTCTCATGTCTGACGAATGATGCGGTCCACAAAATGTTTTAACCCTTCCATGACTGGAGCTTCCTGAAATTTTATGAAAATCCTGTGCCAATGCATTCTCGTTTATATGTGAATCTCCCATAGGGAGCCTTGCATATATAAGAGAGTACATTGGCCTACCAATATTTACTTTGACAAGTGCATTCTCTTATATATGCGAGTCTCACATAGGGAGCCTCACATATATAAGAGATTTGCACTGGCACAGGATCTTTAATGCTGCACCAGATCAGATCACGTCGTGAAAGGGTTAACTGCTATTTGTAATTGTGAGTTTGCGAAACGTCTGTAATTTCACTGCTGTTATTTGATTTGATAACTTATCAAGTGTAATGGTTATCTTTGCATTGTTGGTCAATATTTGATACCACTTTTTTATATTAAATTATATTAATTGTGCTCCATTCCAGACATTCAAATCAAGCCTGTCCCTTTGAACACGATGGGACGTAAAGGTTATAGAATGGTGATTATTTGAAGTATGCACAATTTGACTGGAGCTTCCTGAAATTTTGTGAAAATTCTGTTCCCATGCATTCTCTTATATATGCGAGTCTCCCTTAGTTAGCCTCGCATATATAAGAGAATGCATTAGCCTAACAATATTTACCTTGGCCTTGTAAGCCATTGCATTCTCTTATATATGTGAGGCTCTGGTTCTAAAGTAACTTTTTCAATGTTGTATGACTTGATACTTCACTCCGAGGACAGAATAGAATAAGTTCTTTGTTGCCTAGCAACAATAGAGAACTTGAGAGATGTCTCTCTTCTTACTTAATTTCCTTCACAATTAGAGACACCTTGAATTTTCCATATAATGTCGTTGGCTGTTAATATACATTTTTATATTCACCTTAAAAGTGGTAACTTGTTGGATCTTTTCAATTTATAATAGCTTTATATTACAGTACACCTATGAAAATGGATAACATTGACTAATTCAGTGAAAGAATAATATGGTCAACAAGGTTGAGGATATCTCTATGAATATTAGTGACAACTTAGTTTTATAAATTTGAAAGTAAAATTTCCTCTACTCGTGTCTGATCAGCAGTAATTAAATTCTGGAATCTTCCAATTTAATTTTTGTTAAGTCCGAAATATATATTACTAATTCCTAAACTATCCAGAATGTCATATATAATCAAATATCCCTTTTGCTCCTTCTCGTATAGCTTTAGATAACTGGGTGTTAATCGTATAAGATTGTATCAATAATGCTTCCTGCAAATTAAAGGAAGTATAGGATTTATATCGGTAATGGAGTGTTCAGACGATTGATTTGCATCCTTTATGTTGTGTCTCGGCATGTTTGTTTGAAATTAGAATCTGGGATTTGGGTTTCGCAATATCGCAGAATTTGTCTCTAACTAACTAATTGGTCTGCAATATTGCATTCATTCCAATATAGAACATTATGCAGTATAACTGCAAGCTCTGCGTTAAAATATAATGCACCTGTGTCAGGCTGATTGGACCGTAAAACACAGACAATGGAACATACCAAGGCAACTGAAGGACGCAGCACGACCGTCTCAATGCTGCTTTAAATTATGTGTGCTTGTAGTGAGAATTGAAAGACTTCATACTGTGGACAGTTCCACTCTCTTTAGTATGTATTAATATGTATAAAATGTTGAATACTGTAGAAAATTTTAATTGTATATTGTATATAATTATATTATCTATATGAAAGAAATATACAAATGCATGCAAACGTCACTCCTCACAATTGTTGAAATTGCTTCAGACATTATCATTGGCATGTTGAATTTCAGTGGGATGTAATAAGTCATTCTTCAGTCTAAGTTAACTTCAGACCCACATATCAATAGATATGATTACATGATTACTTGTCGTGGACTTTCCATTTCCCGAACCCACATCAGTAGCACCAATCAGAACTCACTATTAGTAGCATCAAGATAGAATTGCCCAATTGAAACGATGTGATGTAATTTGGGGAAAGGCCGCAAATGTTATAATAAATGAAAATTTTGCGGGAATACAATAAACTCAGGATCACTGGACATTCTCCAAATCACATACAGTAATGCCCTAAATAATCGACTCTTTAACCACCGAAGAATTATGGGTAACTTTTCAGGATTTAGTCGGAAATATGGCTTGTTGCCATTCATTGGAAAGCTCTCAGTGAGAGCTTTCCGGTGAATGGCAACAAGCCATATTTCCGACTAAACCCTGAAAAGTTACCCATAATTCTGCTGTGGTTAAGGTGTCAATTATTTAAGGCATTACTGTATCACAATTCTAACTTCCGAATGATCATGTTGATAAAGAAATGTCTAAAACACGCTCTTATTGTTATGCAATAATAAAATGCTATTATGAATCATGAAAAGTAACTAAATTCCGGTGATGTTGTTCAGCAGAAATTACATAGCCTATGTGGCATTGTCAACACTGCTATTCGACTATTTCTGCAGCATGTTTTCGGCCAGGCTATTCTTAAGAGTAGAGGGTGATGTACAATTTATTATACATTCCTCTTAATTCTCTAATTGTTGTCACGAAATTGACGATTTTATCATGGAGTCAGCTGAGCCTGCCATCAGTGCCATGGAACCGTAGACTCAATTTTGGTCAGTGTGAAGCCATGACAACTATGTTAGAAGCAATTTGGACAATTCTCCCTAACGATGTAACAATCATTCTATAGATGTATATATACTGTCTTCTCATGACATGTGCTAGGGGTCATAATGGGTGTGTTTTCTCAGCTCTATGGCATCTCAAGTGTTTTTTTTTGTTTTTTTTACATTTTATAGTTTCCTTCGAAAATTAGAGGGCTGTTGATAAGGTCTGATAATAGCTCTTTTATTCTGTTTCATCCTTATTAACCCTTTCTATACTAAATGGATTCTCCCACTCAGTTATTAAAGTATACATTTGGAATGATCTACTGTTCATATGGAGGGGTTTTCAGAAAACAATGAGTAGGCGACAGTCGACAGATAATACAAGTATAGAAAGAGTCCTATTTATTGGCGGAAATATTCACATAATAAGTTCAACAAATAGAATAGTCGTTTGTTTAACTTTTTGTCTTAACATTTCCAAAGGGAACTACTTGTCACCGAGTATTTAGTACAGAAAGGCTAACAAATTGATAATGCTTTGAGAATGAAATTAGATTAGCCTTTAATGGTATATCTGTTAACCCTTTCTTTACTAAACTAAATGGATTCTCCCATGAGTTACAAAAGTATATATTGGAATGGTCTATTATTCATCTGGAGGGTGTTAAGGAAATAAAAGCAGACAGAGAGACAAACAGAAAATGCAAGTGCATAAGGATTCCTATTCATTGCTGTGAAATGTTCAGATATAAGTTCAACATATGGTCTATGATGGATGTCTGTTTAACCTATTATCTTAACCCTTCCATGACTGGAGCTTCCTGAAATTTTGCGAAAACCCTGTGCCAATGCATTCTCTTATATAAGAGAATACGTTGGCCTAACAGTATTTACCTTGACCTTGTAAGCCAGTCCATTCTCTTATATATGCTAGGTTCCCTATGGGAGACTCGCATATACATTATAACAGAATCCACTGGCACAGGATCTTTAATGCTGCACAAGCTGAGCTCTTACATGAAAGGGTTAACATTTCTTAAAGGGATAAAGAAAGGGTTACATTTTTGTTTGAGTGTATATATATATATATATACTCTACTCCTGTAATAAATTTATAAACTCCCACTTAATTTCTTGCACAAAAGTTTTTTTTTCTGCAAATAAAAGATAAATATTTTTCTAATGTGCTTCAGTATTAGTGGACTGTATTTGCCTAACAAAATTAGGTAAATGTTTGCGTTATAGAAAAATATAGTAATATATTTTGATTCTGTTGTACATATTTCTCATTTTGTCCCTGTTTTTAAAATCTGGCAAGTCAATATCAGTCTCTATACTGAGAATATGATACATGTTCCAACTCTCCACACAACCTGACATATATTACTTAAAGGCATACAAAGTCATTGTTTCCATGGCTTAACTCTTTCACTGCCACCCCGCCACACGGATAAACTCCCCAGTGCCAAGCATTATGGGTGTAAATACAAGTATTTTATGTATATGTGGGTAATGCAATGACTATCGGGTAATTATCGGTGTATTTAGTCGAAACTTCACATGTGGGTATATATGACAATGACCTATCACCTGCCCCGACGTGGAGACCCATTCAAGGTCATAGGGGTCACGTGCCATTGGCGGCCATCTTGGATTTGCTTTAATTTATGTTTTTCGGTAAATTTTTTCAATTCATATGTGATTAAATGTTTGTTTTTTGTTCTAGTGTTCTATCCCATTAATTAATGCTTCACCAGTTAATCATATTCCGGCTACTATTCCGTATTTTTCACCGACCTCGTTCCGACAGAATTTTTGGACGCTAAACTGATCAGCAGAAAGGAGGCCGCCAAGTCAATTATGATGTTTATTTTCCACTCATATATCACATTCCACCAAAAGTTAATTTGTCAATGGTATATTCTGGCTCGGACTGTACTCATAGAACTTCAGGAGTAGCCTGACTTTGACTGACCTTTCTTCTAAATTGTCAGCGCACACCAGCACTCTACATAAAATAAATGAACCCCCGTTGTAATGCAACAAAACAATATAATTGCGACCCGTAAACCAGGTGCACCCCCGAACTCGCATAAATGCGTATTTGGCAGCGACTGGGTAACTCGCATTTATGCGAGCTTGGCATCGAAAGAGTTAAACTTGAATTGTAATATAAAAACACAAAGATTTTCCTCTGAAAGTAGAAATCTGATTGGACAGAACCACCAAATTTTCCGAATACACTGCATGTATGTACATGTAATTTCTTGGCAGTTATGACTACACATACTTTGGACTTAAAGGCCCACTTAATTTTCGAGTCGCCGATTATTTTTTGTATAGAAACTTGATATCCGGTTTTAGTAACAATCTATGCCATAAAATATGATTAAAATACTATAATTCATCACTATTTGAAACATCTGTGTCTCAGAAGATGCACACTCAGAAATAGAAAACAGCTGAAATCATAGAATGACTTCCCCCACCCTTTGGCACCCAGAATGCAACAGAATTCAAACTTTTTCAATGGAAGGGGAAGAACTCTATCTTTAATATATAGAGTTATTCCCCCTGCATTGAAAATACTACTGATTTTTACTTCAATCTTGATGAAAAACGTGTTGGCAACTCAACAAAAACAACATGTCCACAGTTTATTACAACGGATAAGTTGATAATACAATGTATTGGAGCTTCCTCTTTCAAATGGTATATAAATTTGCGTATATTTTATATAATGTAATCTGGGGGTTCGAAAATTAAGTGGGCCTTAAAATAAAGTTGATATTAATTACAGAACTGCTATATGCATATTTAGTATGCCTTTAAGGCTATAATCAAATTAATATCCTTAAAGCCTGAATAATGATTTATTATTCAATATTGACCAATTAAACTGTTTCACATTATCAAGGTCACATGGAAAAAATTATTTCCAATCAAATTATTCCTTTAATGGTACATGTAATCTCAAATATATGGCAATTTCAGCTTGCAATTGGGATAACATTTGCTTAATATGAATGTGCTATACTCTGTTATTTTATTTCTTAAGGCCTACTGTACTTCAGTGAAGGTATTCCAGAAACTATATAATTTAATTAGCAGAGTCAGATAACTTTCAATATGTTAAAATCCATGTTCATTAAATTTGATATAGCAATATGAATAGTATCTAGTGCAAAATAGTAACATGACATGATATATTGTGAAAAAAGCTGCAAGTAAGTGAAATCAAATTTCCATTGGTGTCATTGTCTGTCATCTACATGTACACTGGAGTCACCTAAATTGTGCCCTCATTGGAAATGATAGTCTTAATGACTGATATCCAGCTATGGACCTACATCTTTCTTGTGGCATTATAAATGTACCCCCTCACATTCTAACTCATTTATCTACATTAACTATTTATCATTCAGATTTGTGTTAATTTGATATGAATTTTCACTCAAATCTTTATTTTCCATGTAGTACCTCACTCATACTGAAATAAGATTAATATTATTTTTCACTATCTGGCAGTTGTAAACTGTAGATTCAGACAAGCCATCTCAAATTATGACGATTTATTACTGACAAAGTATATTTTTAGTAATGTATCATTACCATATCAATGGCATTATTCAAAAATCTTCATGATCCTCGGTATATTTCGATTTTCGTCTTCACGTATATTATATTATCAAAAACATGGAAGCAGCCATGGTCATTTTACATTTAAAGACATGTGGCTAATTTCTAGCTTAATTATCATATAATATACATGTGATCAGACACAGAGAATATGAAGATTTTTAAGCAATATTAATAGTTTGATGAAAACATATTGTGATTTATAACTTACCAGTTTTGATATAATTTCCTTTTAAGGCCATTTCCAAAAATGTTAACCGCCCATCAATCTCTGTGAAATAAGCATATACATGTCTGATTGGACCCAAATCTCTAGACTTCATTGTAACATCTGAAATCATCAGAATTTGAGGGAGCCATCTAAATGCTGAAAAACATTATTTGCAATTTTCATGGACTTTGAAAACACTTCATAGAACAACAAAACTCCAAAGTTAATATGGCTCAAGTTTAAATGTTTATATTTTGATTTGAAATAAAAATAAAATAATGAAAAATGTGGTTTAAGACTTTCATGGTGAAACAGTGAAAAATAACACTGTATAATTTTAAGTATGAGTAAGGTTTGCACATGGCTAACCAGAACACTGTTTCTAGGCTAGAACAAATTAATGGTAAGAGAAGACTTGAGGGTTATTTTCACTCTTAAGGGTGGCAGGTTTTCACACTTAAGCGTGACAATTTTTCACACTTAGTTTATAAACTTTTGTGATATGCTTTGTTATACTTGCCATTATTAATAAATGCTTTTATAGATATGACATGTTCTTTTAAAAAGGGATTGGGTTGTGAATGACCACAAATCAGAAACCTTGAGCAGGCTGCAAAATGTGGTGCTGGATATTTGCAGAAGCAGGCTAGCATCACGAAATTCATCCTCTGTGGACCTCATTCTGCATGGCCTCATCTGCTATGAGAGATCTATATAATCAGAAATGTGTTTGTGTCCAAACAATGGCGGGAGATTGTGGCTGGGTATTGTCTTTCGCCAGTCTTTCAAATTTTTTGCAAAAAGTGGGAAAGTGTATATTGAAAATGGTGTGGATTGGAAAGTACTCATACATAAAGATGTCAGAAGAGTTGGTCTTCATGACCTTATGCATCGTGCACTTTGGAACTCGTGAATTTAGTGTGGGCATTGCCAAATGTTAACAAAGAGTCCTATGGAAAACATTTAGTTCCTTCTAACATGTATTCGCAATAGTTGGCATTTCACAATAGTACTGCATTTATTGCAAATACATTCTCAGCCCCTTAACCAATTTCAGTCAAAGAAATGGTGTGGTAGGTGTCCCCCCCCCCCCCCCCCCCCTTTGTTTATCTTGTAATGTTGATTCATTGTGTGCGTCCACACAAATATCTCAGTCAGGGTTATCAAATCTCAATTAAGTTGGGTATGATTTAACATTCACCATGATGAGGACTTCCAAAGGGAAAAACATTGCAACTATGCATTATTACATATATATACTGTCATATATAAATTTCAGGATTTCCAGATCATTTAGATTTTAACTCTAGTCTCTAAATCATTTGGCCTTCTGCCATATGTGATTTGATTTAAAGTGTTAAGAAATGCAGCCATACCACAATTATAATTAAGTGACCACCTGGTATAAATTGGCACTGTGAGAAGATAACATACCAGTTACATACCACAATTGCTGGAAACTTATGTCAAAATATCTATTATGAAATGGAATTTTCTCAATGGTTAATATTAGGGGGTACACAAGTGCATGTGTTGGGCATTTCATAACTACTACACATAAGTTGTATTTATAACTTGTGCTCCAACGTCTCATCTGTATATAATATGATAGTCATAATTTTTTCTACTACCGGGATGACCATTGCAGATTTCCCCGACGAGGGGTGGCTTACCCTCCTTGACAGGGTACCACCCGTGATTAATTTACGTGCACCAATCTCAACCAGAATCAGTTCTCGACTCGCCATAAATTACAAGAAAACCATAGTCAGAAATGGTAATGCCCTGAAGATCATATTATTAGGCATATATAAATTGTTGGAGCTTTAATTAATATGTAATTTGTTTTGTATGCTTTTTTATGTGTACCCATACCATGTATGGTACACATAATGCTGACGTCCGGATCAACCATCCGTCGTTCGTCCGTCCGTCCGTCCGTCCGTCTGTCCGTCTGTCCGTAGACACTTGCTATCCGATTCATTTACTTGAATATTTTTTATCGGATCTTGTTAAAATTTTATGTGCATGTTTATGATGACACACTCCTCACCTGTATAGTTTTTGGTATCGATCGGTTGATCGGTTTAGAAATTATTAACCCTTTGCATCCGCACATAGGCATGAGCTATCCGATGCTGTAACCAAAGTATTTTTTGTCCGATTGTTTTCATATTTGATATGTAGGTTTATAATGACACACCCCTCACCTGTATAGTTTTTGGTATCGATTGGTTGATTGGTTTAGAAAATAATTAACCCTGCACACAAATGCTATCTGATGCATCTAAGTCAAACTGTTTTCTTCTGATATGCCTCATATTTCTTACCTAGGTGTTTCTTAGCACGTTTTTCATCTTTATGGTTTTTGGTATCGTTTAGTTAACCCTTTCTGCTCTTGTTTTTAAATAGAATTCCTCCAAGCTGTGTTGACTTAAATATTTTTCATCTGATCAGCACCAAATTTGGTACATATGGTCCTCACCCCGAAATACAGATCAGGTTCAAATTTGAGTTTGATCTGGTATATTTTAACAGAGTTATGGCCATTTAAAATTCAAGTAGCTGATAATCTAATTAATGCCTGCAGGCTCTGTTAGCTTAGAAGAGGAGATCTTATTACACAGCCAGTGTCTTATTGGAAATGAGTTTGGTTAGCTTGACATTAGGTAAATACCATGGCTCACAGAGTAAAATCTCTTTAGATACATAACACAGTGATAGTGCATGGTTCTCTCCTGTATGGACCAGAACACCTGATCAAACAAATCTCTCAACACTAATAAAATTTCTCTCCTGACTCTCAGACTCTATCACACACAGTGTGCTAGCATCTCTAAAAAATTGACAAGACCATGATTGATGAATCTCTGGTCCATTCTGTGTTCTGTACAAAATTAATTTAACCCCTCTGTTGAAAAAGGTTCATGACATTAGAGACTGACTTATTGTATGGGTTTCTAAATCCAATGACATGCTTTTTATAGACTTTTTGTGTTTATCAGTTATTTATTTTGGGTAAGATTAACCCCATTCTATCCGATTTTATGACTCAAATATTTCCATTGATTATGTTTATAGTTCTTGGCATAGTTTATGATAACACACACCTAACCTGCACAGTGAGGGTCATTTAGTTTATTTGCTCAAAAATATTAACATCCTCCACCAATCCTGTTGACACAATGTGATAACTAAATATTTTTCACTTGATCACTATATAAATAATTGCATCCATGTTAATGATGAAACATGCATTCTTCACCTGTATAAATTTTGGTATCGATTGAATGATTTTGATAATATATTAACAGTAACTTCAATTATATTTCCGCTGTTAGGTACATTATATCTTTCCAATGATCAGCTTAGAAGAAAATTAACCCACCCCATTCCATAGTCATACACTATGCTATTCAATGTAATGAATCTAATATTTTCAATCTGACCAATCTCATATCCTACCTCTAGCTATCTGAAAATTCTGCATAAAATCATTTTATATCCAATCATTATCAATCATTTTATATCCAGGTCTATACATCCCTCACTTGTATAGTTGGTCAGGTATTGATTAGTTTTTGAATCGGGAACTATTAACTCTTTTGTCCCATCTAAATGATCCCAAGAATTTTTAATATGCAGCTAACACAAAACATAATAAAAAAAATAACAATATTAAAAAAATCATATGTTATGTCTCACATTCCAGTGTAATAAGCAAATAACTAACTATTTTGTCTGTAACTGCTATGGTGCTTCTCTCTGACTATGGATTGAGCTTAATTAGCTTTATCACTCTATAAGACATACATGTATCTGTGTTGAAGTGACTTGATATGTTAATGAAATGGAATGCCACATCCGTGTTCCTATTCTGTTTATGTGAGCAAGGTGCCCAATAAGTCTGATTCCACTTGTGACCTTAATAGTAAGGTGTCAATTATTGAAACTTTTGCACTCGTGAAAAGGTTGGTGTAAGGATTTATTAAAATAGCTAATCGGTATCGCCAAGGTATGGGTTAAACATCTGCCGATCGTGATCGGCCTCTCGTTTTAATATGCTTTTTATGTGTACCCATACCATGTATGGTACACATAATGCCGACGTCCGGATCAACCATCCGTCATTCGTCCGTCCGTCCGTCTGTCCGTAGACACTTGCTATCCGATTCAATTACTCGAATATTTTCTATCGGATCGTGTTCAAATTTTATGTGCATGTTTATGATAACACACTCCTCACCTGTATAGTTTTTGGTATCGATCGGTTGATCGGTTTAGAAATTATTAACACTTTGCATCCGCACATGGGCATGAGCTATCCGATGCTGTAACCAAAGTATTTTTTGTCCGATTGTTTTCATATCTGATATGTAGGTTTATGATGACACACCCCTCACCTGTATAGTTTTTGGTATCCATTAGTTGATCAGTTTAGAAAATAATTAACCCTTCACACACATGCTATCCAATGCAATAAGTTAAACATATTTCTTCTGATCTGCCTCATATTTCTTACCTAGGTTTTTCTTAGCATGGTCTTCATCTGTATGGTTTTTGGTATCGTTTAGTTAACCCTTTCTGCTCTTGTTTTTAAATAGAATTAATCCAAGCTGTGTTGACTTAAATATTTTTCATCTCATCAGCACCAAATTTGGTACATATGGTCCTCACCCCAAAATACAGATCAGGTTCAAATTTGAGTTTGATCTGGTATATTTTAACATAGTTATGGCCATTTAAAATTCAAGTAGCTGATAATCTAATTAATGCATGCAGGCACTGTGGGCTAAGAAGATGAGATCTTATTACACAGCCAGTGTCTTATTGGAAATGAGTTTTGTTTAGCTTGACATTAGATAAATACCATGGCTCACAGAGTCAAATCTCTTTAGACACATATCACAGTGATAGGGGTTCTCTCCTGTATGAACCAGAACACCTGATCAAACAAATCTCTCAACACTAATAAAATTTCTCTTCTGACTCTCCGACTCTATCACACACAGTGGGCTAGCATCTTTAAAAAATTGTCAAAACCATGATTGATGTCTCTCTGGTCCATTCTGTGTTCTGTACAAAATTAAGTTAACCCCTTTGTTGAAACAGGTTCATGCCATTAGAGACTGACTTATTGTATGGGTTTCTAAATCCAATGACATGCTTTTTATAGACTTTTTGTGTTTATCAGTTCATTAGTTTGGGTAAGATTAAACCCATTCTATCCGATTTTATGACTCAAATATTTCCATTGATTATGTTTATAGTTCATGGCATAGTTTATGATAACACACCCCTAACCTGCACAGTGAGGGTCATTTGGTTTATTTGCTCAAAAATATTAACATCCTCCACCAATGCTGTTGACACAATGTGATAACTAAATATTTTTCACTTGATCACTATATAAATAATTGCATCCATGTTAATGATGAAACATTCTTCACCTGTATAAATTTTGGTATCGATTGAATGATTTTGATAATATATTAACCGTAACTTCAATTATATTTCCGCTGTTTAAATACATTATATCTTTCCAATGATCAGCTTAGAAGAAAATTAACCCACCCCATTCCATAGTCATACAGTATGCTATCCAATGTAATGAATCTAATATTTTCAATCTGACCAATCTCATATCCTACCTCTAGCTATCTGAAAATTCTGCATAAAAACATTTTATATCCAATCATTATCAATCATGTTATATCCAGGTCTATACATCCCTCACTTGTATAGTTGTTCAGATATTGATTAGTTTTTGAATCGGGAACTATTAACTCTTTTGTCCCATCTAAATGATCCCAAGAATTTTTAATATGCAGCTAACACAAAACATAAAAAGATAACAATATTAAAAAAATCATAATATGTTATGTCTCACATTCCAGTGTAATAAGCAAATAAATAACTATTTTGTCTTTAACTGCTATGGTGCTTCTCTCTGCCTATGGATTGAGTTTAATTAGCTTTATCACTCTATAAGACATATCTGTGTTGAAGTGACTTAATAGGTTGAAATGGATTGCCACATCCGTGTTCCTATTGTGTTTATGTGAGCAAGGTGTCCAATAAGTCTGATTCCACTTGTGACCTTAATAGTAAGGTGTCAATTATTGAAACTTTTGCACTCGTGAAAAGGCTGGTGTAAGGATTTATTAAAATAGCTAATCGGTATCGCCAAGGTATGGGTTAAACATCTGCCGATCGTGATCGTCCTCTCGTTTTTAATATGGTGTGTGCTTGGTGATGAAGCATGTGAAAACATTTTTAACTCGGTCGTGCCAAACTAAAGTTATGATAATAAATATGAAATATTTACACAACATGTGTCACATTTTATATGTGTTTACAAAGGGCGTATACATTCCAATTGGTTGGAAGGTTCATCGGTAAACATGCAATGCCCATTGCATTGATACAAAACGCTGATGACACCGAGAATAACACTGATTATAACTATCTGACATAGAGACATCGAATGGGAAGCCTTATCAATGGAGCTAATCGATAATAACGAGACCTTATGCATGTTACCCCCTCACTCGTTATGCGATAATAGTGTATGCAATAACATGTATCCCCTCCCTCATTGTGCGATGACAGTGATGTTATTCTTCTGCTTGTTAGCCCCACAATAAAAACAAGTATGCAATGAATCCGGTACGTTTTTAATCACATTTACTCCATCACCTACGACAAGGCGAAATACCGTGGTTGGCGATTATTGCATACGATAGGGGAACACTTCGATGTTCGTACTCCGATATCATCATTTGGTGTACCTCTCTTGCCTGGCCTAAATTTCACGGAAAAATGGCTAATTTCAATTTATTTGTCATTCTATTTGGTTCTATATATAGAGGATATGAAATGAGTGTTTCTCACATATGATATTTATGAAACGAGTCTAAGAATTTTCAGTTTTTTCGAGCCTTCGGCGAGAGAAAACTGAAAATTCGTGACGAGTTTCATAAATATCATATGAGAGAAACACGAATTACATATTCTATTTATCATATGACACCTATAAATTGATTATGATGTCCAAAACGCACACAAATCACTAAATAGCTATATGACATCGGCAGCAAAAGGTTAATGTGACGTCGCTTCATTGCACCGGAAGCCCAATTACACCTGGTGAACTAGCAGAAATAATATGCACGCGATAATATAGTGTGCTATTCTGTTCTCAGTTTGTGACATTATATCGTATGATTATTAGATGAATACGAATTACATATTCTATTTATCGTATAACAATGTCCAAAAATATATATTTCAAGATTATAATTGCGAGAATTTCGGCATCGCGTTGATTCGTGTATTTGACGCGCACAAATTTGACCTGCATTTAGTCAGAGATGCGGCTCGGCCCCCCGGCTGCCATTCAGCCAATCAGAACACACTTTTTGTCAAATATATTTATCACCCCATTGATTATTTCTTTTCATGAAAATAAAATGTTTAAAATTTCTTATGCATGAAAATGGCAATTAGTTGCTCCCAGAGTACGTTATATTTGTGATAGTTAAGTTACGTACCCACACGGTGTTCCCCTATCGTATTGCGATAATCGCCAACCAAACACCGTCGTCAATATACACCCTTTGATGGCGTAATAATTACTAATAAACGCTTGAGAGCTTGGCGACGCTGTGGGAGCTTGAACGCGCACTTGCTGCTCTGTGAAAATTAAGAGTTATCGTTCTTGAATACTAAAAATGGCGGCTGCGGTACGAAGCGTGGGGAGATTGTGCTGTAAAAATTTGACCTTGCTGAGAACGTCAGTACCCAGGCATGCTGTGGCAGTATTCTTGCATGGCAAAAGTTTAAATACCAACGCGGGGTTGTATTCTAACAGACATATAATCCAATCCAAGGTTTGTATAATATCTTATTTTGCAGTCGTTTGAGTCATTTTGAAATTGAATTTGACATTCACATTGCACTCAATTTGCAGACGCAGTATCCTACAAATTACAATACTAAAATAAAAACAAAATTCTAAATTTAACTTCATTAGTTTCTATAGTCGAGCTTACCTCCCACAAAAATCTCCCTGATGGCCAACTTTTTGAGGTTTTGACAGGAAACCTTATAAAAAATAGATCTAAAGCGGGGAATATTATAATTTATATTATATTAATTTATATTTCTTAGTTGTTATGTTATCTGTTCCTTAAGTTAAGTTAATAATATGATTACGTCAGTACGTATGGACAACCCAAAAACACGTACGTCCATCTATAAAATGAAAAATGTATGTTTCATAGGAGTGCCTGTATTTCTGGCCAACTTGGGATATATACGATCACGCCAGTACGTATGGACCGTAGGACGGCGACATGTCACTATGTGTCCAAAGGTTCGCTAATCCCAAGGTTCATTATACCGAAGTTTCGCCATTCCCAAGGTTCTCTATATTCCTCGATATTCAGAAGGTTTTTATAACTTTTATTTTGAAGTTTCATTCTATATTCTAAAGTTTTGAGAGGTTTCTTTATCATAAGACTCTTTTTATGAAGGAAATAACTTAAAAGTTAAAGGTACTCAATCCGATAAGACGCTGCTAAATTACTCCTTCCTTGGTTTCGGTGGGGAACAAAATATTTGATTAGTGTCGAGGAACCCACCCATCAAAGCTCAGAGTAATTAGATATCGATCTTTGCAGTTTGCTATTTTTATTGTTTCTGGGCCTGATCGTGCCAGAAGGACGAGGTCAAATGGGCGGTCTTCCAGATAAAGATGGATAACTGTAAAATCGTGGTAATAATAACTACTTGGTATTAGAGTTGTCCATCTTTTCTGGTTAAATACGCCCAGAATAGCAAACCTTCAGAATAGCGAACCTTCGATGTCTGAATAAGAACCTTTGGAATAGCGAATATGGAACCTTCGAAATAATGAACGCGATCCTGTATGAAGAGCCCATGACACGTCCATCAATAAATGTTATTGTTAATTTTGGTGCCCAGATTTCAACGAAATTTGGTGTGGTGACCCAGGGTGCCCTGGCAGAATGTATAATGGCGTTAGTTTTTCTAAATTTTGATTTAAACAAATTTAAATGAATAAAAAAAATATGAACATATGTGAATATTCAGGTACAAATAAACCTATTTGCACGAGAATATGTTGCAGCACCAGATATAGAGGAATGTGGGCCACAGTTAGACATGGGTCAGAGTGAGATATTGCCTCTAACATTTATCTAATTTCCAGACCAATATCCATGGCGCCAGTCAAGCGATATTAGCCATATAGCACATTTTACTATATTTCTTCAAAATGCAATCATCAGGTGAAGGTTGAATCTGGCCAAGCGACCAATTTTCAAGGCAAAATTATTTTAATTTAATTTTTGCAATTTTAAAGGTACTCAATCCAAATTAACCCTCGCAGATTATTATTTCCTTGACTTCGGAGGTGAAAAATATTTGATTCAAGTCGAGGAACCCACAACATCAAAGCTCATAGTGATCAGATACCGATTTTTTAAATTTATCATTTAAATTTTTTAGTGGACCAGCAAACAGCAGACGAGAATACTTTTTCTGACCAAATTGCAGATGAAGATGGATAATTCTAAAATCAACTGTTTTTTTGTGTGTGTGTCAGATGTTTGACAAATCAGCAATATTCGTTGAGCAAAAAGTTGATAAATTGCAAGTTTTTGTCAATTTTATGCTATAATTGACTGCAGTTTTTTTTAGCAATTAATCGATTCTGTCAACTGAAGCGGCATTTCAAAAAATCTTCTTGTTGTTGGAATCTGATGATATGGGGACTATTGATTCGGATTGAGGACCTTTAAGGGAAAAATATCTTTATTGGATAAATTTACATATAATACTGAATACATTTTTATGAAAACGGGTTACGTGGATGGGGCACAATGACTCAATGAGACATAATTTATGGCCTGTGGTAGGATCCAACTTCAGTAGATGATAGGCACTTCAAAAATGAATGAGGTAATTTGCCAAATGACTATTGTTTTGGGGCTGGAGTGGATAAATATTTTAGATCAAACAAACTGATGTCATTGTGCAATAGTGATATGTTTGGTGTATTTCCTATATGGTTACTACTTAGGGGTAACCCCTTCTGTGAAGTAGATGATAAGAAACAAGTATTAAGGGTGGTCCCAGCTCGAGATTGCATGCTTGTTCGTGACTTTTGTGAGCTTTTATCGTACTCTCAGATGTCTAATCATTGTGATGGTCAACAATAGTGATAGCGGAGACCTAGACTGAAATTAAAAATATTGATGGAAATTTAATTCTATTTAATTCTATTTCAATTTAATTCTATATATGTCTCTTTGCCAAAAATCTTAATGATCGTTGAGAATTTAATCTAAAATTACTAATCATGCGACACATGCTGACACTAGGGTTGCCACGACTATGAGTTTTCATAATCGACTAATCGACCGCTATAGTCGACGGTTAGTTGTCATTCTGAGGCACCCACCCGTCATCGGCCACCTAAACTCAAATTTACGCAGCGGGTAAACGCCCTCCTCATCGCTATATATTGCCGCGGACGAGAATTGTTTTAAAAATCTGTCCAGTCAATCAATGTTACCCGTGAACATGTATCGCGGTCACGGCGCCAAAACATGAAAGCATGCGGAATTGTCGCATACTTATTGAAAACGGACTATAGTTATGTTTGCAGAAAATCCCATTGTGTAGGCCTACCGATTGCGTCACCTGACACATTATTTTAGTTCTGTTATTCAAAGTGCATTCAACGCACCGTGCATATGCTTGCCATACGTGCAGTGCGGTAATGGGTTGAGGGGGTTATACGTTACCAAGTTGGAGAATGTAATGTATGTAGCACTAATAAGTGATGACACCAACTTGTTATTAACTGTCTAGTAACACTGAACATTCCATGTCCCGCGAATTTTGTGACTTTGTCAATTATTATCAATAATGGTGAACGTTTTACAATATAAAATTTGAAAAAAAAAACAAATATATAGATGAGTCCCATGCACGTCGTCCATTTTTGGATATGTTGATCGCTAATTACAGATCCATAGGAAGATAGGTTTACATTTAAACATAATATATAAACAGTGGCAAGTCTGTAACACGACATCAAAGCCACACCGAACCCTTTGAAGATGACCGCCAAACGTTGGCTGCGTTATCAAAGGAAGCCGCATCAGAAGTGGCGACAGTAGGCTACAGGCTGTCGGGTGGTAAATTGTGCTACATACACTGTTAACTTTTACTTCTAGGCATGGTATTTGCGCATAGTACTGCTTAAATACACAACCATACCCCACAGCACACCCCCCCCCCCAGTTTGGGCGATTAGTCGACGAAAGTAAATAACCGTCGACTACCACACCTGCCGAAGGTTAGTCGATTAATCGAATAATCGTGGCAAGCCTAGCTGACACTATTGGTTAATAGGCATCTGATAGTATATGAACATTTTAATAATTGCCCGGGAGGAATGGCATAGATACATAGATGTTCATGGCATGGTCTGAGAAAATGCTACTAGATTAAACATTTATATGATTGCCTCATTACTACATTAGTCATGTACATGTATAACTAGAAGGTCGTGACAGTTCAACTAAGTTGGCCTGGAATTATTATGTTTAGCATACATATTATTCCAATCCCAATGTGTCAAGTCGACAATAGCAAATACGCAGGGCTATATTTAATAATTTTTCCACAAATAGCCAGTTAGCCACTAGTTAATATATATATGTTAGCCATGCTGATCAAGCTCCCGCTTTATGCTTAAGGTTTAAATCGAGAACACAGTGTTAAAATCATGAATTATTTAATATGTGAGAATGCTAAAACTAATCACCGTGCAATATAATTATTAAATTTAACTTGATGTGTCCATCACAGGAAACAGAATTCATACACACAGATGGAAAGTTGGCCCGGAAGCATATCCTCTCACCCGTCACTGCATGAACTATGCAGTGTGCCGAGACCAAGTGGGATTGGGAGATGTTCTTCTTTTCCTTCACTCAACAAGAAGATAAATGACTCACTTTGTTAGTCACCAATTCACTGGGCTTCACATGTTTGTTACATCTGTGTGTCGAGTCTGTCGACTGTAGATGGCTAGAATTGTATTTTGACCTGAGTCACATTCACAGTGAGTGGCTGAAGTCGTTGATAACTAAATTTAGTAATCTGTAATCACTAAATTGACTAATACAATCATAATATTATTAGATTAGTAAGCCACATGAACGCTTTCACCGATTACTGCGTCCACAAGTTCCAGCTACGCGCTACGTTCAACGGTTCATGACTGAACTATACTGTGTATAGTAAATCAGTCAGCTCTAAAATGTCCATTTTCTGATTTCCTTGACCCAAGTTGAGGTTTGACATGACAGTGTTAGATATTATTATTAACAATTAAATTTACTATTTAGAGAAGTAGTTAGTAGATTGAACGATTTGCCGCTTGCAGTTGAAACTCTAAGTCTAAGTTCTAACCACTAATTTACTAAACCAGTCCAGGTGAAAACAGACTTAAAATTGAACAATAACAGAACAAGTCAAATCGCCGTGGTGAGCAGTCTGCACAGACCAGTCCACATTCCATTCCAGTGACCTTCATTTTCATATTTTTTTCAGTCACAGATTCGTAATTGAGTTTCTTTCCGACTGACTGATTTTCACTTTGAACACAGTTCACTTCAACTTCAAAACAACTTAACATTAATACCAAGTTCAGAAGTTGTTGTTGTTGACATGTTGTTGTTATTCTTCTTCTTCTTTTGACTGCTTTGACTCTAAAGTCATTCCAGTAATTGGCTCGTAGTGCTATCTTCGCTTGTGCTTTCTCGTTTGTTCTCAACGCTTACGTGCTGTGATACCGTTGTACATTTAAAATACAAGCGATAACAATAACAAGCAATTCCATTTCCAATTTGGAGAAGACTGACGGACACGAGAGCGCCACCATTTTGTAACGAAATTACGTCATCATTTCCAACGTTGCTATGGCCTGCCAGGGGACGTAATATTCTAACTGTAACGGTACGGAATCTGGCGATGTTTGCCGAATGCTATGCGCCCGCGTCAGCTAAATCCACATTAAGCATTTAATTTTGAATAAGGTTGATTTTGTTTTTCAAATTTAATAGT
Source organism: Siphonodentalium dalli (assembly GCA_032622095.1). Lineage (NCBI taxonomy): Eukaryota > Metazoa > Mollusca > Scaphopoda > Gadilida > Siphonodentaliidae > Siphonodentalium > Siphonodentalium dalli. Next base: position 193,368,737 of record CP136065.1, on the reverse strand, counting down.
GTTGCTATAGGGAGGCTGATCGAAGAAGAAAAATAAATTCGTTTTATTAATTTGACAATTCTATTCCAACATGGCGGCCACCATAGGCCCCATAGGTCTGAATCGCCCGGATGTAAAAGCAATTTTTTCATGTTGATAGGGTATAGAAATTACTGACGTCACATACGTAATACCGTAAAACAACCCTTTTGGGTTGTGATAATAATGTACTTCACTGTGGGTGAAGGTCCCAACTCGAAATTTCACGATTTAGGTGACTTTGTGAGCCGTGATTTTCTTTGCGTTTCTTACAAATTTATGGAATTTTTCCTGGGTACCTATAAATGGAATATTTATTGCGATATTGGCTCTCAAAAGTCACAGAATTTCATAAAAGCATGCATTTCGAGTCGGGACTTTCACATATTATTAAGGAAAAGATAATCATTAAGAATTATATTACCTGTGTCATTTTATCGACTTTATAAGGTTCCCTGTCAAAACTTCAAAAAGTTCCCAGGTTTTGTACTGGTGGAATATGTCATATCTATACAGGCGTTAGGCCAAAAAAAAAACATGTCTGTTTCCGATTTTCTTGAGCAAAAAAATCCAGGTAGGCAGGTAGGGATTTTTTTTTGGGGAATTTTTTTCAAAATCCATCCAAATAAAGTTTTGTTGCATCTATAATGCACCATATTCTAAAAGCAAGATTAAAGTTGGTATTCTCAATACCTTTGTATCCAGTTGCTGAAGTCTCTGACAGAAAACTAGCTTTATATCTGACAATATACCCAATTCTATCTAGATATAAATAATGATACCCGTGCCATCATCTTGACATCGCATTTTCACATGGCCGTGCGACTCTCAGAATAAACTGAAAGCTACAGGTCAACAATCTGAAAATTTTATTGCCCTGTGGTCGCCACGATTAATTGAATTAAACTGAGCATTCTGTATTAAACCACAAACTGTTGTTCCATCTGGTGACATTGTACTTTTTACGATACGTGACGTATCTCAATGACAGCACGTGCATGCCCTCAAATATAAAACACGAGTAGGGCAGTAGGCCTACAACGCACATGCATGCACACGATTATAATATAATTACGATTCTCTTTTGAATATCTATTTTTGTAATACACCTAATATTAAGGCTTGTTGTTGGTTTAACTTGGGTAATGGTATGTGCATGGATGATTTATATAATGGCACAAGGTTTGTAAAAGACCCCTCTTCCATTCCGAGTCCTTCTAATTTAACCGCCGAATCGATTCCAAAACATAGGCCTCTGGCCTCATATACAGGAGTTTTATAACGGGGCCTGCAGAATGCGTGGAAGGAAATAGTTGGTAGATAATTATGTTAAACAGATCAAAGGGTGCCGCCGAGTGAATTCATGCGACGTAATTACTACGTCTGTGACCAGAGGCTGGAACAGGGTAGCCATTGGTGAATAATTAGAGTGGTGTTTTTAAAACTGACTCACCATTGTCGCTAATTTAGTCGAGTTGTCGGGTTTCCTCGTCAATATATAGTAGTGCAGCATTTTATTATTTTTTTGTGTCAGACGATCAGAAATTTTCAGGTCGCACGAATATTTTCAGGTAGGTCGGGAAACCGGAAACAGACATGGTTTTTTTTTTGGCCTTGGCCATAGTAGAGATTCATGGCATGATCTAGCTCCAAATAAATGTATAGGGAGAAAATCCTGACACAATATAATGAAAGTGCCGACCCAAATAGTACAGGGTGGAATTTAGTCTCCCTTTAATCAACAGTTTAATATCTATTCTATAGACAGATGACTTAAATTCAACTAAAACGGGTATTACAAGACGTACATGGTTTTCTTCACAACAATCCAGCATAATAATGGACAACTTGGAACAACATTAAGAACTTTAAATATAACCTCCAATTTAAATATTGGAAAATAATAAACATACAAACCCTAAATTGGCCTAATAAGGTACGTAGGTCTAATTTGGGCTGAAAATTAGTAAATGTGCCTGCACTATTAATTGGAGCCCGAGAGTGATTGCAATCATTGCATACAATGTTGACCTATCTGTAAAAGTTGCAGAACAAACATTGTAGATGGCAGTTGTATTACAAAAACAAGAAATTTCACTGAAAATTTTCTACTTTCCGAATAGAATGGAATATGATTATTGATTGACTCAAGAAAATTTTCTACTTTCTTGATTCACTGTATTGAAACATATTGTGCTCAGACAACATTTTTAAATAGTTATCTATATATTTTCTATTCTTCCACTATAATTTATTATTACCCATTCAGCGAATAAAAGTGATGATAAGGTATTAAGTGAATCAAAAAATAATATTTGCTTCTAAATTATTATTTTTAATTAGATATTTTGCAGCAAATAATTTCAAGTTGCTTATTCTCATGGATGGTAAACTTGTAGTTGTGGTCATGTCAAGTGAGGTCCCTGATCATTAAGCCCTGATATCCCTTTCATCCATTTCTTTGCAGTTTCCTATTCTTCCCGTAAGACGATACAGTGCAGGTCCTCCTCTCAGTCCAGAGGATGTTCGGGACAGAGTAATGCTCGTTCTCAGACTTTTTGACAAAATAGACCCAGAAAAGGTAGCTACTATTATTATGTGCCATTTAAAAAAAAAATTTGGTATGTGGGTTTACAAGCACATAATACAGGTCAGGTTCGAATTTGGGTTCCGCCCACCAATTTTCACCAGATTTATGGGCCTTTGTTGAAATTACCACGTGCATATTTGGCACATCTAGCGATGCTCTTGTTTTCTTTGTTACAGATTTTTCGGGAAGACTATAGCAGGGTTTCCGCCAGGGGGAAATTAATGAGTCCGTATTGGGGAAACACATAACGCGACGGGACGACCATGGTTCGTCTTGTCGGGCGAAATTTTTGTTATTTGACACTGAAAAGAATCCATTTCCTTGCACCTGAGTGTCCCAGAAAGCAATCCAAAGCTACCGATATTATGCAAGTCGATCATTTCCGTGGGTGCATTAATTCTGTTGATGGTATCCAAATAGTTAGTCATTTAATTACGTACGTAAGATTGCCGTCTGATTGAAGACTATATAAATGAACGAGCTACGAGTTTAATGCAGTGTTTACAAATTTATAACTTACAATAAGATTCCAACAAGTATAATGAATCTAAACACTAAAAAGCATCTACGCATTGACCAATTATACCTAGCAAGGAGAATTGAATAAAATATTTCTTAGAATTTCAATAGCGTCAGTGAAACTGAAACTGACAGGATTATATATTCTGTCAATCCTAAAACTATTTGTGTGGTGTTACGCCATACTGCAGGGTTTGTCTGCAGGAGTTCTTTATAGCAGCAAAATACAAATGGTAGCAAAATCTTTCACTCGGAACGCGTACATGTAGCTTGTTCAATAGTCTGTATTAGTCCAATAACTGATGACCACAGCTATAGAACAGAGTTTTAGCCAACGTGTTATAAAATATAATTGAGTTTTTGTCGGGAAATGTGAACATGTGCGTCGTTGGTTGTGCTTGGGTACCCAGGCAGGACAACGAAACTATTATTGACCGTACTTTTACTTTATATCCATATTGGGGGGGGGGGGGGGGGGGGGGGGGGTATATTTTCGTGTTTATCCTCCATGCATGTAATATGGCTCAAATGAATGGTGTTGTCACTATGAATTCCCGCTATAAAGACCGATTTGGGACAGGTTCTGTATTATTGTGAAATAAATCACTTTGGGATTTTGTTAAGTATGCATGGCAATATACGCATAATAATCAACACACGTAGAGAATCCCATGTATTTTTCAAGAACTTCACTCCCTCGAACTCAAAACAAATGATAATACAGCAATAAGATAAATGATCAACATTGAGTAGTTTCATCCATGAAAATCCCGTGCATAACAGTCAGCAATTGGGTCTTTGATCCAATTATGTAATCGTACGATAGCACGGGGTCTTCGATCGTTAGTAGTTTCATCCATGGAATCCCATGCACAAAAATATCCGCACTCAACAGTCCGGCATTCTTTAATGTTACCGCGACATGCATTATGCTGTAAAAAAGTATCTAATGTCGCTATTTGACCCGCTCTTTCTTATTGTTTTTTTCGGGAGATGGACTGAGCCGATTTCATTTTGTCAATATTAATGAAAATAAGTGTAGATATATAGCCTGTCGACACAGACAAGACTGAATACGTTTTTAATAGCGTCATTTATTTGTGTATGAGCGGGATTTCATGCAACGACCGGTGGGGGGGGAATGGGTCCGTGGGACGGACCCGCAGCCGGCCTGGCGGAAACCCTGACTATAGAAATGAGAGGTGGTAATCTGCCTGAACATCAGACCATCACATGTGTGCTACATAAGTTGTCTGAATGATAACTTGAATAAATATTTGACAGAATTATATCAGATTTGGCACATGTTCTACATTTGAGAATGTCCTGGTCAAATTTCAATTTGGGTCCAGTTTGATTATTTTGGCAGCTACTCCCTTCTTGTCCCCGAAAAAAAAAAATTCTACTATTCAAATAGCCGGTGTCCGTCCGGTCGTCCGGAAATGGTTTCCGGATGATAACTTTAGTTTCCGTTATTAGATCAAAAGCTAATTTCATAGGTGAGTTTATCAGACCAAAATACAGGTCAAGTTCGAATATGGGTTTGCTCCGCCCATTTTTGCAGAGTTATGGCCCTTTTACGACTTAGAATCCTGTCAATTTCTGGTTTCCAGATGATAACTTTAGTTTGTGTGATCATATCTGAATCAAATTTGGTACATGAGTTTATCAGCTCGAAATACAGATAAAGTTCGAATATGGGTACGATCCACCCATTTTTGTCTGGTTGCTCTCAAATATTGAATATATAGAACAAGTTCAACTTTTTTCCAATGATTTCTTTTGACTCAAAATTTGTTTTTGACTAATAAATCATTTTTTCAGAAGCCACTTTTTCGGGGGACACTGACCGGACGGCCTTTTATTAGCTCAACTTTACTTTGTAAAGTTTGAGCTATTGCCATGGCTTTGTCGTCCGTGTGTGCGTGTGTACGGGCGGCGTCAACAATAGAGGCTACAGGTCGTACCTTTGATCGGATCATTATGAAATTTGTCATAGCTGTTGACATCAACATTTGTACCGGAATGATTCATTTTGGGGTCATACGGAAAAAAAACATGGCCGCCAGTGGCCATCTTAGATTTCAAAATTCAATCCATTAGCACGGGCTACAGGCCGTACTGTTCATCTGACGTCATGAAATTTGTCATGGATGTTAATATTGACATGTAGATGGGAACGAGTAATTTTGAGGTCATTCGGCCAAAAAACATGGCCGCCAGCAGCCATCTTCGATTTTACTCTTTGCATGACTAAATCCTTTAGCACGGGCTACAGGTCGTACCTTTAGTCAGATCGTCATAAAATTTATCATGGCTGTTGAAATTGGAATGTAGATGGGAACGAGTCATTTTGGGGTCATTCGGACAAAAAACATGGCCGCCAGCAGCCATCTTGGATTTTACTCTTTGTATGACTAAATCCTTTAGCACGGGCTACAGGTCGTACCTTTAGTCTGATAATCATGAAATTTATCATGGCTGTTGAAATTGGAATGTAGATGGGAACGAGTCATTTTGGGGTCATTCGGACAAAAAACATGGCCGCCAGTGGCCATCTTTGTTTTCAAAATTCAATCCATTAGCACGGGCCCACAGGTCGCACTGTTCGTCTGATCATCATGAAATTTGTCATGGATGTTAATATTGACATGTAGATGGGAACGGGTAATTTTGGGGTCATTCGGCCCAAAAACATGGCCGCCAGCAGCCATCTTGGATTTTACTCTTTGTATGACTAAATTCTTTAGCACGGGCTACAGGTCGTACCTTTAGTCTGATCATCATAAAATTTGTCATGGATGTTAACAATGACATGTAGATTGGAACGAGTCATTTTGGAGTCAATCGGCCAAAAAACATGGCCGCCAGCAGCCGTCTTGGATTTTACTCTTTGCATGACTAAATCCTTTAGCACGGGCTACAGGTCCTACTTTTAGTCTGATCATCATAAAATTTGTCAAGAATGTTAATAATCACATGTAGATGGGAACGAGTCATTTTGGGGTCATTCGGCCAAAAAACATGGCCGTCAGCAGCCATCTTGGATTTTACTCTTTGTATGACTAAATCCTTTAGCACGGGCTACAGGTCGTACCTTTAGTCTGATCATTATAAAATTTGTCATGGCTGTTGATATTGGAATGTAGATGGGAACGAGTCATTTTGGGGTCATTCGGACAAAAAACATGGCCGCCAGTGGCCATCTTGGATTTCAAAATTTAATCCATTAGCACGGGCCACAGGTCGTACTGATTGTCTGATCATCATGAAATTTGTCATGGATGATAATATTTACATGTAGATGGGAACGAGTAATTTTGGGGTCATTCGGCCAAAAAACATGGCCACCAGCAGCCATCTTAGATTTTACTCTTTGTATGACTAAATTCTTTATCACGGGCTGCAGGTCGTACCTTTAGTCTGATCATCATAAAATTTGTCATGGATGTTAACAATGACATGTAGATGGGAACGAGTAATTTTGGGGTCAATCGGCCAAAAAACATGGTCGCCAGCAGCCATGTTGGATTTTAGCTCTTTGTATGACTAAATCCTTTAGCACGGGCTACAGGTTGTATCTTTAGTCTGATCATCATAAAAATTTTCATGAATGTTAATAATGACATGTAGATGGGAACGAGTCATTTTGGGGTCATTCGGCCAAAAAAGATGGCCGCCAGCAGCCATCTTGGATTTTACTCTTTGTATGACTAAATCCTTTAGCACGGGCTACAGGTCGTACCTTTAGTCTGATCATCATAAAAATTTTCATGGCTGTTGAAATTGGAATGTAAATGGGAACGAGTCATTTTGGGGTCATTCGGACAAAAAACATGGCCGCCAGCGGCCATCTTGGATTTCAAAATTTAATCCATTAGCACGGGCCACAGGTCGTACTATTCGTCTGATCATCATGAAATTTGTCCTGGATGTTAATGTTGATATGTAGATGGGAACGAGTAATTTTGGGGTCAACGTGGCCGCCAGCAGCCATCTTGGATTTTACTCTTTGTATGACTAAATTCTTTAGCACGGGCTACAGGTCGTACCTTTAGTCTGATCATCATAAAATTTGTCATGGATGTTAACAATGACATGTAGATTGGAACGAGTCATTTTGGGGTCAATCGGCCAAAAAACATGGCCGCCAGCAGCCATCTTGGATTTTACTCTTTGTATGACTAAATTCTTTAGCATGGGCTACAGGTCGTACCTTTAGTCTGATCGTCATAAAATTTGTCATTGATGTTAACGATGACATGTAGATGGGAACGACTCATTTTGGGGTCATTCGGCCGAAAACATGGCCGCCAGCAGCCATCTTGGATTTTACTTTTCTCTTCATGTCTATAAACTAGTATTAGACATTCAACTTTCCACATTCCTAATCGCTCCATTGACTGTAATATATTAAATTATTCCCTTTCCAAGTTGAGCTACAGTGTCATTGACACTTTCATTCAGCCTAGAATTTGCTGAATAGTTTGGTGTCAGAATGATTACTTTATTGTAGACTGATAGTTATCTTACTTAAATTTCCCACATAAAAGTAAAATGAATCGGGGCGAACTGGTGATCCTACACTTGGATAAAGGCGAGCCTAATAATAGTGTGTTTGACATTTGCAGAATGTCCCCAGAGTAGGGGTGCCACAATTAATTGTGTAATCGATGAACCGTTGATAAAGCTGATAATCGATTACCATTTCCTTCGTCGATTAATCTGCTTTATTTATTTCGGATGTGGAAAATGCCGGGTATTGTTGAATATCGTGTTTGTTTTTCACAGTTTAATCTACAACTGAGGGGTTAACAACTTTGATCATGTATCAAAGAGATACCGACAACATGAGTACTACTAATATATGTTGCAAACAAACAGTTGGCAGTTCATTTGATGTTGCGACATGGTAACTCTTCAGGTCGTTGTATATTCTTCAACTTGGCGGCACTGCAGCTTTGAACTTATGGCGAAGTCGATGCATATTTCTACAAAAAAGGCGGCACTATGTCTTTGAAATGTGCTGACTCTCACCGTTTCCAATGAACTGAATGCAATCGCCCTTGAATCTGATTGGTCAAATGGGGAGTTGATTGACATTCTCTCGAAACCAGGGAACCTACGGCATTTTAATTAGCGATGTTCTCCGCGATGTCATTTGCAGCAAGTGTACTTTGTATAAGTATACTTAGATGTTACTAGTACAGGCTATCGATTATCGTGTGGTGACTGCTGAATGGATTTCGCTATTATCAAATACTTAACTTGTTCTGAGTCCTGAAATATGCGGGCAGGGGCCCTACTTTGTGATTACTATCCACGCTCTGGAAGTTCTGAAACTTATAGTTTCCGTAACATTAGATTCCTTTTTTTTTTAGGAACCACCGTCGGTCCGTCCTACTTTTATATTGTTTGTATGTTTGGCTATTCATAACACTGAAATTAATCGCTATGTTCTAATGAACTCACAAATATTATAAGCATGACATCACCGAGAACTGTGCTGGTATTGAATATATTGTGCTCATTAGTCATTACCGGTGGTTTATGATGCACTTTATTAACGTAAAAATTACATCAGCTGATGTCTCAAACAACCAGCGATAGCAGTTAACCAGCACCCAGCCAATAGGCCATATTACGGAATACTTCCACTGATATTAATATTAGGTACGATTAATCGATTGTAGTCAATTATTGACGACCGATTATCAACATCAATAATCGTGGCACCTCTACCCCAGAGGGAGAATTTAGTGATGCTATCCTGCACAGCGGGCTAGCATCACTAAATTCACCCTCATTCTGCTTAGGCCTCAACTTCTATTGGAGACATACATGTAGGATCAGATTGAAGCTCCCCAGTTGAAATTAGTGACCTTTACCCATTATTCACCTTGTTATGCATTTTATCTTCTATAGGGGATAAAGAAAGTGAACAGAAGGAAAAAAGTAACAAAAACAATGTTAATTTGAGACTATAGATACTTCCCAGAAGATGAGGACTAAGTAGAATGAGGTCAGCATATGGTGAATTTAGTGATGCAGCCTGCTGTGCCGGGTAGCATCACTAAATTCACCCTCTGGGGACCTCATTCTGCAAATGTAGGACATGTTTGGATAAAAGGTCACAGTGCTGAACTTTGTTAATATTGGTGCTCTGTCTCTTTCAGGCTTAAAACATGAATATTTAAAATTTACATATATGTATATTTCTTTAACTTTAATTTACTAAATACGTTTACTATTTATTCCATTCACTACAGCTCACCCCTGAATGTCATTTCATGAATGACCTGGGTCTTGACAGCTTAGACCAAGTGGAAATAATTATGGCTATTGAAGATGACTTTGGTGAGTATTTATTGTTGAAAGTTTAAAAATTTCAGAGATGGGGATCTCAAATATTTTAGGCTCTTATTGGGAACGATTTAATCTTTTTTGGTCAAAATTTTGAAATTTTGTCGTCCTACCCTACTGAACTATGTTTCGCTCTGATGTGCCTAAATTACACAAATCTAAACGCCTGAGCATGCGACTGAAAATATTGTCTAAAAGGCCAATATAAATTGCCAGATTTACGTCCAAATTTTTCAGAGAAATGGCGCTGGATGGCGACTTATTTTTTTTTATATTTTGTTCTTCCTAACATAAACGGTCATGGACAGTTCTAGATATTAAAGCAGTATCCTATCTTATATGATACAAGGTGATTTAGATTGTCCAACTCAGATCAAAATAGATTGATTAATGGGTTATTGAAATGTAATTTGATGGCTAACCCTTGGAACAAATGTCGGAACTACTGACGACTCGAATTCAATTCGAATTAGACTCAAGTTTAATTCTGTTGAAACAAACGTCACATTTAATTCAAGAAAAATGATTTCTTAAAAGGACACAAAGCATCCATGAGAGTTTTGGTCAAAACGGCTAAAATATGAAGTTACTTGGACATGTATACTGTATATTACATCAATGGAATGGTTATTCAAACATATGTAAACAATTTCTCTATATATATATCAATTCTAAAACTAGTGGAAATTATTGGTTTTATATCGCTATTTCTTAGGTATTTTTGTTGTTGTACATGATTCTATAGGTGGTATTTTGTTCTGAACTTGTCTGAAAGAAGTCAGGTCCAGTTTATATTTTATATGAAATAGTTGTGCCTTTTTAACAATTTAATAACAAGTTGAGGTCAATGCTGGGTAATACTATATTGCGTCAGTAGGCCTATCTAAAACCGCGAGGTAAAATAAACATGGTGGTCGGGGATATATACATGTAGCTAGAGGGTCTCTGTTGTGGGGGGGTGGGGGCTCATAACATTACTTAATTCAATTTGCACCCCGCCACGGCTGTTCCTTCACAGGCCTGAATGAAAGCCTATTCTGAATGGATCAGTAGACTTGTGAACATGCACTGGGCGGTATAAGATAAATTAGAGATTTGAGCCTGAAAATCTGATTATAGTTGGGCACAGTGAGAGAAAATTATGAAATTATATGAAAATTGCAAAATCCGATTGCATCTGGGCTGGCCTCAAGCTTTCCAAATGTTGGAAATTTCCAACCTGACACCCGACTAAGGTTCAACCTGGTTGGAAAATTTCCAACTGATGACCACTTAAAGGTACTCAATCTGATTTGTGGTCTCCATATTATCATCAGATTCCAACAACAACAACACTTTTTGAATTGCCACTTCTGTTATCAGAATCGATTAATTGCCCAAAAATAATATTAACCACAGTCAACCAGGACCAGGGCACAAGCTTCCCAAGTGTTTGATAATTTCCAACCTAAAATTTCCAAATCATTGCCATTTCAGTCAAAATTTTAGACCAAAAGTAGGAAAATATGCAAATGTTGGTATAAAACAACAAATTCCCCAGGGTGGGGGGGGGGGGGGGGGGGGGGGGGGGGCGTAGTAACAAATTTGCAGGAACGTATGCCGGTGTGGTGGGTGGCCCAAGGGGCAAAAAAACGTGTTTTTTACAACTTCATGCAAATTTTTTACTAAAGACCTTTTGTGCCCTTATTTGACATTTGTAACAGTTTAAAACATATTATAAGAATTTATAACTGCAAAAACACCATATTTATGATACTGGGACCTCATATGGGCCTTAGTGGAGATGACATTAAGCTATGGCATCATTGGCATGTTGCATATGGGCGGGTGAGTGAAAAATTTCCTTCCCGATACCCTTCGGAAAGAAGCTTCGAGAAATGTAAAACTGAAATAAACTTGTCTTGATGTAACTAAAGCCTAGATCATTGTGTGCATGGAAAAAGAATGAGCAACTGTCTCAAACATTAATGTGACTATCAATGGCTAGAATATAACTGTCATCACACTGTTCATCAGTGCATCAAGCCAATCAGTGAAATATTTGCATGTCTATCAACTCATGATCGGTTACTCTCACAACACCTAAAATATCCAAGTCTGGCATAGTGACTGTTTGTCATTTATTATAACAGAGGTTGTTCCAGTAGACTAACAAAAGTGTTAAGGCATAATGCTAGATAATGGGCTGGTTGACAGACTAATCGGTAAATTGTTAGAAATTATGGAATTGTGTGTATCCTGTACAATGACCTAAGTTTGTATATATAAGTAAACTTGTCCTGATGTAACTAATACCTAGATCATTGTGTGCACGGAAAAAGAGCGAGCAACTCTCAAACATAGAAATTATCTGTCATCAGTGCATCAAGCCAATCAGTGAATTATTTACATGTCTTTCAACTCAGATGATCTCTCACAAGACCGAAAGTATCCAAGTCTGGTATAGTGCTGTGACTACTTGTCATCTATCTACCGGTATATATATATAAACGAGTAAGATCTGTCCAGATTTCTCTCTCAGACCCCTGGACCGAGTTCAACCAAATTTGGTGTGGTGACTCAGGGTACCCTGGCGGATATTATAATGGTATTAATTTTTCAAAATTTTTAATTAAAAAAAAATAAAATAAAATTGGTTTTGTTAAATTGAGCAAGGAATTCACTCTTAAACAAAAATATAAAAACATTATATATAAATCAAAATTTTTCAATGACCAAATGTGCTTGAAGCGCACAAAGGGGCCACCGCTAAATGAAGGCTCTGTCTAAGATCAAAATGTGTGCGAAGTCCCACAGGTATCTCCGATGCTGAATATAGGCTCCCAAAGGGAGCCTGTTTCAGCTAGTTTAGTATAATAGAAGTAAGTTGCTCAAGTAGACTAACATAAGTGGTATGGAATATGTTAGATAATGGGCTGGTTGACAGACTAATCAGGAAATAGTTAGAAATTATGAAATTTTGTGCATTCTGCACAGTGATCTAGGTTTACAGATGATCAGCAATTTATAAATCTTTTTTTTTTCAATTAAAACAGCTTCTGAAACAGGTTAAACTGTTATTTGAACTAATTAAGATAATTTCCACTCATATGAGTGATATTAGTAGAGTTTTATGCGATTTTAGACCAATTTTAGTGAAATTTGGGAGGTGGGTGTCAACAAATTGGGGGTGGTGGGTCCCCGAAAATGCCAGATGCAAAAAAACGGCATACGTTCCTGCAAATTTTTTACTACCCCCCCCCCCCCCCCCCCCCCCCCCCCCTGAATTCCCCACTAATTAATTGTTGGAAAATCAAATTACAAGAGCAATTTCAACCAACCGTTGGCATTAAATTTACAACTAATAATGTAGTTTCCAGTATGAACTTTCAAACTGTTGAAAATTGTTATCAAAGTTGGGGATGAGACAAGCATTCTTAGTTAGTAGTGCGTCTACTCGTATTTATTGGAAACAAACGTCACAGTTTTGTACATTGGAAATCGAGTAATTGAATTTGTGTCATCGGTAGCGCGACGTTTGTTCCGAGGGTAAGGCATAGAAAAAAGTTTACATATACCGGTAAAAAGATATCCAAATAAAAACAAAATTGAGAAGGGGACTTAAATAGGATAGGGAGGTGATGTAAATGTAGCAATTTTTTTATATTGGCCTAATATTCATACCAATTCTTTCTTTTCTTTTCTTTTTTCAGCATTTGAAATACCCGACGTTGACTCTGAACGACTGATGACCCCAAAAGATATTGTACAGTATATTTGTGACAAAGAAGATATTTATGAATTGAATGTATAGCCTGTAAGTAGACTCATAAATAAGATATTTATGAGTTGAATTTATAGCCTGTAAGTAGTCTCACACAGGAATTTGACATTTGCTGAATGAGGTCCCAAGGGAGTTATTGGGAACCTCAGTCTGCTTAGGCCACAACTGCTATGGGAGACCTAGGATCACATTAAAGCTACTTAGTTGAAGTGGGTGATGTTCACCTATTACTTTAGTCACCTCGATTATGCATTTTATCTTCTGGAAATTTGGGGATATAGAAACTGAAACTGAACAGAAGGCAAAAAGTAACTAAAAACAATGTTAATTTGAGACTATAGTTACTTCCCAGAAGTTGAGGCCTAAGCAGAATTAGGTCCCCAGAGGTTTTGTGATGCTATCCCGCACAGAGGGCTATCATCACCAAATTCACCCGCTGGGGATCCCATTTTGCAAAAGCCAGACACACTAAATCCAGGCTTGTTTGGGATGATACCCTTTCCGATTTGGAGGGTACCCCTAATCTAAAATGTGTAAACAGAATTAACAAATATTTTCTGTGTTCTGAGATTTTTCCAGGAACTCGCTGAAACACATGATTTTTATTAGTACAGGGTGGGGAACCTGTCAAAATTTACTTGAAAATGGTGGCAAGATGTCTCACATCTAAGTGAACACTCACATCGAAGTGAACTTCAACGTTTTCTTCACCTGTATAATTAACTCAACCAAAAACATAGCGAATGAGCTATGTATAAATTTTTTGCAAACTCACTATGAATTCAGTCCCCCATATAAATAAGCAGTCCTCGAAATTGGCCACAGTAATAATTAACTACATGTCTACATGGCTCCAAGAATCATACCTTCATTGTGGAGCCATAGCTCCAAGACATGTACAAACGTTGTGGTTGCTCGCAGTGGGAAATGCTGTATCAACATGTGGAATCTAACATGCTACAGCATTAAATTTTAGCTGTGTGATGTTTTTTCCAAATTTCGAGGGCTGGATATGACTGTTGAGAATTTAAGTGTTCAAGTGACTCGGGTCACCATAATATCAAAGTTGTGAAATTTTGATGCCAAAATATCCTTAATAACAAATCTGTTCGATATACGTTTTTTACAGTATCCAATATTATTTGTTTGGATAGCTCATTAGTCTAAAAATGTGCTGATATCTAAATCATAGAAAGAAATAGAAGAAATGAATGTTAAAATTGCCAGACGTGATATCTCTCCTCCAGTTTTTAGCAGATTATGACTTAGTCATTTTACGGATCTACAGTAATGCTCTAAATAATCGACCCCTTAACCACAGCAGAATTATGGGTAATTTTTCAGGATTTAATCCTGAAACATTACCCATAATTCTGCTGTTAAGGGGTCGATTATTTAGAGCATTACTGTAGGAAGTTGGCAGTGATATTTGTCTGCCATTATCTCAATTCAAGGTGAAGAAAAATATCTGACAAATATATATGAGCTATTGTGACTATTGTCAGGCCGCTAGAGTGATTCATGGGGGACGAGTGCAATTACACCTGACTGCATCCGTCATTTTCAATTTGTGTTTGCTAACAGTTTCTACTGTCACTCCTGTCAAAAATGTTTATGTGCAAAGGACTGCAATCATTATAACAATATGGCAATAGTTAACCTATTATTAAAGCAATCTCCATATTAGCATTAGATCCGAGTTGGAAGGGTAGTTACTGTTCATTGTAACATTTGTATTCAAAAAGAAAAGAGAAATAACTTTCAGAGATTCTAATATTCTATGCATCACTGAAGGGTTAAAATTCACCCGCCAGATAATTTAAAGCCACATGGCAGTTTGCACTCCAAAATACTCCTTCCAATATTCACCTTTGAATTTTTCCCGGTATCGAAATAGGTTGATAAATACCTGAACTACCATAAAATATCCCAGAAAGATGCATTGAAGTCATAAAAATTACAACTTTGAACAGGATGGGTCCCGATCAAATATTGCAACATTTTTATTCATTGCAATTGTGGAATCAGAAACGGAATAACAGAAGACTTCCCGGAAAGGTATATTGCGTTATCTTAACATGAACAAATATAATAAATTTCACGCATATAAACAATGACACAAACGAATCGTTCTGAAATTTATCGTAAATTTGTTTGGAAATCTTCCCTGTAAGTTTTGAGATACCTCTTACCAAATTATGTGTACAATAGGGAATTGCCCAAAAATAATGACGGGTCTCTAGCGTTTCCTTGGTTTACTGACGCAAGCGGCATAACCCTATCTTATATCTATCATGCACTTGATACAGGACATAAATTGCCACAGAGTTCTCTTAGTGCTCTCAGAGGTGCCCGTGCTTTTGTATGCTAAAACACTGCATAAATTTCACCGTCATGACCCTTGGAAAATGTGCTATATCTCAGGCTGTCTGAAAATTTGCTTGTTGTATTCTAAGACGAGTCAGATCATATATTCAAAATTTGGGCTACATTGAACGCATGGTTGAAAAGTTATGAACGCGCCAAAAGTATAACCGAGTTACTCACACACAAACAGACTAATGGTTTTATATATATATTCTACCAAGCCATGTCCGTTTATGTGCAAAAAATCTCCTTTGGCTCCTGTGAACCATTGATACCACATGGATTCTTTATCTCATTTTCAGATGGAGTTAGAGAACCACAGTTAGAAGTTTTAAGAGACTTTTCCTCCATTGAGGACCGAGATATGCTCCACATTGTGGTTGTGACATATCGAGGATTGTTGCATGAGTTTGTTCTATTAAAATATGAAACAAATTCTGAGTTACAATGTCTGGAAAGGACCAGAGGATTTTCTTGATCATATTCCATCCCGCTGCTTGTTGTCCTGAAATGAAGATATCTGCGGGTGCTACATAAAATGTGTGAAGAATGTTATGATTCGGGAGATAACTTATTACAGAGAATGTTGAAACAATAAATGTTTGACCAGAGTTAAGGTTCTGTATTCAGTCAGTCTATTTACTCTGTTAATAAAGCCTTTCATGACGGGAGCTGTGCAGGTGCAGCATTAAAGATCCTGTTCCAATGCATGCTCTTATATACACAAGTCTCCCACAGGGAGTATCACATATATAAGAGAATACACTGGCTTACAAGGTCAAGGTAAATATTGTTAGGCCAATGTATTCTCTTATAACCCTTTACCCAACAAACCGGCCAAAACCGGCCAAATAAAGCTTCAACAGCCTAAAATATCTTCGGTCTGTCTCAATAGAACCATACAAATATGGATATCATTGGAACCGGCTCCTTGACCACATTGTGATAGTTACAGTTATGCCCTGTGCCAATGCATTCTCTTATATATGCGAGTCGACCATAGGTCGCCTCGCATATATAAGAGAATGCATTGGCCTAAAAAAAATCTTTTTTTAACACTTTTTACCATTTTTATGTGTACCCATACCATGTATGGTACACATAATGCCGACGTCCGGATCAACCATCCGTCGTTCGTCCGTCCGTCCGTCCGTCCGTCCGTCTGTCCATCTGTCCGTAGACACTTGCTTTCCGATTCAATTACTTGAATATTTTTTATCGGATCGTGTTAAAATTTTATGTGCATGTTTATGATAACACACTCCTCACCTGTATAGTTTTTGGTATCGATCAGTTGATCGGTTTAGAAATTATTAACACTTTGCATCCGCACATAGGCATGAGCCATCCGATGCTGTAACCAAAGTACTTTTTGTCCGATTGTTTTCATATTTGATATGTAGGTTTATAATGACACACCCCTCACCTGTATAGTTTTTGGTATCGATCGGTTGATCGGTTTGGAAAAAAATTAACCCTGCACACAAATGCTATCTGATGCATCTAAGTCAAACAATTTTCTTCTGATATGCCTCATATTTCTTACCTAGGTTTTTCTTAGCACGTTCTTTATCTGTATGGTTTTTGGTATCGTTTAGTTAACCCTTTCTGCTCTTGTTTTTAAATAGACTTAATCCAAGCTGTGTTAACTTAAATATTTTTCTTCTGATCAGCACCAAATTTGGTACATATGGTCCTCACCCCAAAATACAGATCAGGTTCAAATTTGAGTTTGATCTGGTATATTTTAACAGAGTTATGGCCATTTAAAATTCAAGTAGCTTATAATCTAATTAATGCCTGCAGGCTGTCAGCTTAGCAGAGGAGATCTTATTACACAGCCAGTGTCTTATTGGAAATGAGTTTCTCTTTAGCTTCACATTAGATAAATACCATGGCTCACAGAGTGTTTAGGGGTTCTCCTTAGCCAATGCTAGTTGGAGACAGACAAATAACACTAAGTGAATAATTGAGCTCATCTCTGGAGAAGCTTGTCACAGCATCTGGGCTGTGTGCAGTGTTTGTTTATTTAAGTCTCACATTCCTATAATCTGATCTCAAGCCTCACTCTACTGCATAAATAAAATGAATATGACAGTGATGGCCAGAGGTCTGCTGTCTATATAGTCTTCATGACATTAGGGACTGGCTTGTTGTGTGGGTTTTGCTAAATCCAATGACATGCTTTTTATAGACTTTTTTGTGTTTATCAGTTCATTAGTTTGGATAAGATTAACCCTATTCTATCCGATTTCATAACTCAAATATTTCCATTTATTTTATTTATAGTTCTTGGCATAGTTTATGATAACACACCCCTAACCTGCATATTGAGAGTCATATGGTTGATTTGCTTAAAAATATTAACATCTCCACCAATCCTGTTGACACAATGTGATACTAGTAACTAGATATACTTTACATGATCACTATATATAATTGCATCCATGTTGATGCATTCTTCACTTGTTTAGATTTTGGGATCGATTGGTTTGATAAAATTAACCATAAATTATATTTCCGCTGTTACATAAATTACATCTTTCCAATGTTCAGCTTCGAAGAAAATTAACCCTACCCATTCCAATCCATGGCCATACAGTATGCTATCCAATGTAATGAATCTTATTTTCAATCTGACCAATCTCATACTAGTACATATACCTCTAGCTATCTAAAAATTCAGCATTCAAATATTTTATATCCAATCATTATCAATAATTTTATATCCAAGTCTATACATCCCTCACTTGTACAGTGGTTCATGTATTGATTTTTTAAATGGGAAATATTAACCCTTTTCTCCCATCTAAATGATCCCATGAATTTTTAATATGCAACTAACAAAAAACATAATAAAAACAGCTATGGTGCATCTTTCTGACTATGGATTTAGCTTAATTAGCTTTATCACTCTATAAGACATATCTGGTTGAAATTGATTGCCATATCCATTTTCCTATTGTGCATATGTGAGCAAGGTGCCCAGTAAGTCTGATTCCACTTGTGACCTCAATAGTAAGGTGTGAATTGTTGATTTTTTTGCACTCATGAAAAGGTTGGTGTAAGAATCTATTAAAATAGCTAATCAGTATCGCCAAGGTATGGGTTAAACATCTGCCGATCGTGATCGGCCTCTCGTTTCTTACATTCTTTAACAATTTTATAATTTGTAATGTGTTAAGCCAATGCATTCTCTTATATATGCGAGGCGACCTATGGTCGACTCGCATATATAAGAGAATGCATTGGCACAGCGCCCTTCTGTTGGGTAAAGGGTTAAGAGAATGCATTCGTACAGGGTTTTCGAAACATTTCAGGAAGCTGCAGTCATGGATCTGATGGAAGGAGTAAGGGGGAGATCAAGTGGCCTATTTTTAACCCTTTACCCAACAAACCGGCCAAATAAAGCTTCAACAGCCTAAAATATCTTCGGTCTGTCTCAATAGAACCATACAAATATGGGTATCATTGGAACCGGCTCCTTGGCCACATTGTGATAGTTACAGTTATGCCCTGTGACAATGCATTCTCTTATATATGCGAGTCGACCATAGGTCGACTCGCATATATAAGAGAATGCATTGGCCTAAAAAAATAATCTTTTTTTAACACTTTTTACCATTTTTCTTACATTCTTTAATAATTTTTAATGTGTTAAGCCAATGCATTCTCTTATATATGCGAGGCGACCTATGGTCGACTCGCATATATAAGAGAATGCATTGGCACAGGGCCGTTCTGTTGGGTAAAGGGTTAATGGGCATTTCCATGCAAAGCTCCAGAGCGAAAGTTGGGAGTTACACATGATTCGGGTGTGACTCGTTGGGTTGTTGAAAATAATACATTTTCAATCCTGCAAATAGTGTGTCTGTCATTTGCAGAATCAGGTCCCCAGAGGGTGAGTTTAGTGAGGCTATCCCAAACTGCGGGCTAGCATCATCAAATTAACCCTCTGGGACCCTCATACTGCTTAGGCCTAATCTTCTGGAAAGTATCTATAGTCTCAAATTAACATTATTTTAGTTACTTTTTCCCTTCTGGGAAGTTTCTCTATCCCCTCATTTGCAGAAGATAAAATGCATAATCAAGGTGACTAATGG
Source organism: Siphonodentalium dalli (assembly GCA_032622095.1). Classification (NCBI taxonomy): domain Eukaryota; kingdom Metazoa; phylum Mollusca; class Scaphopoda; order Gadilida; family Siphonodentaliidae; genus Siphonodentalium; species Siphonodentalium dalli. The sequence continues at coordinate 193,349,014 of CP136065.1, read as the reverse complement.
GTGAACATCAACAACTTCAACTGGGGAACTTCAACCTGATCATAGGTCTCCTATAGCAGTTGAGGCGTCCCTAAATTCACCCCCTGGGACCTCATTATGCAAATGACAGACACAATATTTGTACGGTACATATATATATATATATATAGCAGGTTCCCTTGGAATTGTTCCATTAGAATATTGATGGATTTATTATTGATTTTTAAACAGATTAAAGACATATTATGTACTTAATCGGGTGCGTGAAACTAATATTGTTAGTATTCAGACACTATGCCAACTGGATGCATCTGGCATTCTGGTAACAAAAGCCGAATATTTAAAAAAAATTGACCTTACAATTCCATAGAAAACATCGTATGAACTACGCACAATTGTAAATATTTACTTCTCGATTCGGGACGCAACTATCTGCGATTAGATAACGAAATCTATTTCGCCATCGAGTGTCACTGTATTTAATTAATATATAAGAACGAAGGTTTTTAGCTCACCTGAGACAAAGTCTCCGGTGGAGCTATAGTCATCACTCCTCGTCCGTCTGTCTGTCTGTCTGTCCGTCCGTCAACTTTTTTAAAAACATCTTCTCCTCTTAAACCATCATACCGAATTGGTTCATATTTGGTGTGTATGTTCCCTAGGTGACTCTCATTCAGATTTGTTCAAATGAGGTCACTGGGTCAAATAGTTGCGAAACAAGGGCCATAACTCTATTCCTCCATAGTAATTCTTACAACAACTTCTTGTCCATAACCATTGGGCCAATTTAGCTAATATTTGGTATGGAGAGTCCTTGGGTGACTGGTGTTCAGATTTGTTCAAATGAGGTCACCCGGTCAATTAGTTGAGAAACCAGGGCCATAACTCATAGTGATTCTTACAATGACTTCTTCTAAAAAAATATTTGGCCGATTTAGCTTATATTTGGTACAGAGATACCTTGGGTGACTGGGGTTCAGATTTGTTCAAATGGGAGTCACTGGGTCAAATAGGGGCAGAGCCAGGGACATAACTTTAAAAACAAAAAATTTAATTTTTGCATTTTGACCTTTAATTTTTGTTTAGGACACATCACAGCCTCATATTTCTTACCTAGATTTTTCTTAGCATGTTCTTCATCTGTATGGATTTTGGTATTGTTTATTTAACCCCTTCCACTCTTGTTTTGATATAGAATTCATCCAAGACAGGATTACTCAAACATTTTTCATCTGATCAACACCAAATTTGGTATATGAATTTTTGACACTTATATACAGATCAAGTTAAAATATGGGTTTGATCCGATATATTTTAACAGAGTTATGGCCCTTTATAATTCACACCCCTTTGCTATGCACTATTAATTTTTAAGAGGACACTCTAGCCTGTATTATTGAAAAAGCCAATTTATCATAGTGTGGTCACCCGATCCTCTTGCTGAATACTGCTTGCTTCAGACCAGTTTATCATCTGTCATTACAAGACATGACATTAGCTAAACAACTACCAGAGTCTACAAGGAATAGTCCATTGTTCATTTCTCCAAGCCTGGACATAGTGTGTCTGACATTTGCAGAATGAAGTCCCCAGATGGTGAATTTAGTGTTGCTACCCCATACAACAGGCTAGCATCACCAAATACACCTCAATTACCTTATTCTGCTTAGGCCTCATCTTCTGGGACAATTTTTTTTAATACTTTTTTTAAAATTTGAAAAAAAGTGACACCATTATATATAACATCTGCAGAGTTATGAAACTTTACTCTTTAATGAAATTATGGAAACATTCCACCCTCCCCCACCCCACCCCCTCCCATATGGCCCAGGGCCAACCCTGCCATCAACCAACATCCCTTCCAAGCCATATCACCTCTCAATTTAATACAAAATTTGCCATATATGTTAATTATATAAACTGGCCAGATGACATGTATTATTCTAATCTAAACATATCTGTAGCAATTTAACAACAAATTGGTGCTTCCATTGTTAGGTGATGACTGACATTCAATGATACTGTGAATGGCTTTGATTTCTTCAAGTCTGGAAATAGTGTGTCTGACATTTACATAGTGAGGTCCCCAGATGGTGAATTTAGTGTTGCTATTCCATACAGCATGCTAGCATCACCAAATACACCTGCCAGGGACCTAATTCTGCTTAGTCCTCATCTTCTTGGAAGTATCCTAAGTATCAAATTGACAGTTTGATTTAGTCACTTTTTCCACCTGTTCAGTTTCAATGTCCCCCTAATTTGCAGAAGATAAAATGCATAATTGAGGTGCTCAATGGGTGTGTATCACCAACTTCAACTGTAGGACTTCAATCTGTTCCTTGGTTTTATTGGCCATTGAGGCCTAATCAGATTGAGGATGAATTTGGTGATGCTAGCCTGCCTTACAGAATATTGTCATTAAATCCACATTTTTGGGACCTAATTCTGAAAATGTCAGACATACTAAATTCAGGTTTGGCCATTTCATATTATTGTTTTAATCACCACTTATCCAGATGAAATCATACGACTAATATTCAAAGAAAAATGGGGGGGGGGGGGGGGGGGGGGGGGGTATATATTGGATTAAATTTGTCTTCTATCTGGCATTTGCAGAATGAGGTCCCCAGAGGGTGAATTTAGTTATGCTACCCTTCACAGCAGTCTAGCATCACCAAATACACTAGCCAGGGTCCTCATTCTGCTTAGGCCTCATCTTCTGGGAAGTATATAGGCACTTAAATTGCCATTTTTACTTACTTTAGCCCTTCTGTTTAGTTTCTATATCCCCTAATTTGTGAATATAAAATGCATAATTGAGGTGCCCAATGGGTGCACATCACCAACTTTAACTGGAGAACTTCAATCTAATGCTATGTCTCCCATAGCAGTTGAGGCATACACAGAATGAGGTCCCCAGAGGGTGAATTTGGTGATGCTAGCCCGCATTGCAGGATTGTGTCATTAAATTCACCCTTTGGGGACCTCATTCTGCAAATGTCAGACACTATGTTCACGCTTGTCTGTTCGAATATTATGTTCTTAACCACCAGTATCCAGTTGAACTCATTATACCCTGATTTTGCAAAGAAAACTTGGGGGGTATATTGGATTGAATTTGTCAGTCTCTATGTCAGACTGTTCTCCCATCCATCCATCTGTCATTATGTCTCTATCCGTCCATCAATTGTTTTCTTCTCCAGATACATATTAAAGACCAAATGGGTTTATATATTTAGGTGTGGATGTTCCCCAGGTGACTCACATTCAGATTTGTTCAAATGAGTTCATCAGGTCAAATATGTGAGAAGTCAGGGCCATAACTCTTTCCTTCCATAGTAATTCTTAAAACAATTTCTTCTCAAGAACCATCTCGACTATTTAGATTATGTTTGGTATGGATGGTCCTTCGGTGACTGGGTTTAGATTTTTTCAGATTTGGGGTCATTTTAGGAAAATCAGTTCAGTTCAACTCTTAAAATCTAATGTCTGAAATTACCAAATGAATGGATCTCATAGATGGGGATTCACGTTTGTTCAAATAGGGGCGGAGATAAGAGATTTAATTATCAAACAGCCACCCTACCTGTGCTCCGGCGGAGCTATAGTCATCACTCCTCGTCCATCTATCGTCTGTCCGTCCATCCGTCCGACAACAATTATTTGAACATCTTCTCCTCTGGAACCATAATACCAAATGGGTTCATATTTGGTGTGGATGTTCCCTAGGTGATTCTCATTCAGATTTGTTCAAATGCGGTCAATGGGTCAAATAGTTGCGAAGCCAGGGCCATAACTCTTTCCCACCATAGTAATTCTTTTAAACATCTTCAGAACAATAAGACCGAATGGTTTCATATTTGGTGTGAATGTTCCCTAGGTGACTCACATTCAGATTTGTTCAAATGAGTTTACTTGAAATAGTTGCGAAGCCAGGGCCATAACTCTTTCCCTCCATAGTATTCTTAAAGTGACTTCTTCTCAAATACCATCAGGCTATATGGGTTCATATTTGGTATGAAGGATCCTTGGGTGACTGGGGTTCAGATTTGTTCAAATCAGGTCACTGGGTCAAATGTGGGCGGGGCCAGGGACATAACTCCAAATTTGTTGTTTTAGATTTAACTCTTTAGATATCTACTTCTTTTAAAGTGATTATGAAAAGTTCTGACTGTTGTGGTCTCCAGAGTCCCAGTCTTTGCAGTCTGGTGAGCGACCCCACAGTCATTGACTGTCTTGTTGTTGTACTACTTTGAGCAAGATTATTCTCCATTTCTATTTTATCACCCTACTGGAGTGTTTCACATCACTTTAAAGATGTTGGATATCTTCCTGGCCACACTTACAATAGCAAGATAGTTTTGATAAAGCAGAATTCAAGACAACAATTAGCTTCACTTTTTTAAATTTCAGAACATTGACAGTGTGCAACAGATATTGTGTTGACTGAAAATGTTTTTTATTTTAAAGTTATTGACCCTTTCTGGACTTAGAACATTTTTAGTGAATATGCACTTGGGTGCCATAACTGTGAAATCAACTTCTCATACAATTTGTATCCGATGTACCTAAGACTTCAGGACATTGTTACTGACAAATTGAAGATGTGCAACTTATTTGGTGAATATGCACTTTGTATCATATTGGTGTAATAAACTCCTACAGTTTGTAGTACAGGGATCTGAAACTCATGGACATTGTTAATCACACATAGGAGATGTTCATGAGATATCACCATGACGGAATAACCATTCCTCGACTTGAGATCTGTCGAGATTTGGGTACCTGAGTGAATATGCTCATCCAGATTTCTTCTCCCTCTTGCTACACTCCGAACATTTTCGTGTGATCGCCTGAAGTTTCTGTTCTAAAAATAGCACAATGAATGCCATCAGAAATGTTGTATGTATTATGTCATCAAAATAGAAATGTAATCAATATTAATTGATAGAAGCATTTCTAGACAGGTGTGTTCGATTCATATTTATTATTTTATACCACCGGAAACTATACTAAACTTGTTAGAAAGAGATATACTATCTTTTTATAAAAAATTAATTTATAGCAAAATTGTTCGCTTGGAAATCCCTATTAAAAATTGGTCACTTGACCTCCAGGCTCTATGTTAAGCGCTAGCACAAATGTTCCTCAAAATTACTATTTGTCATCAATGGAAAAATTTAACTTCAGCTATTAGGAAACTGGCAACATGCATATAATAGCAAATATTCCAATTTAAACATGTCAACAGTCATCATCACTGACAATTTGGATAGAGAAAAAGAACTTGATTATTCTAGTCCTGGGACACTAGTGCTGGGCATACAAACTTACTGCTGTAATTATAAAAACACCGTGGTATACCATATAACCGATTATTATACGCCCTTTTTGAAAAAGGGTCGTATTATGCCCGTCCGTCCGTCCGTCTGTCTGTCCGTCCGTTAACATTTTTGGTTTCCGATCGATAACTCCAGTTTGGATTATTTGATCTGAACCAAAGTTGGTATGTGTATTTCCCAGCTAAAGATACAGGCCAAGTTCGAATATAGGTTCCGTCCAAATATTTTTACATGAGTTACGGCCCTTTTTCGACTTAGAATTTGACCGTCATTTAACATTTTTGGTTTCCGACCGATAACTCCAGTTTGGATTATTTGATCTGAACCAAAGTTGGTATGTGTATTTCCCAGCTAAAGATACAGGCCAAGTTCGAATATGGGTTCCGTCCAATTATTTTTACATGAGTTACGGCCCTTTTTCGACTTAGAATTTGACCGTCTGTTAACATTTTTGGTTTCCGACCGATAACTCCAGTTTGGATTATTTGATCTGAACCAAAGTTGGTATGTGTATATCTCAGCTAAAGACACAGGCCAAGTTCGAATATGGGTTCCGTCCAGTTATTTTTACATGAGTTACGGCCCTTTTTCAACTTAGAATTTGACCAATTTCATAACATTTTGGTTTCCGACCGATAACTCCAGTTTTGATTATTTGAGCTGAACCAAAGCTGGTATGTGTATTTCCCAGCTAAAACTACAGACCAAGTTTGAATATAGGTTCTGTCTAATTATTTTTACATGAGTTATGGCCATTTTTTCGACTTAGAATTTGACCACATTTTGGCATTGAAATTAGGGGTATATCAGATTTTCTTCAAATGTAAGCTCAAAGTATTATCTTATTTTGCGATAGTACAATTCAAAATGGCTAAAGGGCGTATTTTGCCACGCCCTAGCGATGCTCTTGTTTCTATATACATTGTATGTTCAGTAACCAAAGGAACCAGATCAAATTGTACTTTGGGGGGGGGGATTAATTTTAGTAGTTAAGCCAATTGTGTAATATGCCATGTCAAATTCCCCAGATAAAAAGCAGTCAAGTGCTTGAATCGCCGATCGTAGTCACTTTTAATCTGAATATGACTGGCAAGGCTCATTATACATAGAAGATCTGCACATCGTGTGAATGTGGTGAAAGTTATAGAACAATTTCGTTTGAAAAAAATAACGGCCATATTGTGTGATTGGTCGTTCGTCCATCCGTCCGTTTTGGTTTCCAGATGATATAAACTTTAGTTTGGGTTATTTATCGGAACTAAATTTGGTATGTGAGTTTTCCAGATCAAATTACATGTCATGTTCGAATTTGGGTTCGTTCCGCTTATTATCCCCCGCCAAATTAAAAATTTGCGGGGGGATATACATGTAGTAATGGGTTCCGTCCATCCGTCTGTCCATACGTCTGTCCCGAATTTGTAATTTGTAAGAGTCATAACTTGAACAAATGTCAACGGATTTAAAAGATTTGTGGTATATGAGTTCACCTGACCATTACCTAGAATGAGTTCGCAAGCCAGGTCCGGCCGGATATATTTACCGGATTTATTGGACTTTGTTTATTATTTTTGTCGAATTTACCAAATACCAAATAGACGACGTCACAGGGCTCATTTCCACAAATCTCAACAGATTTCAAAGATAATTGGTATATGAGTTCACCTGACCATTACCTAGAATGAGTTCGCAAACCAGGTTCGGCCGGATATTTTTACCGGAGTTATTGGACTTTGTTTATTATTTTTGTCGAATTTACCAAATAGCAAATAGACAACGTCACAGGGCTCATTTCCACAAATGTCAACGGATTTCAAAGATTTTTGGCATATGAGTTCACATGACCAGTATCTAGAACGAGTTCGCAAACCAGGTCCGGTCGGATATTTTCAGCAGAGTTATTGGACTTTGTTTATTTTTTTGTGTGCAAATGGACGACATCACAGGGCTCATTTCCACAAATGTCAACGGATTTAAAAGATTTTTGGTATATGATTTCACATGACCAGTATCTAGAACGAGTTCGCAAACCAGGTCCGGCCGGATATTTACAGCAGAGTTATTGGACTTAGTTTATTTTTTTGTGTGCAAATGGACGACATCACAGGGCTAATTTCCACGAATGTCAACGGATTTAAAAGATTTTTGGTATATTCGTTCCCATGACCAGTACCTAAAATGAGTTCGCAAGCCAGGCTTTTTGACAAAATCCCACCTCTTGTTTAGCACATACTGAGAATGCAAACATTATTGAGAATGCACTTCCCCAACTGCACAATTCGGCGGGGGATACCGCCGTCTGCGACTGCTTGTTTTGTACTGACTTATGGCTTTTTTCAACTTAGAATTTCAATATTTGAGGTTTCCGTTTGATAACTTTAGTTTGGTTTATTTTATCGGAACCAAATTTGGTATGTGTCTAATGCGAGTTTTTCAGACCAAAATACAGGTCAAGTTCGTTTATGTGCAGGCCCCATGGAATGATGAATGAACTTCATAAAGGTACAATAAACCCTGTTTTTAAACATGCCTTGTTTTTTATATGTCCATTTGACTTTGACTTGTATAGAAATTCAGCGTCCGCCCATAATAACATTTCCAATACTACAATTTAGTGTCACTGCCATTGTTTGTGTATAGTTCATAAAAGCACACCGGACGTATTCTGCCATGCCCAGCGTGCTCTTGTTATGAACTATTTTCTGTTGATCAGTCAATTTAATAGTTGGGGAAATATTATCCCCTTCCAGTGACCACATGATATCTGATTTGATAACTAAAATATAACTCAAAATATCAGATTGTGTTTATATCTCATGGCAATGTTTATGTTTAACACTTTCTATACTAAATGCCCATTAACCAGTAGTTCCCTTAGTCCTAAAATGAGTTCGCAAGCCAGGCTTTTTGACAAAATCCCACCCCTTGTTGAGAATGCACTTCCCCAACTGCACATTTCGGCAGAGAATGCAAACATTATTGAGAATGCACTTCCCCGACTGCACATTTTGGTGGGGGATACTGCCGTCTGCGACTGCTTGTTTAATTTGGTTTCTGTCCTGCCCATGTTTCAATTGGCAACATGGGGGTATGCCAGCACCCGAGGTGCAACTTCTTGTTTTTATGTTTACCCATACCATAGTATGGTAAACATAGTGTCGTTGCCCGGATTGACCACTCTTCGTTCGTCCGTCTGTCTGTAGACACTTTACGAGTAATGTGATAACTCAAACATTTTCTATCCGATCGAAACCAAATTTTGTATATGGGTTTCTCAGCCCAAAATACAGATCGAGTTCGAATTTGGGTTTGATCCGAGATTTTGTTACAGAGTTATGGCCCTTTTTCAACTTAGAATTCACGCATTCTGCCATAACTGATTGGAACCAAATTTGGTATGTGAGTTCACCGCCAAAAATACAGATCAAGTTCGAATATGGGTTGATCCGATTAATTTTAAAGGAGTTATGACCCTTTTTCCAGAAGAAAACAAATTTGATTTGTTTTTAGATTTAGCTCCTTGTTTTACTCATTGTGTTCATATTTTATATGCATGTTTATGATGACACATGGCTCACCTGTATAGTTTTTGGTATCGGTTGGTTGATCGGTTTAGAAAATAATTAACCCTGCTTACAAATGCTATCTGATGCATCAAAGTCAAACAATTTTCTTAGGATCTGCCTCATATTTCTTATCTAGGTCTTTCTTAGCACGTTCTTCATCTGTATGGATTTTCGTATTGTTTAGTTAACCCTTTCCACTCTTGTTTTTAAATAGAATTCATCCAAGCCAGGATGACTCAAACATTTTTCATCTGATCAACACCAATTTTGGTATATGAATTTCTTACCCCTAAATACATATCAGGTGCGAATATGGGTTTGATCCGGTATATATTTTAACAGAGTTATGGGCCCTTTATAATTCATACCTCTTTTCCATACACTATTAAATTTAAATAGAACAAGACACAACACATGCCTGTGTTATTGGAATGAGATAATTTATTGCTTTGGACACCTGAGTACCACTGGTGGCTGCAGACTTATAAACATCTGTCAAACTTTGATTGATGTCAGACTCTTTATTCCAGTTCTGTTCTCTGTGTTGAAACCATGCAGTTCATGGCATTATTGTTTACAGAGACACTGTTGTCATATCTTAGAAAATAATTAATACAGGCATTCCTTAGTTCCATCATATGATGTCATTGAAAATGATTAACCCTCTGCACATATCATATGGTTTTAGAACTGATGTTTTTAGTCGAGTTTTTTTCCAAAACTCGACTTATAGTTTGATGAGGGGCGGGCGGGCGGGCGGGCGGGCGGGCGACGTGTTTTGCTTATAACTAAACCGTTTATTGACGGATTAAAAAAAAATTTGGTGTGTTCGGGTTCGTCCGCACATTTATTACAGAGTTATGGCCCTTTGCCATTTTTCACTGATTTTAGGCTCGTTAGCGCAACAACTTCAACAAACGTTATCTGATTCGAAATTTGGGATATAGGTGTCTCCCAAGAATATCTCGGACGAGTTCGAAAACCGGCCTGGTCCGATAAAATTTGATAGAGTTATGGCCCTTAATTAGTCATTTTTCAAGAATTTTCAGCTCGTTAGCGCGATAACTTCAACAAACGTTATCCGATTTGATTTTTGAAATTTGGTATATAGGTGTCTCCCAAGAATATCTCGTACGAGTTCGAAAACCGGCCTGGTCTGATAAAATTTGATAGAGTTATGGCCCTTAATTAGTCATTTTTCACAAATTTTCAGCTCGTTAGCGCGATAACTTCAACAAACGTTATCCGATTTGATTGAAATTTGGTATATAGGTGTCTCCCAAGAATATCTCGGATGAGTTCGAAAACCGGCCTGGTCCGATAACATTTTATAGAGTTATGGCCCTTAATTAGTCATTTTTCACGAATTTTCAGCTCGTTAGCGCGATAACTTCAACAATCGTTATCCGATTTGATTGAAATTTGGTATATAGGTGTCTCCCAAGAATATCTCGTACGAGTTCGAAAACCGGCCTGGTCTGATAAAATTTGATAGAGTTATGGCCCTTAATTAGTCATTTTTCACGAATTTTCAGCTCGTTAGCGCGATAACTTCAACAAACGTTATCCGATTTGATTGAAATTTGGTATATAGGTGTCTCCCAAGAATATCTCGGTCGAGTTCGAAAACCGGCCAGGTCCGATAAAATTTGATAGAGTTATGGCCCTTAATTAGTCATTTTTCACGAATTTTTAGCTCGTTAGCGCGATAACTTCAACAAACGTTATCCGATTTGATTGAAATTTGGTATATAGGTGTCTCCCAAGAATATTTCGTACGAGTTCGAAAACCGGCCTGGTCCGATAAAATTTGATAGAGTTATGGCCCTTAATTAGTCATTTTTCACGAATTTTCAGCTCGTTAGCGCGATAACTTCAACAAACGTTATCTGATTTGATTGAAATTTGGTATATAGGTGTCTCCCAAGAATATCTCGGTCGAGTTCGAAAACCGGCCAGGTCCGATAAAATTTGATAGAGTTATGGCCCTTAATTAGTCATTTTTTCACAAATTTTCAGCTTGTTAGCGCGATAACTTCAACAAACGTCATCCGATTCAACTAAAATTTGGTATATAAGTGTCTTCCAATAATATCCTGGACGAGTTCGAAAACCAGCCTGGCCCAATAAAATTTGATAGAGTTATGGCCCTTAATTAGTCATTTTTCGAGAATTTTTAGCTCGTTAGTGCGATAACTTCAACAAACGTCCTCTGATTTGTTTAAAATTTGGAATAGACATACTTGCCAAGAATATTTCGGACGAGTTCGAAAACCAGCCTGGCCCGATAAAATTTGATGGAGTTATGGCCCTTAATTAGTCATTTTTCGATTTTACCTATTAATTAGTCTGCCGATACTGATGCACACCAATTGGCGGTAGCCACCGGCGGTAAGCCACCGAAAACGAGACACAACATCTCTGATGCCACCTCTTGTTTATTTGATCATTCTCCTATTCTATGTCCATGTTGATGGTGATCCACTTTTAACTTGCATGGATTTGGGATTAAAATTAACCCATTTGATAGACACATATTATCCGATAGACATATATTTAACTTTAACTTTGAGCCAGGTTCAGTCAGTGTTTCAAGAAATGACCAATTGAATATTCATCATTAGAGGAAATGTATTTTTTTGAAATTCCCTCAATTGCATTTGGGCTGCAGGATAATATTAACAGTGCTGGGATTCTTGAGACTGACTTATTGTATGGGTTTCTAAATCCAATGACATGCTTTTTGTTGACTTCTCTGTGTTTATCAGTTCATTAGTTTGGGTAAGATTAATCCCTTACTATCCGATTTGATAACTCAAATATTTTCATTGATTATGTTTATAGTTCTGGCACCGTTTATGATAACACACCTCTAACCTGCATAGTGAGGGTCATTTGGTTTATTTGCTTAAATATATTAACATCCTTCACCAATCCTGTTGACACAATGTGATAGCTAAATATTTTTTGCATGATCACTCTATAAATAATCACATCTGTGATAATCATGACATATTCTTCACCTGTATATATTTTTGTATTGATCGAATGGTTTTGAAAATATTAACCTTTAATAACATTAATTATATTTAAACTGTTCACAAACAGAAGAATGATCAACTTAGAAGAAAATTAACATTTATATCCAATCATTAGCAATCATATTTTATATCCAGGTCTATACATCCCTCACTTGTATAGTTGATCAGGTGTTGATTTTTTTTTGGTGGTGAAATATTAATAAGTTGCTATGAATTTTTAATATGCAGCTGACACACAATATAATAAACAAAACAAAAAGAAATGATAATAAAAGAAAAACACACAATATGTTATGTCTCATGTTCCAATGTAATAAATAGATAAATTGAGTTGCTCTGATGTTCATCTACTTAATTTCTTAACTATTTTATATTTAACAGCTATGGTGCTTCTCTCCCACTATGGATTGAGCTTAATTAGCTTTATCACTCTATGAGACATATCTGTGTTGGAGTCACTAATGATCACTAATACCCGGTAGGTTGAAATCAAAGCCACGTCTGTGTTAACATTGTGTTAATGTGAGCAAGGTGCCCAATAAGTGTGATTCCACTTGTGAACTTAATAGTAAGGTGTGAATTGTTTAAAGTTTTGCACTCATGAAAAGGATGGGGTAAGGATTAATGAAAATAGCTCATCGCTGTCGCCAAGGTATGGGTTAAACATCTGCCTATCGTGATCGGCCTCTCGTTGGATAGTGGTATGAATAACTAAGTTAAAGAAAAACTGACTGCTGGGCACACAAATCAGAGTTCATGGAAAAAAGAGAGGAATGTAGGTTTAATATTAGATAAATTGTTTATTTGGTATAGAATCCAATTATAAGATTATTACCAACACATATAAAGTATAGGTTCTGTCAATTTCAATCCGGAGCTTGCAGTCACTTGGGAAAATTTCTATAATTAAGGCACTAAAATGTTAAATGCATTTAGATGTGTGTACATAGCAACTTCTAATCTCTATATCTTAGTCATCTCAGCCTGTCATTAATTAGACACCTCAGAAAATTAATACTCTTCAGCGGAAAGCCACATTATTATTCTCAAAACAATTATAATTTACAAATATACAACACAACACTATGGAAAGTAAGTCTAAGACAGTTTCTGATGAGCTATATTACCCTGTAATATTTTAAAATAGAATTCTCATTAAATTCTACAAACTCTACCCATTTTATTGAACCAGTGTACCTGTTCAATAATTCTAAATCCTGATCCACTATCCTCATTCAAAACAATGTACTGTTTCTGCACACCATTCAGCTCTGGCCAAGGTGATATGACAGTCTTATCTAAAGTCCATTTTTCTCAACAAAACTCCCAAAATACCTCATCTACCTTGAATCAGTCATGTTTACCTAGTCGGTATTATATTTACACATTTTCTGAAATGGTTGTCATGAAATTTAAAGTGACATATGAATTTTATTGTGAAGAATTTTGAAAAATTACACTTCTACCAAAAAAAGTGCCATATTCTGGTGCTAGTGCTACTCTTGCACTTTGCAGCTGTTTGCACCCTTTGCAGCTCTTTGCACCCTTTGCATCCTTTGCAGCTCTTTGCATCCTTTAGTTTAGGGGAAGTCTGAGTAGCCGAGAGGTAGTATACTGGTCTCTCGTGCTAGAGGACCTGGGATCGCAACCTGATCAGGGTATTCTGTCATATAAATTATTGCATGAGGCATCAAATTTAGTATATACTTTATGAAAATGATCGTCGGCAGATATATGGTTTCCAAACTGTATGCCAACAATTTTAGCGTGCTTTGCCCATGAAATCCCAAAGGGATGGTCAGAGCGGGATTTCCATTTCCCGAGAAAAATGCCACATGTTTTGTGCATGTTTAATTTTGAGCCAGAGGCTTTTCCAAAAAGAAAACAAGATTTGAATAATTCGCCGATGGAATTTTCAGATGTGAGAATGGCTGTTAATAATCAGAACTGGGTCAGATACCATGTTTATCAGGTTAAATAGGTCAGGGAAATCCTGAAATTGAGGTATTACACCTCGAATTAAGTACAAAACCCCGATCGGGGTTCTTCAAGATCATGTGAATAACAGCTATATGGACTCTCTCCATAGTGTAGGATGAAATACTCCACACGTACTATATTACTTCCATTAGTATCATATTTGGTTTAGAGTGTTTCCCCTTATATGTCATGGGTGAGTATTTTGACCATTGGTCACATGATATCGAAGGTTTTTTTACACAAATCGAGGTTTAGTACATCGAGTTTGGGTTATCCCTAACTTGTTAAAAGTCATTCGAGATTACTGAATGAAGATCCGAATGCAAAATGCCGACTTTTCCCCATTACAACATTTGTCCAGCTGTGTTGTGGGTGCAGTACGCTGTCCGATCGGGTGCGGCGATTAATGGCTGATCCGTGAACATGCCTCGGTGTGTGCATGTTAAAGAACGCTACCGCATGTAGTCACCACAGGGTTATAAAGTTACTCAGCCGTGGTAGCACCTGGACCAGTGCGTCTATAACCAGAATTGGTTTCTGCATTGAAATATCTAAAGATTGCAGCTGTTTGCACCCACAGCTGCTCTGGCACTTTGCAGCTGTTTGCAGTGTTTGCACCCACTCTGACATTTAAGACCACCTCTTGTATATTAAAGATGCAAATAAAAGACTCACCGATCTGTGACTGGTCTACAATGCTCCATTAAACATTACTTCTATGACTTACCTGCAATGACCAAGCAAGAAAGTTACTTTTCCAAAAAGTCCATCTGTGCTTAAAAGATGGTCTAGGAGCTTATGGCGAAGTATGTACCGGTACACAGGATTTTCCTAATACTTCATACATTAGCACCTTAATTAGTAAGGTAGACAATTTAGACTAAAGCACGAGAATAAATATTCAAAAGCTGGTATGCGACTTCATTAGGACCACTAACGTTAATACAAAATTTCATGGAATCGAATACATATATGTTATCACTGCAGTGAATTGATCTGGGCAAAGTATCACGTTGAAGAGGTCAGATCGCTGGATCAAACGAGCCGCCGCAGGCGTCGAGTTTGAACCAACGATCTTACCTCTTTAATGAGACGTGATGCGAAACCCAGATCAATTCATTGCAACGATAACAGGTTTATTATACAGCCCTTTTAATTCAGATTGTCTGGCTTCGGCAATCTGCTACGGCAACCATTTACCGTGGCCTAGTTTGCTTCAGCAAATGGCTTCGGCATTGCCGATTGCCGTAGCCAATTATGAAGGCTGATTATATGACATGATTTTTATTTAAAAAGCACAATTAATTATGAAATGGAACCACATATAGGCCACTAGTAACAAGAATAAAGAAGGAACAATTTTTGTATAATAAATCGTCCTGTTTTTAGCTCAACTTACTTTGTAAGTTTGAGCTATTGCCATGGTTTGGCGTCCGTCGTCCGTGTATGCGTGTGTCCGTCAACAATTTCCTTTGGCGCGGGCTACAGGTCATACCTTTGATCTGATCTTTATGAGATTTATCATGAATGTTGACATTGACATGTAGATGGGAACGAGTCATTTTGGTGTCATTCGGCCAAAAAACATGGCCGCTGGCAGCCATCTTGGATTTCAAAACTCAATCCATTGGCGCGGGCTACAGGTCGTACTGTTTGTCTGATCATCACGAAATTTGTCATGGATGTTAATATTGACATGTAGATGGGAACGAGTAATTTTGGGGTCGTTCGGCCAAAAAACATGGTCGCCAGCAGCCATCTTGGTTTTTACTCTTTGCATGACTAAATCCTTTGGCGCGGGCTACAGGTTGTAGCTTTGGTCGGAACTTCATGAAATTTGTCATGGATGTTAACAATGACATGTAGATGGGAACGAGTCATTTTGGTGTCGTTCGGCCGAAAAAACATGGCCGCCAGCAGCCATCTTGGATTTTACTCTTTGCATGACTAAATCCTTTAGCGCGGGCTACAGGTTGTACCTTTGGTCCGATGTTTATGAAGTTTGTCATGAATGTTGCCATTGACATGTAAATGGGAACGAGTCATTTTGGGGTCATTCGGCAAAAACATGGCTGCTGGCAGCCATCTTGGATTTCAAAATTCAATCCATTGGCACGGGCTACAGGTCGTACTGTTCGTCTGATTATCATGAAATTTGTCATGGATGTTAGTATTGACATGTAGATGGGAACGATTGATTTTGGGGTCGTTCGGCCAAAAAACATGGCCGCCAGCAGCCATCTTGGATTTTACTCTTTGCATGACTAAATCCTTTGGCGCGGGCTACATGTTGTAGCTTTGGTCGGAACTTCATGAAATTTGTCATGGATGTTAACAATGACATGTAGATGGGAACGAGTCATTTTGGGGTCGTTCGGCCAAAACACATGGCCGCCAGCAGCCATCTTGGATTTTACTCTTTGCATGACTAAATCCTTTGGAGCGGGCTACAGGTCGTACCTTTGGTCCGATGTTTATGAAGTTTGTCATGAATGTTGACATGTAAATGGGAACGAGTCATTGTGGGGTCATTCGGCAAAAAAACATGGCTGCTGGCAGCCATCTTGGATTTCAAAATTCAATCCATTGGCGCGGGCTACAGGACGTACTGTTCGTCTGATTATCATGAAATTTGTCATGGATGTTAGTATTGAGATATAGATGGGAACGAGTGATTTTGGGGTCGTTCGGCCAAAAAACATGGCTGCCAGCAGCCATCTTGGATTTTACTCTTTGCATGACTAAATCCTTTGGCGCGGGCTACAGGTCGTAGCTTTGGTCAGAACTTCATGAAATTTGTCATGGATGTTAACAATGACATGTAGATGGGAACGAGTCATTTTGGGGTCGTTCGGCCAAAAAACATGGTCGCCAGCAGCCATCTTGGATTTCAAAATTCAATCCATTGGCGCAGGCTACAGGTCGTACTTTTCGTCTGATCATCATGAAATATGTCATAGATGTTAATATTGACATGTAGATGGGAACGAGTGATTTTGGGGTCGTTTGGCCAAAAAACATGGCCGCCAGCAGCCATCCTGGATTTTACTCTTTGCATGACTAAATTCTTTGGCACGGGCTACAGGTCGTAGCTTTGGTCGGAACTTCATGAAATTTATCATGGATGTTAACAATGACATGTAGATGGGAAACAAGTCATTTTGGGGTCATTTGGCCGAAAAACATGGCCGCTGGCAGCCATCTTGGATTTAAAAATTTAATCCATTGGCGCGGGCTACAGGTCGTACTGTTTGTCTGATTATCACGAAATTTGTCATGGATGTTAATATTGACATGTAGATGGGAACGAGTGATTTTGGGGTCGTTCGGCCAAAAAACATGGTCGCCAGCAGCCATCTTGGTTTTTACTCTTTGCATGACTAAATCCTTTGGCGCGGGCTACAGGTTGTAGCTTTGGTCGGAACTTCATGAAATTTGTCATGGATGTTAACAATGACATGTAGATGGGAACGAGTCATTTTGGGGTCGTTCGGCCAAAAAACATGGTCGCCAGCAGCCATCTTGGATTTTACTCTTTGTATGACTAAATCCTTTAGCACGGGCTACAGGTTCTACTTTTAGTCTGATCATCATAAAATTTCTCAGGAATGTTAATAATGACATGTAGATGGCAACGATTCATTTTGGGGTCATTCAGCTAAAAAACATGGCTGCCAGCAGCCATCTTGGATTTTACTCTTTGTATGACTAAATCCTTTAGCACGTGCTACAGGTCATACCTTTAGTCTGATCATCATAAAATTTGTCATGGCTGTTGAAATTGGAATGTAGATGGGAACGAGTCATTTTGGGGTCATTCAGACAAAAAACATGGCCGCCAGTGGCCATCTTGGATTTCAAAATTTAATCTATTAGCACGGGCCACAGGTCGTACTGTTCGTCTGATCATCATGAAATTTGTCATGGATGATAATATTGACATGTAGATGGGAACGAGTCATTTTGGGGTCATTCGGCCAAAAAACATGGCCGCCAGCAGCCATCTTGGATTTTACTCTTTGTATGACTAAATTCTTTAGCACGGGCTGCAGGTCGTACCTTTAGTCTGATCTTCATAAAATTTGTCATGGATATTAACAATGACATGTAGATTGGAACGAGTAATTTGGGGGTCATTCGGCCAAAAAACATGGTCGCCAGCGGCCATCTTGGATTTTACTCTTTGTATGACTAAATCCTTTAGCACGGGCTACAAGTTGTACCTTTAGTCTGACCATCATAAAATTTGTCATGAATGGTAATAATGACATGCAGATGGGAACGAGTCATTTTGGGGTCATTCGGCTAAAAAACATGACCGCCAGCAGCCATCTTGGATTTTACTCTTTGTATGACTAAATCTTTTAGCACGGGCTACATGTAGTACCTTTAGTCTGATCATCATAAAATTTGTCATGACTGTTGAAATTGGAATGTGAATGGGAACGAGTCATTTTGGTGTCATTTGGACAAAAAATATGGCCGCCAGTGGCCATCTTGGATTTCAAAATTTAATCCATTAGCATGGGCCACAGGTCGTACTGTTCGTCTGATCATCATGAAATTTGTCATGGATGTTAACAATGACATGTAGATGGGAACGAGTCATTTTGGGGTCATTCGGCAAAAAAACATGGCCGCCAGCAGCCATTTTGGATTTTACTCTTTGTATGACTAAATTCTTTAGCAAGGGCTACAGGTCGTACCTTTAGTCTGAGCAGCCATCTTGGATTTAACTTTTCTCTTCATGTCTATAAACTAGTATTAGACATTCAACTTTCCACATTCCTAATCGCTCCATTGACTGTAATACATTAAATTATTCCCTTTCCAAGTTGAGCTACAGTGTCATTGACACTTTCATTTAGGAACCACCGTCGGTCTGTCGTGTATTCCTACTTTTATATTGCTTGTAAGTTTAATTGGTTATTAAATTAATCACTACATTGGTTCCAATGAACTCACAAAATTATAACCATGACATCGCCGAGAACTGTGCTCATATTGAATACATTGTGTTCATTAGTCATTACCAGTGGTTTATGATGCACTTTATTAAAATAAAAATGACATCAGCCGATGTCCCAAACAAGCAGCGATAGCAGTTAACCAGCACCCAACCAATATGGCAATAGGCCATATTACGGAATACTTCCACTGTTGTTATTAATATTAGGTACGATTAATCGATTATAGTCGATTATTGATGACCGATTATCGATTTTCAAAATCAATAATCGTGGCACCTCTTAATATTTTCAGTGCTCATCAATGAAATCCTATTTCTGCATATCATAAAGTTTAAACTGTATAATCTTGAAGGAGCCAAACAAGCAGGGGTGTTCGCATCTTTTTAATTATCATCCTAATTTCCATGCATTATAGTACTTTTCCTTAAACTAAGGGATATGCCCATCCCCTAGACTCATGCAAGGCTATGCACATGTTTGTATGCAACTATAGTGGCCAATCTTTAATTGCCGTCAAACCCCCTTGATTGGATAATTCTATATCGTGGCAATGTCTATCCAATCGACGACCACATAAAGATTCCTTGCGTATTATATATAAGCCCAGTTGGTAGTACGAGCCCTAGGTCAGTTAAAGGTACTCAATCCGATCAGATGGTCCCCATATCATTAATTAAGGTACAGCAACAACAACATTTCTTAAAAATACGCTTTAGTTATCAGAATCGATTAATTGCAACAAAATAATGCTAACCGCTGTCAAATATGGTATCATATTTCCCAAAACGTGTTATTTATTAACAATTTGTTCAACAAAAATGGCCGTATTATCACTTGAGTATTCACAAAATTTTGCCGTATTACCACTTGTTTTTAGAGTTATCCATCTTCATCCGCAATTCTGACGGAGACTATCCGGTTGACGGCATGTTTCTGGGCCACCAATAATTGAAATAACAAACTTCAAAAATTGATATCCAATCACTCTAAGCTTTGATGGGTGGGTTCCTCGACTCGCTGGCTAACACCCGTTACTGGCGTTGGCCAGAGAAGAGATTAATGGCATGATCTAGGGGCCCCTGTTTTCCACCTTTTTTTATGGCACCAAAAATAAGGTCTGTTTTTCGGAGCCTGTGCCGCCCAATCGAAAACCTTGTGATTTCGCTATAAACTTAAAGACGTGCAAGGACAGTTGTTGCCATTAGACTCCATTCCCCTAGGGAAAAATATTCAAATGCCAATATAATACAATATAATGGCATTACGTTTAAGGAAGACGTCAAGTGACCAATTTTGAATGAGCATTTCCATGAAATTCTCCACAGCAAAAGTTACAAGAGTTGCAAATATTTCTGGGTGTGACTTTGTGCGATGTTTAAAACAATTCATATTTACCTGGCGGGTCGATTTTTGATTATTTTCTATTAGAAAGTTGGTGTATTTATCTTTAAAAGCTACAGGTAGGTCAAGTGTTGTAATTCAAGACAAAATTTCTCCAAAATAAATTTATAGCAAAAATTGGCAATTTGCCAAGTCCAGTCGCCAGTTAAATGTTATGTCTGTTTAATGACATGGCTGCTTTAGTTCCCAGACAACTGCTTCATTTGTAACTTTTGCTGTGGAGATTTGCATGGAAATCCACATTCAAAATGTTTCACTTGACCTCTTCCTTAAGCGTAATCCATTATGCTTAAAGGGGTAATGTACACTAAATCCGGTCATTTTTTGGGAGCATCTCCTTTTATACTCAACAGAATATATACAACAAATGAATGAATTTGAGCCATGGATTAGTGCAAAATACACTCATTAACCATATGCACTATACAAACAACATGGTAATTATAACGAAAATGAATTTATGACTTCAGCCATAAATTCATTTTCATTTATAATTACCATGGTGTTTACATCGTTGATACGGTAAATAAGTGTGTTTTGCACTAATCCATGGCTCAAATTCATTCATTTGTTTCATATATTCTGTTGAGTATAAAAGGAGATGGTCCCATAAATGGCCGGATTTAGTGTACAGTACCCCTTTAAGCATAAACCATCTCATGAATCTCTACTCTGGCTAACACCCGTAGAGATCATATTCTACCACTACAAAACCTTGGAACTTTTGAAGTTTTGACAAGAAACATTATAAAGTCGAAAACCAACTCAGGGTATATATATCTTAGTTATTTATTACCTGCTCCTTATTGTACTTCACTGTAAGTGAATGTCCAAAGTCAAATTGAAGTGACTTTGCTTTGAGTCACTTACAATTATGTCGATCATGCCATGAATCTCTACTCTGGCTAATGCCCATAGATCATGCCATGAATCTCGACTGGTTAACACCCGTAGAGATCATATTCCACCAGTACAAAACCCGGGAACTTGTTGAAGTTTTGACAGGGAACCTTATAAAGTCGAATAAATAATGCGGGGAATGTACTAGTATTTCTTTTGACCTGTTGCTTAAGAAGTTATTAATCGGTACCAAGATAAATATTTATTTTCTGGGTAATTAATTCAATGATTATTGCGATATCGGTTCACAAAATTCACAGAAAAGCATGCAATCCCAAGCTGGGACCACCCCCTAATGTGAAGTAGATTATTGTGGGACATGTATTAACAAAGAAATATACGCTAGTTAAGACAAAGATACATCTATATAGAATATCTAGGGAGTTACACAAACTTATAATCACAACTGGTATTATTAACTACAGATGGGCAACTCATTGAACTACCATAATAAATTTGAATGTCTCATTTTGGGACTTGATTGAGCAAAAATTTAGATGAAAATTACTTATCGTGAGACCTGCATTTATAGAACTTTTTCGTTCACGGCATTGTCATTTTTGATAACCTCCGGGCACTGAGTGGTTGTTCGCCTCAAATTTGCAGGCCTGTTTTGAGCTGGTTCTTCTCTTTACAGTGATTGACAGCTGATGCGTTTTTGGATTCTTATTTAACCTCTATTTGAAACACTGAGAGGCCAGGTGAAATGGCAGTGAGAGCGGGTGAGGAGACAATGAGAGTGCACGAGGAGGCGGTAGATGTTGTGATCGTAGGAGCTGGTATATCCGGACTCACAGCAGCTTACGTTATACAGAATCTGGCTCCAAATGTGAAAGTCAAAGTTCTTGAAGCAAAAGGTGAGGTATTAGCCTAAGTTATATTGGTCAACTTTAAACTTCAGAAAATTGGTAACGGCATTGTATTGTCCAAGGCAAATGAATGGAATGATGTGGAGTAATTGCCCTGGGCTACGCTTGCTAACCTACTGGGGAGAATATGTAACTGCACAAATTTGGGCTTGATGTGCTGTTATCTGGTGCAAAAGCTGATTGGGGGGGGTAGAGAAACCACACAGAAACCATAAATTACTTTTTTCTCATAATTTGCAAAGATTTATCATGTATCATTCAGAAATGATTTATGTGATTGATAAAAAGTTGAAACAAAATATTTAAAATATAAAGGTGCTTGTTCTAAAATGAATTTTGTCTAAACATGGGTTTTGTGAAATTTCCTCATTAAAAAAACAGTTATTGATTCGCAATTGTGGGTATGCTAGTTTTATATTACGCCGGTCATTAAACTCATATGGGGGATGTCAGATTGGCCACAAATTTTAACTTTATGGGGGATGTCAGGTTGGCCACAAATTTTTACTTTGTGGGGGATGTCAGGTTGGAAATTTCTAAAAGTTGGAGAACTTGAAGTAACAGTTGTAAAATTCCAACCTATTAAAGAGGGACATGCAAAAGAAATTTTGTGAACTTAGGACTGTGGTCTGGTTGTCTTGTTTAAAAAAGGTAAGTATTTTGAATATTATGTGCAATTATAAATTTTAAGGTGAAGACACCTGCTCAATGGAGATCCTCCAGCTATGTCCCTGTTTAGAACAACTTGTCTTAAGTCATTTTGACAAGTACTGACTGTTGTTGTCTTCAGAGTCCCAGTCTTCTCAGTGTTAGCAGTCAAGTGAGTGACTCCACAGTCATTAACTGTCGTGTTTATCAAAGTTCAAAACTCAAAAACAACAAAAGCCATTTATTGATGGATTCTGACACTTTTTGGTATCGTCATATGCGACATCTGCACAGAGAAAATCAGACCCGCCTCGACTTTCTAACCAGAGTTATGCCACTTGATTAAATTCTATTTCTAGCAATTTTATGTCTGTATATCGAGCAATCAATATCTTGGTCAAGGTTGAAAACCAGGTTTGTCTGATCCTTTTTACCTGAGTTTGTTTGTAAGAGCGATAACTTGAATAAACCAATTTCATTCATATTTGGTTTATGGATCTTTTACAATAATATCTTGAACAATTTTGAAAACCAGATTTGTCCAATCCTTTTTACCTGAGTTACGGCCCTTAGTTCATCAATTTTTATCTATTTTAGGAAATTTTATGTTCCTTAGCTTGATACTTGAACAAACGTCAACCAATTTTTACATATTTTGTATGTGGATCTTTTACAACAATATCCGTCTCAAACAAGTTTGAAAACCAGATTTGTCCAATCCATTTTACCTGAGTTACGGCCCTTAGTTCATAAATTTTTTTAATTTTAGGAAATTTTATGTCCCTTAGCGTGATAACTTGAACAAACATCAACCAATTTCATTCATATTTGGTATATGGATCTTTAACAACAATATGTCGATTAAGTTCAAAAACCAGATTTGGTGGGCTCTTAGTTTGTTTATTTTTAGCAATTTTATGACCGTTAGCGCAATAACTTGAACAAACGTCAACCGATTCCATTCATATTGGGTATATGGATTTTTCACAACAATATGTTGATTGAGTTTAAAAATTTGTTTTACCTGAGTTATGTCCTTAATTTGTTGATTTTTAGCAATTTTATGACAGCTAGCACGATAACTTGAACAAACGTCAAACGATTCCATTCATATTTGGTGTATGGATCTTTCACAACAATATCCTGATAGAGTTAAAAAACCAAGTTTGTCCTTGTTTGTCCAATTTTTTTTACCTGATTTATGACCCTTAGTTCTGAGTTATTGTTCTTTAGTTTGTCCATTTTTTAGTAATTCTCGGTCAGACAGATTCACTCTTATTGGCCAAAAAACTTGACTAGACCAATCTTTAATGTGCAACCCTTGTTTCATTGATAGATCGAGTAGGTGGGAGAACGTTATCGGTTCCACTAAAAGCAGCCAGTGGTACAGACATCTGGGATCTAGGAGGACAATGGGTGGGCAGGTATGTAATGGCCTAAGTGTCTCCCATTTGTTTGAGGGAGACCTCCATCACATCCATATCTGAAATGTAATTTGAGAAATCAACACAACCACCACATACATGTATGTACACTATAGCAAAAGGTCTTCATATGTTTTTCAAGAGTTATCTCTCCTGGAAACGCGCTAACCTATGAGATATGCATGTTTTATATAATAGTTTCCATTAATACTCCTCTATATTTGCGTACTTAAACAATACATATATTAACTATAAAATAGGACTGCAAGGAATAAACATATTTACATAA